>JASKMD010000029.1:5051964-5135158 GCA_030144725.1 Haematococcus lacustris | reverse complement strand
CTGGCAGTCGGGGGCAAGCCTGGGGGCACCAGGGGGAGGGGGGTCGTGAGCAGGCTGGGGCAGGGGGCAGGGGCAGGGGCAGGGGCAGGGGCAGGGCAGGGGCAGGGGCAGGGGCAGGGCAGGGGCAGGGGCAGGGGCAGGGGCAGGGGCAGGGGCAGGGCAGGGGCAGGGGCAGGGGCAGGGGCAGGGGCAGGGGCAGCAGGTCAGGGTGTAGGTCAGGTCAGGGTGTAGGTCAGGTCAGGTCAGGTCTCAGCAGCACTGGTCTCATGTGAGCAGCCGAGTCTCACCGTGTGTTGAGCAGCTGCTGCAGGCGCTGCAGTTGGCTGTGCGCCCAGCCTGGGTGGGGCGGACTGCCAGTGGGAGGCACAGGGGAGGGCATGAACCTGCAGCAGCCAGGGCACACCGGCTTTGATGGGGAGCACAACCAGATAGAGGTAAGTGGGCAGCCAGGTGGTGAGTGAGCTAGGCAGGCGGGTGGGCGGGCGAACCCACCACTGATCCACCAGCAGCTGGGCCATGGCATAGCCCTGCCGGCATCCTCCCTCCCCTGGCCCCTCCCTGGAACCCTGACCCTGTGGCCTCGACCTCTAGCTCCCTGGCCAGCAGGCGTGGCTGTCTACCGGCAGCTGGGCCCTGGTCTGAGCAGGCAGGTCCGACCACACACCAGTACGGCCGGCAGTCCTGCACTCGCACCAGCAGCCTGCGCCACAGGCCCTCCTCTGCTACCTCCGCACATACACCAGCCATTGTAGCTGTGGCGGCTGCTGCAACCCCTGTGGTTGTCCCACCGCCTGCTCCCGCTCCCTCCATGCGTGCTGCTGTCAGGGCGTGCAGGGGGGCGGCAAGGCCCCAAAGCAGGAAGGCGCCGCCCGGGCCTGGGCCCGCCTCAACGTCCAGCTGCAACGGACAGCACACCAATGCACCGCATGTGCCGGGACTGGCCTGCGATGAGCGCGCGAGTGTGCAGCTGGAACGAGCGTGCGAATGTGCATGGGTCCAAGTGCGCGACTCGTAACGGGGTTTTAGAGAATACCAGCATGCACACGAAGCAGTGCGGGCTCAAGCTGAAGGCGGGCTCCATGCGATGACGCTTCCGCGCCACCAGTTCATCATCCGCAGCGCAGCTCAACATAGCTACAGCACGCAGTGCTATTCCTCAGGCGTGCGAAGGGAAACAACGGTTGTTGAAAACCCTGGTCATCACCCGCCGGTGCATGGAGATTACATGCTGCTTTCCACTGGCAATTGCAACAATCGGAACAATAGGGATCACTATAGGTACGACTTGGGACAACTCAAATGTCAGGTATGGGGCTGTGTGGAGTCTTCCCCATGCACATGACATATGCACATGTCATGGGTGCCTACTACCTACACTATTGCCTGACCCCGGTGACAGGGCTACGGTCTACAGTTGGCATGACATGCATGCACGAATTGCAAGCTTGTGACAGCTCAAGAGATGGGGCACACATTACTGTGCCACAGCAGGCTGCTGCTGCTGGGCCTTGGGTCACACCCGCTTGTAGGCCAGGCCATGGCACTCCTTGCCCTTGGCTGGCAGAGCTGCCTGCTCTGGCCACCAGCACAGCTCCAGCGGGCGTCACCTGCTCTCCCCAATGCGCTGCATGTTCAGTGCTGCATTGCAGTCCTGGTCCAGCCACCTGCCTGGCTGTGGCGCTGGCTTGGCCTTGGCAGCCTTGTCCTTGCCTTACCCTGTGCCCTTGGTGGGCTGGGTGGGCTCAGCTGCCTGCTCAGCCTCAGTGCGCTTGCTACACTTGGTTGGGGGAGGAGTGCTGGGCCCTGGCTCTGAGGCTGCTGGCTGTGTGGCTGCCTGGCTGCTGCATGGGGCCTGTTGGGGCTTGCAGGGGGCAAAAGCTAACTTACAACACCATTGATGAGTCCCACCATTAATGATGTTCAGATGCATGTTAACATGCCCAGTGCATGAGGCTAACACGGGTGGAGACAGCGGTCAAAGCATGGTATAGCATGGCATGGATGTGTGGCATGGATGTGGGTGTGGTCAATGGATGTGGGTATAGCGAACAGCTCACCTGTGTCAAGATTCACGTAACAGCGCTCAAGGCTCATGTCCCTCCTGCTACTCCTGCAGCAATGACTGTTATCATGTTTGGCACATCCCCTTCAAACGCAATGGATTGCTGCAGCCGCTTTCCGCCGCCACTTGCACGAGAGGTGCTTGTCCGGCACTTACACCCACTCCTGGCCTGATTCACCCGGTTTTGGCATGGCTACCCATCTGTACAGCTCAGTGGGTCGTGGCCCGGGGCCGACCGCGCAACGGTGAATGTTGAGCGCGTCTGTCACATTCTGGTCATGGAACCTGCAGAGGTGTGGCGATGGTGCCAGCCCATGTGTGCCAGGGAACGGCATCAGCCCAACCAGGAAGGAGACCCAGACTTCAGGCTACAGGCATCCGCTGGCAGGACATTAATGCCTACCCTACGGTTCAATGCACATCCCTTGGCTCGTGATGCCCCACCTCGGTCAATGCCGGTCACTGCCTTTGCGGTCAACGCCAGTCACGGCGATGTGGATGGTGTTGGTGATTGCTGTGCTTGGTGTTAGGAGATACGACACAGAAGCGCGTTTGCACAGTGATTGCATTCCTATGCAGCACCTTGGCTCTCAACCTTGAGCATTCATTGCAGTCGAACACACTAATTGTGAACCACTACAAAACGGTGTTTTTGTCTGTGTGGAGTTCCCATCGCATGGCATGCACATGGCCTATACATGGCATACGCATGGTCACGGTCGCCTACCACCTACAGCATTGCCTGACCCCTGTGACAGGGCGATGCATAGAGTTGGCATGACAAAACATGCACTGAGCGTAAGCTGATGACAACTTCAAATGGGCCCTTGGCTGGCAGAGCTCCCTGGTCTCTGCAGTAGCACAGCTCCAGTGGACGCCACCGGCTCTCCCCAATGCGCTGCATGTTTAGCGCTGCATTGCAGTCCCTGTCCAGCCACCTGCCCGGCTGGGGGGCTGGCTTGGCTTTGGCAGCCTTGCCCTTGGCGTTGCCCTTGTTGGGCTCAGCTGCCTCTGGCTCAGCCTTGGTGCGCTTGCTGCGCTTGGCTGGCAGGGGAGTGCTGGGCCCTGGCTCTGAGGCTGCTGGCTGTGTGGCTTCTTGGCTGCTGCGTGGGGCCTGTGGGGGCTTGCGGGGGGGCACTACTGGGCACCACATCATGCCCCGCACTGGCTGGTCACGCTGCTGGCTCCAGGCTGGCCGCACTAGGCGGGGTTCCACCTGCCCTGGTGGGGGCTTCCAGCCTGCAGGCCTGGTGGTCCTTCGCTTGTTAAGCCGGCTCTCACAGGGCTGCTTGCCATTCACTGCTGAGCTGACCCGGCTGGTGCGGTGCTCATCCACTAGCACCACCCTGCCCCGCCGCTGGTCTGTCCCCCTGGGCCTGCACACCACCTTGCAGCAGGCCCGCAACACCGCATCAGCACCCCAGCCTCCCCCAGTGCCAATGGTAGCTGCGCCAAAGAAGACCACCAGCTGCTTGGCATGCCCATGGCGCTCCATGGAAACCTCCGCCATGCCCTCCTCCAACTGCAGCCATGCACGCAAGGCACACACATGGTGGCTGACATGGTGGCACCAGGTTAGGCATGGCACAGTCAACTACCTTTTCATGTCATGCCCATGCTTCCTACCAATCCACCACCTCCCAGCCCTTAACCCTCCCTCCCTCCCACCCACCCTCCCACCCACCCACCCTCACCTTCTTGAAGAACTGTTCCAGTGTCCGGTGCTGGGCTCCGTACAGCCTCAGCCGCTGCTCTGCCCACTTGGGGTCCAGGTACACCTCCCACACCGCATCCCAGGTGGCCAGGGTGACGGTGATGTGCTTCAGGTTTGCCTCCAGGGAGGTGCCAGCTGAGCTTGCTGCTGCCAGGTGCTGGAGGTGGGGCTTGATCGGTGCGAGCCACCGCTCAGTGTCACGGCGGGCATTGTTCAGGCCACTGCCATGCTTGACCTCGCCCTTGGTCAGCTTCCACCGGCGCAGCTGGTCTGCCCGCAGCTGGCCTGACATCGGGTCCCACACCCCAGAGGCTGCGCTGACTGCCTGGGTGACGCCGGGGTCGATGCCCACCCCAATCTGAGTGTCTGGGTTGAACACGAACTCACGCTGCTCAGCTAGGCCCTTGCCAATGCGGGGCAGTCCCAACTCATGGGCCGCTACTGCTGCTGCACCTGGGGCTGCCGCTGGGCTGCTGTTGCTGCTGGAGGGGCCTGCTGTTGAGGGTGGGGCAGGAGGAGGGGGGAGGGGGCGGGTGTAATGCACACATACACTGACACCATCAGTCTCAACTGTCCGCTCGAACTCAAAGCCTTGGTTGGCCAGCTTGCATGTGCTGAACCACCTATCCCAATGGTTGCTACGGGCTGGCTCTGCGGTGAACTCCTTTGCTGTCTCCCTTGTGAGCCCCAGCTGCTGGCACACCCCATGCAACACCCTGCTGTCCACCTTGACGAAGTGCACCCCTGCCCTGGCCAAGGGGGTGAGGGTGAAGGGGGGTGGGCAGGTCAGGACCCGGGGACCCACCCTACGCCCGCCACGCTTTGGCTTGCCTGGCACGGGTGTGGTGGGGGGCTGCTGCCACTGCTCCAGGCACCTGCACACATGCACCGCATGGCGCATGCGGCAGGGCAGGGGTACGGTATCCTGCAAGGAGTCTCCCTCCTCCAGGGCCAGCAGTCTCCGCTGCTTAGCTGCCTCCTCCATCAGGTCGTTGACATGCGCCAGTGCGGGGGAGTGCGGGGACACGAGCAGTGCTGGGGCATACAAGGCGGGGGTGCGTACCTGTCGGCGCTGGGTTTTCCATTCTGCCCTTCGCTCCTCGCGTTGTTTGGCTGGAGGGACGCTAGGACCTGCGCTGGCAGGAACAGCAGCGATGTGAGCAGCGCGGAGCTCACCGGAGTGGACAGTTGCAGCGGACCACACTGCGACTACGACGAACCTCGTTTTCGCGGGCTTTCGATCGGAAGCGGCTCTTGCTCCGCGGCACTGGGCCGCTTCCTCGGAGGCATTGCGCCACTAGGCTCATATCAGCTAACACCTGCTGAGCTCCTAACTATACCCAGGAGGCGATGTCACTCGTTCTCACACTCCCAACCAAAGGGCACTCCGACCAAAGGGCAAAGGGCACTCCGACCATTCCTATACAGCTCCAGACCATTCCCAGGCCACTGCAAGCACCCTCCCTTTCATAGTCTTCACTTTAGGGATTGGAGCCATAAATATCAGAAGTAGTAGGCAGGGTAGGGGCCTATGGCTAAGGAGCGTCCGGGGCTGTATCATATTATATGACATACCGTACTCTCCCTTTTGATTCGCGAGGCCTCGAAAACTATAATTAAATACTCTTTCCCGATGCAAAAAAAACATTGTTTACTTTTTCCCGATGCAAAAGTTGCAGCAAAACACAACTTTGACAACGTGGGTGTGCTTATAAATATTCAAGACAGCCATTCCTTGCATGACATGTCAATCCTCCGTGGACACTTTCTGCACAGGTCACCAAGTCAAGCCACCCGTTCAACAAGTCACAGCCACTGTGCAAGGGCCATCTTCGTGTTGGTCGACCTGGCGTAGCAGATTTTTGGCTGCGTCCTCGGCACTGATACCACGGACCATGAAGCGGTCCATCGCAACACCATTCACGCAGGTCAAATAATTGTTTGACCACTTCGCGATTCTACCAAAAACCACATTGTTTACTCGTTCGCGATTTCGCGAGGCCAAAAAAACGATTCGCGGACGCGAATCAAAAGGGAGAGTACGGTATACAATGTATCATGATAATATCATTATATTTCATTATAAGCCCTGTTTCTGCAGCGCAAGACGCCTGCGGGGACCCTTTGTCCCTCGCGCACTGGCCGTAACCGTGCGCGCTGAGGTTCGGGTGGCAGTTAGGCGGCAGTTGGCGGGCAGTGCTGGGTTCTGGGCATATACGTGTATCATGAAATATCATGATACATGCCGCTCCCTACCTATGGCGGTTCCCCCATATAGTTTTCATATTAGTTTTCATATTAGTTTTCATATTAGCTCATATTAGCCCCCAATTAGCTCATATTAGCTCGTATTCGCACATTTCAGCTCGCGGTTAGCTCATATCAGCTCCCGATAGCTCATATCAGCTCATATTAGCTCATATCTAGGGAGCGGCATGTATCATGATATCTCATGATACACGTATATGGGCTATTAGGCATATCATGATTATCATGATACACTTATGATGATGAGGATAACTGCAACACCGAACCTTTTCCGGGTTTGTAAACGACCGAGGCCGAAGCAGTTCCGAGTGAACGCTCGAGACCGACGCCAGGGGCCGGAGGCCCCTGGCGGAGGTCGAGAGCGTTCACGAGGAACTGCGAGGCCGAGGTCGTTTACAAACCCGGAAAAGGTGAGGCGTTGCAGTTAACTTGTATAACTTCAATTTACAGAGGCGATAAAACGATTCTGAGCTCGGCGGAGCCGAGCTGATCATTGTCTTTAGTGTAACATTTGAGGCATTCTTTGCTTGTTGTTTGGTGGAGGACAGTCGTTGTTATGGCTCGCGCAATGGACGTGGAACTAGTGGCGTTCTTTGGCAGAATGGAGAGGCGGCGACAATGACGGCGACAACGGTGGCACCAAACCTGGCATCGGTAAGCTCAAACTTCACTATTGCCGAGATGCCACGCACTAGTATGGTCTCACAGAAGTCGCCATCGGCAAATACCCCTGCGATTTGCTCGTAGGGACACCCAAAATCCACCCAGCGCCCTTATGGAGGTAACAACGTAGCGTTCTTGTGGAGGTCGCGATGTCGATAACATGTTTTCACAGAGGGCCGCCGCCTCCGGCCCAGCTACAGCCGCCACCTCATTGTCCCAACGTTGCCATCGTAAGTACAAACGTAGGTGTTCTTTGTGGTCGCTAGGGCAGCCGTGCTATTGTTATTGCCACAGCTACCAGGGCCACAATTGAGGGCCACACTATAGGGCAGCAAAAATCAGGGCAGCAACATATGCCTGCGCAATTGTATTCGTGTGCATACATGTTGGTCACATCATGATGTTTCGTCTCTTGCAGAACTGCTTGATGTGTGGACTTCTTTCTTAACATGCTTTTGGCATTTCATCAAGTCAAACCGAGATTCAAGCTCAGTCAGGTCAGTGAGGCTCTTATAGTGTACTATGTGTGCCCCTTGGGAAGGGTGGGCAGATTCCGGTGGTATGGAGTTATACATTGTGCATGATGGCTGCCAACACCCTATTTGATGTCCTTGTTTGCAGGAGCTAAAGTCATCATGTCCATCGTTGTGGCTACCGATGTGGTGTTGCTTCTGGGGTGGCTTTTGTGCCACCACTACCAAGTAGTGTTGTTGCTGGCGCCGTTGAATGGGGCGCACATCACACAGGTGGTGCTCTTGATGCTCCCAGCCCGCCCACTGCCCCAGCTCAGGCTACCACCTCCACCTTCACCACCTCTCAGTCCTGCCATTCTCTCCTAGACAATGTTGTTGTCCCTCGTTAGCCTTTGGAATGCCACGCATAATGGAGAGCGGCGTCATGCATGGCATGGCACTATTCACGTCTCGGCTACGGCTCAGTCATCTGTCTGTCACAATGTGTTGCAAGTAATGTTCATGGTGCCGTGTACTAGGCGAGTTTCCCGTATGGGGTGAAGCGCATGCAAGTTAGCTTTGCCATGATTGAATGCATGCAAATGATGAATTGCATAATGAAGAAATGTAGCGCATGGGCACATGAAGTGCATGAGGTGCAAGGAGGAGGTGCAAGGCACGTGATATGAGGATTAGATTGTGTTTTGCCATGTGTAGTGGTTGCGACTTAGTGGTTGGCTATAATTGGCGGTTGGCTATAATTGACGGTTGCCTATAATTGACGGTTGCCTATAATTGACGGTTGCCTATAATTGACGGTTAGCTATAATTGACGGTTGGGACATAATTGACTGTCGGTTGCCCTTGTTACAGCCTTTTAAAATGCGGGCAGAAACCGTTTAGATCCGGGTAAATTGAAGTTATACATCCCAAATCATCTTGGCGACCCTAGTTCGACTCTTGGTTACCGCAGAATCTCGTGGTTTTCGCAGGATGCAACTCGCTCGTAGCAACAGGTCGCATCTCACGAGTAGGGCTCATGAACGGGCTGCATTCGCTCTCAATGGGAGTGACAAGGCGCTGCAGCCTGAGACATTACAATATCCACATACACACGTCTTGGGCGGTGCTAGGCTCAGTGCCGTACACGGCCAGCCTGCTGCTCACACCCACACACGGCATGCTAAGAGTCCAGAGCGGCTGCTAGGCTCAGTGCCACACATGGCCATCCTGCTGCTCACACCCACACATGGCACACTAAGAGTCCTGGGCGACTGCTAGGCCCGGTGCCACACATGGCCAGCCTGCTGCTCACACCCACACATGACATGATAGCAGCAGCAAGACACACACAGCCATCCTGCTGCTGTCACACCCTACTACAAGCCCTCTGCCAGCAGCAGGGATGGCCCTGGAGACCCTCATGTGGGGATGTTGGCCTTGACGCGTAGCTCCTCTACCACGATCAATAAGCCCTCCTACACTGGGTGGTTTAGTGGGGGTACCAATCTGCAAGTGTTGCTGGCATGCTCCCTGGGCTGCAGCTGGTCACCCCGGCCATTGGTCCCGCCAATCCGTGACAGGCCTGCGCATCGCACCACGCGCTAGTGAAGGGTAGCTGAGGCTATCGCGGTAAGTCACGCGCGCTTAAACTCGCGTTTTGGACTGAAGCCTCCCAGATCACTCCGCCCGCCATTCCCGCGGACTGTGAACATGGTCGCTCGCTGCAGCCTGGGGCTCAACAGGGTGCGACCGTACGTGGGTCGCAGGTCGAAGCGCAAGATTCCCTGGGTTGGGTCGGGACCCCTCATGGCCCGGGCCCTTCCTGACACCTGGCGCGAGACCTGCCTAACCCTTCCTCCAAGCAAGCAGAGCATCTCACTGAGGTGTCAGCAGCACCGTGCGTGGACTTTAATTCGCTACCGTGCACTCTGCTGAAGCCTAGACCCCATCATTTCGGGGATTCTGTCAAGACCATAAACTTTTTGGCCTTTGGTCCTTTCCACGTGCTTCCACCTTTGTCGGATAGCTGGGCGAGTCTACATTCCGGGATGCATCTCCGGGCATGCTCCATCACCTTGTGTGTTACATACACTGGCAACATGTGACATAGGGTTAATGTGGCATGGATCGGTCTCATCACAGGGGGTGATTGGCGGCGTCCTTGGGTGCTTCCCCAACGCGTTGGACCATGTGGTGCCGCTGGGCGCCCTCATCGCTACATTTCTAGCACTGTGCGCGAAGTTGATACCGAAAAATGCAATGAGCCCTCCTGGACCCCGACGTCGCGCTGCCCTGGCACACCATAAAGCGATACGTGCCAAGCTGGTAAGTATTGGCAATGGCAGTGGCGAACACCTCCATTGTGGCGGGAACCCATACCTTAACATCCTCCTCCTCCACCCTTCACCCTGCAAAGCCCTACCGAGCTGTCAGCCCTTGACACAGCCCTTGCAACACCACAACAGTCAAGCAGGGGTGCCAGCACATGGGGCCACAAGCGCCCACGCACCTGTCTTGGCCAGAGCGCTCAGCAGCAGCTAAGCATGGACCAGCAGGAGCTGCAGGGTGCCAGGTTGCAGCTGACCGTGCACCAGCAACAGCTGCAGGATGCCCAGCACCAGCTGGCGCTGGACAAGCAGCAGCTGCAGGGTGCCCAGCACCAGCTCAGCCTGGACCAGCAGCAGCTGAAGGGTGCCCAGCACCAGCTGAGCCTGGACCAGCAACAGCTGCAGGGTGACCAGCACCAGCTGAGCCTGGATCAGGAGCAGTTGAAGGGTGCCCTGCACCAGCTGGCTCTTGACCAGCAGCAGCTGCTGGGTGCCAAGCGGCAGCTGACCCTGGATCAGGAGCAGCTGCAGGGTGCCCAGCACCAGCTGGCTCTTGACCAGCAGCAACTGCAGGGTGCCAAGCGGCAGCTGGCCCTGGATCAGGAGCAGCTGCAAGATGCCCAGCACCAGCTAGCTCTGGACCTTGAGCAGCTGCAGGGTGCCCACAAGCAGCTGGCTCAGGACCTTGAGCAGCTGCAGGACGGCATGACGGGGCTGGAGCGCAGCGAGCTACTGTTGCGTCAGCAACAACAACACATGGACGCATGGATAAGGTGTGAGCTATACCTTCTGTTCGTGGCCTCTACATGTGTTCTTGCGGACCTGATGCACCCCACCAAGCACGTTGCTGTCACCGCACGTGTTCTGACTGCAAGGACAAGTGCATGAAGTTGAAGCCAGGTGTGGATGGGTCTATCATGCTCTCTGTCAAGCAGTACGCACCAGTTAAGCAGAAGGAAGGGCCAGCAAGGATTGAGTTGCAGCAATTCAGGTTGAGCTTGCGTGAGGTAGTGGACAAGCTGAACGAGCAGATGCCTAGCTACATTTGGCACCACTTTGTAGCTCATCATCAGCTAGCTGTGTTCCGGCGGCAGCAGCAGGCAGTGCAGGAGAAGGGTGATCATGGGAGGGTGGTCATCTCGTGTGATTGGTCTGAGCGCATGAGCGTAGAGCGGCCCACAGAGATCCAGTCTGATCACTGGCACCATCACAATGTGGGCATCTTTGTAGCATGTGCATACTTTAGGAATGACAGAGATGAGTACCGGGAGGAGACTGTGTATGTCTTGACAGATGGGAAGGATCAGTCAGCAGCTGTGACACAGGCAGCTTTGCATCAGGTGCTTGATTATTTACAGGGTGAGCGGTGCATGGTCATGAAGCAGTTGTGCATGTGGTCAGATGGGTGCGCAGCTCAGTTCAAGGGCACACCGGCATTGCAGCTGCACCGGCGCATGGCCATGAGGTACAAGGTGCCAGTGTGGTGGTCGTATGGGGCCACATCTCATTTCAAGGGCCGCCATGACTCTGAGGGTGGGGTATTCAAGCACAGCATGGCAGCCAGAGTCTTGGCTGATCACCCAGTTCTCAGTGCTGAGTGCAAGGCTCAACAGCTGGCAGGTGTGCATAATGTAGAGTGTGTGGTGCCTGCTGCACAGCTAGCTGCCAGTGTTGCACATCAGACAAGGGGGAGCGTGCAGCGGCGGTGGTGTTTGGTGTTGAAGGATGAGGAGGTTGAGCAGTGTGCTGAGCCTGACCCTGATGCGCACAGGCTGCTGCGCACCATCTCTGGGTCGCGGGCCATGCATGCAATGTTCTTCCCCGCAGATGGGGTTGCGCCCATGTGGTCTGAGACTGCATGTGCGTGTGTGAGGCACATGGGCAACAAGCCACAGCAGTGCATGTGTCATGGAGCATCTACCCTGAGCAGCATTCCCATGTTTGGACGTGTGACACTGGCAAGTGACAAGGAGGAAGATGCTGAGTGCTTGAAGCTTTTGCATGCACGGGCACCACACATTGCAAGCTCTTACATGACCTTGACAATGCATCTGCTGAAGGAGTATGCCCGGGGGTGCTTGGGGTGGAAAGGCAAGAGGTTGACGCAGAAGAAGCCATTGCTTAGGGCTGACATCTTAGAACATCTGAGGTGGGAGCAAGAGATGGAGGAGGATCAGTTGGCTGAAGTGGGGGATGACGAGGCAAATGACATGTAAGGCAAAGCACCTTCGATTGAAAGCAGCAACTGATTCAGAATAGCACAACTGAGCCGATAGAGAAACTGAGCCAATGGAGGAAGTGAGCCAATACAGCCGAAAACGTTAACAGTGCCATGCACCCAACTTGCACCGACTTGTGCGAAGCGTGGCGAGACTTAGTCTCGTGGTGTAATGAGATGGCTCGGTGACATGGCGCACTGCGATGGCCTACTCCGCAGTACTGCGAGGCTGCCTCTTTAGTGCGAACTTTGCTACGGATGCCACGGAGCGCCTCGCTTCCCTGCTCTTGTAGGTGGGTCGCTGCTTGTTTGCGCTATCTCAGTTTTCGACTGGGTGGCGGGCGGAGTGATCTGGGAGGCTTCAGTCCAAAACGCGAGTTTAAGCGCGCGTGACTTACCGCGATAGCCTCAGCTACCCTTCACTAGCGCGTGGTGCGATGCGCAGGCCTGTCACGGATTGGCGGGACCAATGGCCGGGGTGACCAGCTGCAGCCTCCAGGTGCTGCTGGCCTGCAGCTCCAGCCTGCTGGTGCTGCTGGCCTGCAGCTGCAGCCTCCAGGTGTTGCTGGCCTGCAGCTCCAGCCTGCTGGTGCTGCTGGCCTGCAGCTGCAGCCTCCAGGTATGAGTCATATCAGCTCGTGTAAGCTCCCGATGTGAGCTGCCGCCGCTTTAGCTAATATTAGCTCCACATGAGCTAATACTAGCATTTTGGCTCAATGATAGTGTTAGCGGACACGCCCTATAGGGGCCACCACCTCAAGAAACACATTGCTCGGATGAAATATCACGTTGTCCGGTATTCGGGTAATGATTTATAAGATAAACCACCGTGATTCGTCACCGCACCAGTTGCGCTATTTGCGCAGTCACAGCTCTACGGATTCTCAAGCCCAGTAAGCGCTAGCATACAAGTTGCGCCATACAGCAATGCAATCCGCGGATGATATGAGCAGCGGAGAGGAGGTACAGCTGAAGGGAGAGTCGTGCAGCGGTGCAGGCTCACTGTCGCGCAAAGGTAGGATACCAAATCGTAGGCTGTGAGAGTCTTGTGTGGGAGAGTAGGACCACAGTGTTTATAGCAGTCAGCGTTAGTATACGGCGGCAGCCACGCTGCATTTAGGCGTGACAAATGTGCGCTTGATTTGCGGGTTGGGGTATAGGTGCGCCCTGGAGCGTTGAGGAGCACTGCGCCTTCCTCAAAGGCTTGGAGAAGCTGGGTGAGTGGCTTACGGGAGGCTGCGGGATAGTGTATTGTGCCACGCCTCCCTCCCATTCAACTACGTATAGTAGGCGCAGTCGGAGTTGCGTTCAGCATCCGTACATTGGCGTACATAATTACGTTGACGCTGAGGTTAGGTTGAATCAGGAAGATATTTTTGACATCTAAATCCGCTGTGTTTTGCAGGAAAAGGTGAGGATGTGGATGCGGGAGGAGAGCAAAGGGCAGCTTTACTGAGCCCGCCATTCAGTTGTCCGCGTGATGAAGCCGGTAGTTAAAGACGACGGCATTGGGTGTGTTCAGGCAACTGGCGCGGCATCTCGCGGTACTTCGTGCAGTCACGCACACCCACTCAAGTAGCATCGCACGCTCAAAAGCACTTCTTGCGCATCGGCAGCGGCGCGAGCAAGCGGCGAAGCCGATTCACGGCTATCGAAGAAGAGGTGCGTGCCGCACCCGCTGATTTCCGCGCACTGCGTGCATTCGCTCACGGAGTGTCTGCTCCGTTCGTGTTGTCCCAGGCGTTGTCCACCCCGGCACCTCAGCAGCAGCAACAGCAGCAACAGCAGCAGCCCCTGTCACCGGCCATTCCCATGCTAGCTAAGCGTGCTCAGCACAGCACATTCCACCTTCACTATCCTATGAATGGGGGTGTCTCTCGAACCAGCCCCACCAGCAGCCCAGCCCAGCCACACCCTCACAGCAAGCCCTCAAGCCATGCAGCGCAGTTGACTGCTGCACTCCCCTTACCCACAAGCCACGCCGCCCAGCCCTTGGTGCACCGGGACTCCTTGTGTCAGTTTGCAGCCAGCCAGCCAGGCGTGCTACAGGCCCCACCCCCCTACTCCCTGGCAGCTACCCACCAGCTCCTAGGACCCCACCAGGGCCAGCTCCACCTCAGCCAACCTGTCAGCTCTGGCTCGTCAGCCTCAGAGGCCGGCTCCCTGCCAGGGCCCCCCCCGGGCCACTTGCTGCCCCCGCCGCCCTTGCATGCCACAGGCCTGCCTTGCTTCATGCCCCACCTTCTGTTCAGCTTCCCACACCCAGCCCCACCCCCCAGTTTCGGCGCACAGCCCCTCATGTACCCTGGGGGTGGGGTGCCCCCCTTGATGCCTGGCCAGCTGAGTAGTGGCCTGGGGCAGGGCATGGCTGTGATGGGTATGCCAGTGGTTGAGCTGCCTCCAGTCCCCCCTCTGATCGTGCAGGCAGGCTCAGGAGGGGGCCAGGCAGCCCCTCCTGCCAGCCTGCAGCCCCCCTACCTGAGTGCCCATCAGCCCCAAGGCCAGGGGCAGCACGGGCAGCCTGGACAGCAGCAGTACTCTGGCTTGGAGCAGCAGGGTGTTGCTCAGCAGCAGCAGCAGCAGCAGCAGCGGGATCATCACCATCAGCTCTTGCTCGACGGCTTGCAGCAGCAGCACTGGCAGCACCAACAGCAGCTGCAATGTGGTGAGCAGCAGCTGTGGCAGCAGCAGCAGCACAGTGAGCAGCAGCAGCAGCAGCAGCAGCAGCAGCAGCAGCAGCTGGCCCTAAGTCACCATCAGCTGCTGTTTAAGAGCCTGCAGCAGCAGCAGCAGCAGCAGCAGCTGGAGCAGCAGCAGTATCACTTGCACCTGTATGGCCAGCACCTTGACCAGCAGTTGCAGCAGCAGTATCATCACCAGCAGCAGCAGCAACAGCAGCAGCATTATCTTCACCAGCAGCAGCAGCAACACCAGCAGCAGGTGAAAGAGGAACACACCCAGCACGAGGAGCAGGAGGAGGAGCTGGGTGAGCAGGAGGGGCAGTTGGGTCAGGAGGAGGAGCAGTGCAGCAGCTCCCTGACCAGCAGCAGCCCAGGGGGCTATGCCAGGAGTCAGGCCAGGGTGGGGGAGCACAGCGAGCACACCGGGTGTGAGGCTGGCCACGGGTGCAGCGCAGCAGACAGCCCACAGGGCAGCGGGTGCAGCCGGCTGTCAGCAGCAGCACGTTGTGAGCCCGGGGGGAGGCGGGGGCCACAGGCGCAGGGGGGCTGCAGCGCCCAGGGCCAGGGCCAGGGCCAGCGCCTGAAGTGCTGCGCTGAGAATGGCGCGCCCCTGCACCCCCAGCTGCTGGCCCTGGCTATTGCTGCAGGGCTGTGTGAGGTGGGTGAGGGCAGGGGCAGGGGGGGAGGAGGGAAGGGCGGGATGGAGGGGGGTGCCTGCCAGGAAGGGCAGGGCGTGCAATATGCTAAGGTCGTGTCAGGGCGCCAGTCTTGATGGGGGGCCTATAGCAGTGGGCTATAGAATGGAGGGCCTGGCATTGGGATGTGTCACTTTCAGCTACAAGCCGTGCATATGAGTGAAACAAAAACAGATATCTCAAGCCGATCCAACCCCTCTCTGCCACCAGTCAACCAAGTGCTGCTTCCACCACAGCCTGCTCATTGCCTGCTGCTGCCGCTGCTGGTGCTGCCTGCAGTCAGACGATTCCTGCCTTGGCTCCCCCCCTAGCTCGTCTGCCCCCCCACCCCCCTGTGTAGAGCAGCAGCCAGCCCCCGAGGGCACCTGCCCCGCCCCAGCCCCCCTGCCATCCCAGCCCACCTCAGGCCACCCCGCCGCCCCCTCCACCAAGGCCAGCCTGGTGCCAGATATGGCGCTGGGGGTCAGCTGCTCACCTGCGTTGCCTGGGTTGCCTGGGTGGCTGCGCCCAGGGCCAGGGCTGGGCTACCCCAGCCTGCTGCAAGGCCAGCCCCTGCTGCCCCTCCCCCACCTCATGGGTCTGAGGGGGGTGGGGGGATCAGATGTGTCGCAGCCGCCGGCAATCCAGGTGTAGGCTGACAGGAGAGGGGAGGGGAGGGGAGGGAGGAGGGGAGGGGAAAGGAGGAGGGAGGGATAAGGAGGAGGGGAGGGTGAGGATAACAGAGAGGAGGAGGAAGTGACGTGGAGCGTGCGCTGGGAAGGGGACAGGTCAGGGCTGTACAGATGAGGGCGCCGCAACAGGGCAGCTGCACCCACATAGTGTCTGTGAAAGCAGTAGCTGGGTGGTGGCAGGGGGAGGATGGGGGTGAGACCCAGGGCCTACACCAGGGGAGCAAGCTTGTCGGGTTGCTGGGGAGGCAAGGGAGGGTCTGAGGGCACAGCCCGGGCTGCCCTGAGCTCCCCTACCCCCACCCCTGGTGTTGGTGGGCTGGACAGGAAGTGTGAGGTCCCTCTGCAAGAAAGGCAGGTGGCGTCTTGCAGGCGGATCAAGGCAGGTGGCCATTTGTTGACCTGCAAGCTGGCAAGTGTGACCTGTACTCTGTACCTGTACACTATGGTGGGCTGGGTGGGTGGGGAGGCAGGCTAGGGGTGCTGCAGGGTGGAGTGGAGGATGGTATTTTTTGTCCTGGAATGGGTGCACCCCGCGCTGCAAGGGAGATGTCAAAATTCTTTACCTTTGTTGCATGGGGCTTGCATCATGCGGCATTAGTTTATTGATGCCAGCAGTGCCGGCTGGCTTGATGTTCCCCATGTGCATTACATGGATTGGCCTGCATCAGTTCAGTGGTGCATGCATGGGGCAGGAGGATTGTTGGAAGTGTGACCATGAAGGCCTAGTGTCAGTGGATGACAGCAGGCCTACCATGCCTTTAGGGGGCCCATGCAATGATGGTGTGATGAGTGTCTTAGCTTACATGGTACAGATGGTCTGGCATGGTTGACTGGGTGAGCGAGAACGATGTGGGGCTGGGATTGATGAGGCCTAGCTGCTGCCCTGCTGAGGCTGTCCAGTGGGTCTAGAGTCGGGACATGCAAGTGGCATGTGCATGTGTTTCACGACGCAATGGCATGTGTTGTTTCCATGGTATGTGTGCTGGTGACAATCCCTCTTGGAGCAGTGATGTGATCAAGTAGGTGGCACGTGTGTTGGTGTGCATGGCATGTGTGCAGTGTGGACATGGTTGAAAGCTCATGGTGTTCATAATAGGAACGTGGCAGAACAGGTCATTGAGGAACCGGTATGGGAATGAACGCGATTGGCGTAGGGCAGGGTTTCGAACAAGTTAGTGACGAAGGTAACTTGGTGTAAAGAAGGGATTGTGCGCACTTCGCCAGTTGAGCAATGTCGTTTTAAACGAGGTGTAACATTTGAGCAAAGCGTGGAGCGAGGGTGGATTGAGGGGGTCCACTTGGTCTTGGGAACGCACACTGCAACTGCTGAGTTTGTGGAAGTGTAAGGCTACACACACGGCGGTAGCAGCCATGTCACATCTTGCTTAGGGTTGGTATCAGTGTCGTATCAGATGGCAGTGTAAGGTGCACATTAGCAGGTGGCATCAATACCTGAGCGTCGCCGCAAGATGCTAATACGGCAAAGGACACGGTGCAAGGAGTTGACCTTGACACCACACACACGAGGCAAGCCAGGCATCGCCAAAGAAATTAGGTGACCGAGACAGATCAGGCAAGACCATCTGAAGAACACGAACAATGGATTGTCAATTATGGAAGGATGATTAAACATCCCCACCAAAACATACCTGTTGCCCATCTTCGGCATACCAGAAACGCCTCTTCCTCTTACACAGCATTGCCAAAACTCATCGGCGCCGCTTACTAGTGCTTACTGGGGCACGATCTGAACCATTCGCTGCATGCCTCGCGTCGGCAGGGGCGAGCGATGCCACTGGGTTCTCCCCCGCTCCAGCACGTATCTGCTCAGCAGGAAGCAGCTCCAAAACAAAGGGGGCCTCCCAGTCTTGTATGCCAGCCTCCGCAGACACTTTTCTAAACCGCTTGTAGTTCAAGCCGCCGGATGAGCCACCGCTTGCGACAACCCCCGTGGTTGCGGTGCCCTGCGCCAATAGCTCTCGCGTGACCACGTTTGGCGCGGGCGCGGCGCGCGCTTCCTCTTCCGGTGCGGGGAGTTGAACCGGAGCTGTTACAGCTTGGCTGGTCGCGCCACCTCCCGGGTCCCGGGAACTGCGATGACGGCCATTGGCGAGCGGCACGCCGACCTCCAGCGCAGCAGCGGTGGCCACGCCGGTACTTTGCCGCTGTCTCCGAGTCGCGGGCGGCGGCATGCTCAGCCGCAACGGCTGGAGGTGCGGCACAGCACCAAACACGTGATCTCCAGCGCTGCCCACCAGCTGCAGCCTGCTGCCTGCATCGTCATGGTGTGCGATAAACGGGCTCGAATCAGAGGGCACTCCCAATGGCCGCAACCATCAGCAGCCCAGGAGCACGTATGCAGCGCAGACCACCCTACACCACCACGAGACACAAGGTGGCGCCGCCCCATCACCTTAGCCAACCCCTGCAGTGCCTTCCACTCCTCCACTCCTCCCCCTCATCCCCCCTCTCTTCCCCTTCTCTCCCCCCCTTTCCTCCTTTCCTCCGCCCCCCCTCCCCCTCCCTCCCCTCCCCCACGCCCTCCTCTCCCTACCCACCACCCACCAGGAGTGAGGGGCGGCTGGCTGGCCTGGTGCCCTTGCAAATGACCAGGCTGTCCAGCCATGCCACCCCACCCAGCCTTTTCCATTGCCTGGATGAGGCCGCCACTCCTCTGGAGAGGGCCCACCCCCTCCCCCTGCCCGCTTCCCTCCCCCCGGGTATGTGCCCCTGGGGGGCAGTGCATGCCAGGGCGGCCCATCACGCCCCCAGGGCTCACATCTTCAGCCAGCTCCTGGGTGAGGTCCAGGTCAGAGGCCGGGGACCCCCCACTGGCCTGCAGCCCCCCCCTTGGCTGACGTGCGGGGGAGATGAGGTCAGGTGCTGGGGTGGCTGCAGGCAAGGTTTGGTGGGGGCTGGGGGGGTCCAGCACCTCGGCGGGCAGACCTAGTCGCTGGGGGTCACCAGTGATGACTGCGGCCTGCAGGGTCAGGGTCAGGGTCAGGGTCAGGGTCAGGGTCAGGGTTGCCCAAAGCCATAGCCCACAACAAACAAAACCAGTTGCACCAGTGCATGGCGCAGGGTGCGGGAGGCTAGCGCTGCATTGGGCTGCAGGGTATCCAGCCAGGGCCCAGAGGCTGGCATCTCAAGGGCCTATCAACGGCTGCTGAGTGGAGATCAGGGCTGCAGGGCACCCTGGCAGCACACGCCCTGGGTGATGAAGACAGGGGCTGGGAGGGCTTGGGGGGCGCCCACCAGCAGGTCCTCAACGGCCAGCAGGGCAGCGTCCCCTGCGGCCGCACTGGAGGGAGGGGGCGGGGGGGTGGGGTCACGGGTGCGGCACAGCAGGACCTGGGCACGGCCGGGCGCTGGGCCGCAGCAGCTGGCCCCCAGCAGGTCCAGTAAGGAAGCCAGGGCCGGGTCTTCAGCCTGGCCAGGGTCAAAGGGCACCACGGAGCAGGGGCAGTGCAGCCCTGTCTCACCTACCTCCCTGCACAGGGCTCACCAGGCCCTTGGGTCTCGACCAACAGGGCTCACTGACAGGGTCTGTTATGCCGGCCTGCCTGCCTGCCTGCCTGCTGGCTTGCCTGCCTGGGCTCCCTCCCTTCCTTCCCCTCCCTCCTCCGCTACCCCTCCCTCCTCCTCTCTCCCCCTCCCCCCCCTCCCCCTCCTCTCCACCCACCTGCAGCCCCTGCTGCCAGGCGAGCTTGAGTCTGGCTAGGCTGATGGGTGCGGGGGGGCGGCTGGGCAGGGCCTGCAGCCTGGCTGTGTGAGTGAGGGGGCAGTTCAGGCTGACACGCTGGGGGTGGTGGGGCGAGGGGTCCGGCAGCTCAGTCTCCCACACCCGCTTGCTCAGCAGCTGCTGCAGCCTGCAAGCCACAGGGCGCAAGGGAGGGGACGCTGCCTCACTGGTGGCATACCCTGAGCTGAAGTGAGGCCCACAAGGCTAGCAATGCGTTTGGGTGGCAGCAGGCAGGCAGGCAGGCAGGCAGGCAGGCAGGCAGGCAGGCAGGCAGGCAGGCAGGCAGGCAGGCAGGCAGGCAGGAAGGCAGGCAGGCAGGCAGGCAGGCAGGCAGGCAGGCAGGGCGGCAGCAAGCAGGGCGGTAGGGGCAGAGTAACGAGGGTGGTCAGCCATGCCAGCAGCCAGCCTACTCGTGACGGGCAGGCAGGCCCAGGGTCATCACAGCCAGCTGCAAGTCAGAGCTGGTAGACTGTCCCAGGTGACGCTGCCAGGCGCTGCATTGCATGGCTGAGTGGTAGCTGAGTGCAAGCTGAGTGACAGCTGGGCGGCAGTTGGGGGGCAGTTGGGCGGCAGTTGGGCTGGCAGTTGGGCTGGCAGTTGGGTTGGCACCGCGTGGAGCCTGTTCAGGGCTGAGGCACACCTGTATGTCCACCTTCCCTGCCTCCCTGCTAACCTCCGCCCTGAGCTCTGCCCGCCAGCCCGCTTGCCTGCCCCCCTGCCTCCCCCCTGCCCCTGTCCTCACCACCCAGGGCTGACCAGCGTCAGGCCGGCCATCAGGCCCAGCGCCAGGCAGCTGCTGGGGGGCCCAGCCTCTGGCTGCAGCACATGGGTGACCCCCCGGCCCCAGGTGCAGGGGGGCAGGGCCAGGCCAGCCGCGGTGGCCCGCATGGCTATGTCCTGATCAGGCCCTGGCGGCAGGCGAGGCAAGGCCACCAGCACAGGCTGCCGGCGCACCCTGCGGGTAGGGGGTGCAGGAGGGGGTGGAGGGGAGCGAGGTGAGGTGAGGCAGGGGGGTAGGGTGGGAGGACAGGGGTAGGTCAAGGTGAGGTGAGGTGAAGGTAACGTGAAGATGAGGCGAGGGGAGGGTGGTGCAGGGGATGAGCGCTTTTCACCTCAGCAAACTCTTGGTGCCTAGCTTCAGCACATCCCCCACATGCAATGCCGTGGGCTGACTGAATGGCAACTGCACAACACAACACACGACACAGAGCAGAGCGAGTGTGGACACACTGCAAGAGCAGAAGCCAACCATGCAGCCCCAGAAGCAGGGTCAGCAGGAGTGGGGGGCCTGCTTGGCTGCGCACCAGGGGTTAAGGGGACCAAGCAGGGGCCGGCATGCAGGGGTGTGAGCAGGGTGGGAGGGCCTGTTGATGGTAGCCACGAGGCTGGCGTCCTAGCAACCCCCCACTAGCGTCTCCCTTCTCGCTAGCAGGGCAGACAGAGGGCAGGGGAGGGAGAAGGGGGGGGGCTACTGAAGGCAGGGGGGGGAGAGGGGGGGCCTGATCAGGGTGGCGGGGGGCTTCCACCCCAAGACGCCATCCCCCATAGAGCCCCCTTCCCTTCCTCCTCCCGCCCTTAGCGCCACCCACTTCACTTCCTGATAGGTGCTGGCTCTCTCCATCATTGTCAAGCTGACAGGCAGGCTGGAAAACTAGCAGCCGCCACTACACCCTCACTCACCTTGACCCCGTTCTTGAAGGTGCCAAACCTACTGAGGTCAGTGACCTGCAGGCTGCAGCTGCTGCCCCCCTCTCCATCAACACCCTCAGCCCAGCTGCCTGATGCCATGGCTGCTGCTGCTGGTGCTGATGGAATAATCTCCAGGGATGCATGGGATTTGGACACGCTGCTGTCGTCTGCCAGCACAATGTCGGCATCTGGGGCGCCCTTCTTCACTGGTCGCCCGAGCACCACGGGGCTGCCGACAAGCAGGAACACGGTCTCAACAGACGCGTCTGCTGGGAGCTGCGTGCTCTGGGTTGAGCCTGGCTGGTGCTGTAGCTTTTCGAGGACCCACATGCAAGCAGACCGCGCGGCGCGCGCATGGGATCGCTCTGAGGGTGGCCAAGTTCGTGCCGCGCTGCGCAGCCTTGGTGGGGGTGCAGCGAAGAGGCAGGTAGTGTCCATGCGGGCATGAAGAAATGCATAGCGCATGCATTTCCTGCCCCTATCCCCATGTAAGCCCCTTGCTACCCCTTGCTGCTGGCCTCAAGTGAAGCGCCATTTATGATCTCCAGTCCTACAAAACTGGATACTTGACTGAGGCGGGGGCACAGCCAGGCAGGTGGCTGGACAGGGACTGCAATGCAGCGCTAAAAATGCAGCGCATTGGGGAGAGCCGGTGGCGTCCACAGGAGCTGTGCTACTGGAAAGACCAGGGAGCTCTGCCATCCAAGGGCAAGGAGTACCCTGGCCTGGGCTGCAAGCGGCTGCGAGACAAGCCTCCCAAGGCCCAGGAGCAGCAGCAGCAGCAGCCTGCTGTGGCACAGTAGTGTGTGCCCCCTTCTTGAGCTGTTGTCAGCTTACATTAACGCATGTTTTGTCACGCCAACTCTACACAATAGCCCTCAGGGATCAGGCAATGATGTAGGTGGTAGGCACTCATGCACCATGGCCATGTGCATTGGGTATACAGTATACCGTATACTCCACACAGCCCAATAGCACCACTTGAGTCGGGCGACTATTGCCCACTAGTGGTTCCTAGTACTCCCGCTAGTGGCCACTAGTGGTCCCTGGTGATCCGGCTCTCAGGGCCAGAGCCATGCAGTCAGTCACACAACTCCACACCATGATTGAATTCGGACTCGGCTCGTCTAAGAGTTCTACTCCTCTACAAGCCATCCACCTGCGTGCAAAGTTTCATAGCTTAACTGCCACCCCACAATGGTGCTCTGGGAGGGGTGGGCTGAGAGGGGGTGGGCTTGGGGAGGGGGCGAGGGGAAGGTCTGGGAGGGGGTGGGCAGGCTCAATGAGGTGGGCAATAGATGCGCTAATGGATCAAGAACAAACATTTTGTGGCCATTTTCCTGTGGGTGCAGCTGGTGCAACACAGTGGAGGACACAGTGGAGGAGGGAGGGTGTACGCCGGTGATACCTTAGCGTGCGCCGACCCAAATGATTGGGCGGAAGCGAGTATGAAGATATGTTGCGAACGCCCCGTCAAGGTGCCCTGCACGCCCGGCAGGCATCGCGTCGGGTGTTGGCCGGACATTCCATTTGTGCACAACCAGCTCACTATGCTAGGAGGTGAGGTCACAGAGATGTGGCTCACCGTGCCAAGGAGACCCGTCTCGCCGCTGTTGAATGTTCGCGGGCACATGTGGCAGTACGCGAGCAAAGACTGCATTGGCTTGCGCTGATGGTCAGATAGCGTGGACTAAACCGCGGTGTCAATGTGATGAACGCTATCAAAAACGGTGTAGTATTGAGAGAGTGTTTTCATGAAGATTACCAACCCCGTTGGGGTACGCCTGAGTGAGGGTGGTATGTCTGACATCCCTTGCCAGACTTCCTTTTGCCTACAGCCAGCCGGTGTGACTCGTTCACCACCCACCAACCTTCGTGCATGAACCGGGTACCGTAGCAACCCGTGCCCCCCACCGAGAGTCCCAGCCCCATGACATGTGCGGTGACATTTACTCAGTAGCTTGGGAGCCAATTCTGAGCCCTGGTGACAGCATCCTACGCTTGTCAAACAGCCATACACTTGATCGCAAGCGATTAGATCATCGCGCAGTGCTAGCGATGCCCTCACTGATGTCCAACTTTCTACTGATTCTCAAGCGATGCTCGCGCGAGCGTTTGTGCATTGTGGCAGCGACTGTCGTCGCCGTGAGCTCAATTCACGTGTCATCAGCGCACAGCGGCAATGCAATCAGCTGGGTACGTGCAGGGAGCTACGCCACACTAGGAGATATATACGCGGGCACTGGGCCGGCCCTGGACTGTGCGCCATTGACTGCCCGCACGCGGGTTCCTAATGCACTTTTCCGCCCAGGCCTCTTTCTGTGTTGCGGCGGGTGTATGCCTTGCTATTGGTATCGCAAGCTTTACGTGGCGCAAGCTGCGGCACGGGTGGGGGTCCATGCAAGTCAGCCACCCAGCCAGGCAGCTGCGGCAACCTTGCGTTGTGCTCAAGTCGAACATGAGCAGAACTCACAAATCATATCCTGGGGCTCCCTTCACATCTCCGCCACACCATGAAGCTGCTGCTCACTGCACGTGACTGCTATTGAGTGCTGTGCCAAGCTGCTGGTATCATTTCTGGCCATCTTCCCTCCCCTGCTGTCCCATTCAACTGCAGCCCACCACCTGCGCCAACCACCTGCTCTCTGATCCACGTCACCACATCTTCTCAACCTTCGCCTTCACCTCCACGCGCACCACCCCGCAGCCCTAGCTTTGAGCGCCTCAGCGCCTGCAGCTATGGCAGCCTCTGGAGCCCATCACCACCCCAGAACCCCAGGGAGGGTGGGGCATGGTCACACCCTGACAGGGAGCAGAGTGTGACCTCCAAAACCACTGCGGCACAAGATGGCCTCAGGGGCGGCGGCCAAAGGGATGGCTTGGAGACCCTTGGCCAGGGCCAGTGGCTTGGCTTGCCCGACCCTGTGTTCTGCGCCATCCTCTCCTTGCTAGACCCTCCTGATGTCAGGTGTGTGACCAGCTGGGCTGCAAGGTGTGACCGAAGATGTGGCAATGCGCAAGTTTGAGTGCTGTGCCAGGTGAGCATACCCACGCTGTGTTGTCTTGCTCTGTGCTGGACAGCCTCATGGCACATACCAGCCTTTCACCATTCTGATGCAGCAGGTTATGGCTGTGCTTCCACACTATAGTCTCAGCCCTTGCCAGCAGTGGGGCTTACTCACAGCGCCCACATCACTGCTGGGGTGCCTACTGCTGCCGCTGCGGCTGCGGCCACGGCTTCGTCTGCGGCAGTGGCCATGGCTTCGTCGCAGCAGCTGCTGCAGCTGCCCAGGGACGTCAGTCTCTGTGCAGCCCTTGTGCGCCTGTCATTGCCGTATGGCAAGGGCCACTCAGGAGCTGGGCAGAAGGCAGCAGGTCGAGGACAGCCAGGCAGACGTGAGCAGGCATGTAGTGTGTGGCAGAAGGGGGAGCTTGAAGAACAGTAGGCGTCCATGTGTGCAAGCCACATTGCTTCCTAGTCAGGATGCACATCTTGGCAGTCCACAGGTAAAGTACCTGGTAGGAAAGGTAGTATGTGGGAATTCTCAGGCAGTGCTTTACATCCATGTGGGCCCAATTTGTCCAGATTGTGCGGTGTGAGGATTTGAGCCAGGCACCTGTTGTAGTATTTCAGATGCTGCTTGAGCACACTTATGATGGCTTATGAGGGCTATAGGTCATGCTGCCTGGTGAGCTTGTCAACATGATCCATTGCATCATCAGCATCATGGCCATCAGCATCAGCACACTGCATCTGGCATTGCAGCAACACACACATTCATAGACTGCACACTTGTATTCCCTTTGGCCGCATCAGCGTGTGCGTGTGTGCCTGTGCAGGTCTTTGAGAGGTGTGTGTCGTGACTGGTATGCAGCCGCCCAGCTGGGCATGAACCGGCTGACCCCGGCGCAGTTGCGCCCCAACCACATCGTCAAGTGCTTCCCGTACCTGCAAGTCTTGGACCTAGCGGCTTGCACAGAGGTGGGTGGGTGGTGGGTGGTGGGTGGTGGTGGGCAGCAGGGAGGTATGGAGCAGGGCAGGGCAGGACAGGGTGGGGCAGGGCTGGCCACCAGCCTGGCCTCTTTCTCTCCTGCACCCCTGCATGACCCGGCTGCTGGCCTGTCTGCAGAGCGTGCGACCTAGCAAGCTGCGCCCCCTTCGCCAGCTGGAGCAGTTGACATGGCTGAGCCTGGGCGCGCGCACCCGCAGCGTGGCGGCCGCCGTCACTGAGCGCTGCGTGGTGGAGGCTGCAGGCTTCACGGGGCTGCAGCACCTGGGGCTAAGCAACTGCGTGCACCTAGGGGACAGAGGTGCGTGGGGAGTCAGGGCAGAGGGCAAGGAGGGCAGAGCAGGGAAAGGGAGCGTGGAGGGGGTGGCCAGGAAGGGCGGGGTAGGTCGGGTTAGGTCGGGGTGGGGTTGGGGGGGGAGGGTTGGGAGGGGGGGGGGGATGGGGGGGGGGGGGGGGGGGTGAATAAACAGGGTGCATCGCAAGGTGGTTGGGTCGAGTCAGCCTAACTGTCGAGATGTCTGAAAATGTGTCATATGTTTGATGTGCTGCTCTGCCTGTGTGCGCAGCCCTGATGGCCATTGGTAGTATGACCAACCTGACAAGCGTGGATCTCTCTGGTTGCGTAGCTGTCAGCGATGTGGGCCTGGTGCTGCTCTCGCACCTGCCGCGCCTGGCAACGCTGGAGCTCGCGTGGTGTTTGAAAATCACGACAGCTGGCCTCAAAGCCCTCGGAGGCGCGCACCACTGCCTGACCTCACTAAATGTATCAGGCTGCCAGCTCGTCAGTGAAGCAGGCATCGCGGCACTGGGCTGCCTAACTGGCCTGAGCAGCCTCACGGCCACCAGCTTGGGAGCCGCACAGCCTTGCATCACCGACGCTGCGTTACAGAGGTTGTCAGGGTTGACATCGCTGCGCAGTCTAGCCATTGGCGGCATAGCATCGGGCAGCTCCCGCCTCACTGACGCTGGGTTGGCTGCAGTTCCAGTGCACCACCCCCTGCTGCAAAAGTTCGAGCTCCAGGCCGCGGACGGCGTAACGGATGCAGGACTAATCGCAGTCGCCGAGGGTTGTGCGTCAACCTTGACATCCTTCCGGGTGCGAGGCTGCGCACGCGTCACTTCAGCGCTCATCAAGCACGTCGCTCAACTCCCGAGTCTTCAAGAGCTGGACGTTTTGAATAACCACGCCATGATTTTGGACCTGCGCCACATAGTGCAGCTCGCAAAGCCGCTGCCGCAGAAGCCAACTTTGCAAAGAGCACCTGACGAGCTTGACACGGCTTGGGGTGTCACGACCAGCGCCGCCGCACTCACCACTCGGAACCAGGGCTCTTACACGTTTCAGCGCAATAGCTGGAGCAGCGGCCCACCACCACCACCACCACCAAGGCGGAGAACAGCTGCGACGCCCTACCGACCGGCGACCGGCCGTGCGGTCCGCGGCTTCCGCTGCAGTCATTGAGCCTGGGCAGCGTGGTTGCAACGTCTGCAGGCAGCTGCCTGGACGACAGCTGCCTAGCCAGCCTTGCACCCCTGGGTCGCAGCCTCACCCGTCTGTCCCTCACCGCCTTCACCACCAGCCTGGCCAGCCAGGAGGCCGCGCAAGGCCTGGCGGCCCTGCCGCACCTCACCAGCCTGGAGCTGCAGGGTGCTGCGGCTCTGACAGACACAGGCCTGGCCGTCCTGTGCCACAGCCCCTGCGCCCCTCAGCTGTGCCACCTGGCCCTGCAGCACACCTCCGCAGGCCTGGTGACAGAGCACGGGCTGCAGCTGCTGGCCGCCACCTGCACCTCCCTGACCACCCTGAACCTCAGCTACTGCGGGTCAGCCGTCTCAGATGCGGTGCTGCTGCAGCTGGCCAGCAGCGTGCCCCGCCTGAAGGAGCTGCAGTGCTCCCTGGCAGGAGGGGTGACGGATGCGGGGCTGGTGGCGCTCCTGCGCTGCCCGCAGCTGGACCTGCTGGACCTGTCTTACTGCCAGGGCATCACCGGGAGGGTGGGCCAGCCTGGTACCATGCCGACAGCCCCGGGCGGGCGGCAGAGCACAGAGCGACAAGGGGGAGCGGGTGTGGCAGCAATGCCTGTGGTGGGCCCAGGGGGGGCCTCCAGCAGCAGCAGCAATGCCAGCAGTGGCAGCACTCTGTCAGCCAAGGTCTCGCTGGGGGCTGTGCCGCCGGCAGCGTCAGCCCTGGCGAACCCTGGTCTGGGCTGGCTGTGTCTGGGGTGGTGGTGTGAAGAGGGGCTGCACAGGGCAGCAGCAGGGGCCACCACACAGCCAGCTAGCAGTGGCGGCCAGTGTTCGGCTGGAGCGAGCGTAGCATGGGGCGGGGCAGCGGGATCCAGCATGGCAAATGCCACCAGCACCCCCCCAGCCAGCCATCACAGCCTCGGGCAAGGGCCCCCCTCCCTCAGTCCTGGACCCTCCTCCACACATCCATGGCTCCGCAAACCCTGTTGCTCACAACAGGGACGCATGCCACACCCCAGCTTCCTGGCACCTTCCTCCTCCCCACACGCTCCCATGCCCTCACCCCAGCCAGCAAGCCTGCGCCCCTAGCCTTGCACCCTCCCCCATCCCCTCCCGTTCAAAGCTGCAGCACCTAGCGCTCTCCTGCTGCGGCCTGCTGAGTGACCCGGGCGTGGAGCAGCTGGCGGCGTGCCACCCTCAGCTGACCCACTTGGACCTGGCGCAGTGTGCCGCCCTGACTGACAGCGGGCTGGCCAGCCTGGTGCCCCTCACCCGGCTCACCTCCCTGGACCTGTCCCACTGCTCCCGCCTCAGCGACGCAGCCTGCGCTTGCTTGGCCCAGCTGCCGCTGCTGGCCACCCTGAAGCTGAACGGCTGCATCAGGGTGGGGGATGCGGGGCTGGCCTTGCTGTGCGGCACTGGCAGGGCTGGCCTGCTCACTCTGCACCTCGACCGATGTATCAAGATCACGGATGCCGGCCTGCAGCAGCTGGCGCAGGTGAGAGGGCCAGGGTGGCTGGGTGGCAGGCGGGAGGGGAAGGGGCAGGAGGGACTGGCAGGGGGGGAGGAGCAGGGGAAGGAGGGGCAAGGGGGGGAGGGAAGAGGCAGAGGGGCAGGGGGGGAGGAGCAGGGAGGAGGAGCATGGGTGGGAGTGGGAGGGAAGAGATCCAGGAAGACGCTGCAGTAATCAGCGGGTGGGCATGAAGGGAGGAGGGCAACTCCAGGTGTGGTCCCCTTGCTGCCCACCCACAATGAGGTGAAGGGCGTACAAAGTATGGGGCCACAAAGATCAGGTCGTCTGTCATGTCTGACTCGAGTGCAGAGGCTAGTGTTGATCAGTGCTTGTCTGCACTAGCAGAGCCCATGCATTGGTAGCAGTTTAGAGTTAGTACCAGCAGGTCAGCAGGTCAGCAGGCACTCCCTGGCCCTGCAGGTGACCAGCCTCACCAGCCTGCGCCTGGCCCGCTGCCCAGAGCTGACCGATGTGGGTGTGGCTGCGCTGTCCCGCCTGGTGCGCCTATCCACCCTCAGCCTGGCGCACTGCAACATCACGGAGGTGGGGCTGCTGGCCCTGTCGCCCCTCACAGCCCTGGCCAGCATGGAGTTCTAAGCTGGGCCGGGCAGCCAGCCAGGGCCTCCCCCAGGCCACCGCCTGCCCGCCCAAGCCATGGCCAGCCAGCCAGCCCGAGCCACGCCTCACACCCACCGCCTGACGGCTATCCCGACCTGAGCCCCAGCCTTGCCTGGTTTGGCATACCCCTCTGTGCCACCAGCTACCCTGGACACACCTCACCTGCACTGGCCCTGTGCCACCTGGGCCAAGGGGTGCTGGAGCAGCGGCAGCAGCGGCGCCGCCTCGCTACACGCCGTACAGGTGGTGGTGAGGCGCCCCGTCCCGCCCCCTTGGGCAGATTTCACCGGGACTGGCCATGTGTGGCTCAGCAGCCGGCAGCTGGTCGACACCCCTGATGGCATGAGACTGGATGCCAGCTGGCTGCAGTGACAGGCCCTTCCTGGGGGCAGGGTGCCTGGTTGCAGGCAGGGGCCAAGATGCGGTGCCACCGGACCTGTCCCAATGCCCAATGGCGACAGCTGCCAGCGTAGGGTCATCATCGCCATCATCATCGTCATCACCACACCAACACTGTGACCAGCAGCAGCATCACCTACACCAGCACCACCATCGGCGTCACCAGCATTGTCAGCAACCAGCGCCACGCCAGCCTCAGCGTCATGTGCATCTGCATCACCGTCACCACCGGAAGTCGTCGATGCCATTGTACCTCCAGGGGGGCCATAGTGTGGATGGAGCGTGGGGGGCTAGGCACAGCATGCAGACACCCACCAGGTCCCGGCTGAGGACCTGTGGCTGGCCACTGCTGAGGGGAGCAGCTCAGCCTGGGATTGTCAGTACTGTCAGCCGTTTCTGATGTAGAGCATGCCACCTGCCAGTGCATGTAGCTCCGCCACAGCTCAACATGGCCCTCTGTGACAATTGTGAGCAAGTGTGTGAGCGACATTGCGGAGGGGTCACAGGCCCAACTACAGCCAGGCTGTGGTGGTGTCTGCCCCTATGCAGTGAAGGACAAGGACAGCAGAGGAAGGGGTGCAGACCGGCACATGAGTGGTCCAGCAGCAGCAGAAGCAGCAGAAGCAATTGCTCAGCAGCAGCAAGCCGCTCAGCAATAGCAAGAGCAGTGGCAGCAGGTGCGACAGTGAAGCAAAGTAAGCTCTCATGCCGAAGGTCGTGGGCCATGGGTTAGGGCCTTGGTCTGTTTTGCGTGGTTTGCCCATGCTGTCTTGCACAGTAGCTGATAGAAGGAGTGCACGCCAGTTGGTTGTGCCCCTCTGACATGGCTAAGAGTGATAGCAGCGGTAACGTCAGGCTAGTGTAGCGGCAGCAGCGGCAGCAGCAGCAGCAGCAGCCCCTGCAGCAGCAGTAGCAGCAATCAGCATAGCATGGCATGCATCATTGTGAAGATAGGTCGTCAAAGCATATGGTGAAACTGGTGAAGCGTGACATGGAAAGTAGCGATCTAGGCTAGGATTGGGAGGGTGTAGCAGCAGCAGCGCATGAAAGTACCGTTTACGCCCGGCATCTGGGTCCAGCACTGTCGGTACTACAATGTGCCCAAACATGCCATGGGAATAGTAGGACAGGCATGTCCCTGATGCTGCATGGTCTGGTGTGCATAGCCTGTTGCAGCGCATGGAGCACAAAAAGTATAAATGGAGTGCAAGACGGATGGTGTCATTACCAGAGCCTGACAGCAAGCAGCAGTGCTGCACTTTGCGTTGATTTTTTTGGATTTTTATCTTTCCCCCCTTTTTTGCTACTTTGCGTCAGAATGCAGATTTGAAGTGTCCCATGTGCACTAGGTGATACGTGCATGGCGCAGAGCTGCTGATGGATTGGCCATATGGCTGATTGACGGACTGTGCTGACGGTGTAACAGCAGGACAACACCATGTAATTTATATGTAACGGACTCTTTGACGGTGCTAAGGCTAGATGATACAAGAGGACAACACCTCAGGCTCGGGTGTTCCCAACTAACAGAAAATGTCAGGAAACTGACCCTTGGCAGTCGGACGGCTGTAACTTTGCACTCACTGCGCCAAATATTACGCTAGATAGTTCACAATGTAGCTAAACCGGCCAGCTACCTTTCACCCATCCAGAATAGTTTTACACTCAGTAAGCCGTGCACAGTGAAGCATCAAAGTTAGTGATTTAAATTTGAGCCGTTGAGGAGCATGCAGTCATCGCTACGACCGCCCGCGTCGCTTAGGCTGCTCTACGTGTGCGTGCGCGTCGGCAGCAGCAATCGGTTGCGGGAATGTGACACTGAGCCCACCTCCTCCCCATACCTGGAGGGCAATGCCACAGCTCGACCATTTTGATTTACAGCATGCTACTTACTAGGTTAAGCTCCTCTAGGACAGTGTTACACACGCTCATACTCAGATATGTCAAAAGCACACTTTGGTCTGTGACCCCCAACTCCCTTAGCCGATCTCAAGGCCAGAGCCATGCAGTCAGTCACACAGCTCCACACCATGACCGAGTTTTGACTCAGCTCCTCTCAGAGTTACACTCCCCTACATGCCATCCACCTGCGTGCAAAGTTTCATAGCTCAACTGCCACCCCACAGCCCCGTGGCCCTGATTTTGCTTGGAGAACATGATGTCACTTTGAAGATGTCAAACTGATAGAGGCCTGGGTTGTTTGATGTGCGGTTTGTTTCAAGAGATCCGCCAATGAGTCAAGAACAAACATTACGTATCGCTTTTTCTATGGGTGCAGCGGGTGCAACACAGTGGAGGACACAGTGGAGGAGGGGGGGGTGTAAGCCGGTGATACCTAAGTGTGCGCCGACCCAAATGATGTCTTCGGCGAGAAGCGAACCCGAATATATGTTTCAATCACCCCGTCAAGGTGCCCTGCACGCCCGGCAGACATCGCGTTGGGTGTCAGCCGGACATTCCATTTGTGCACAACCAGCTCACTACGCTACGTAGATGGGGCCACAGCGATGCGGCTCACCGTGCCAAGGAGACCCGTCTCGCCGCTGTGATTTGTTCGCGGGCACATGTGGCAGTACGCGGGCAAAGACTCCAATGGCTAGCGCTGATGGTCAGATTACGCGGACTAAACCGCCATTGCCAATGTGATAAACGCTATCGAAAAGGGTTCAGTATGGAAAGAGTACTTGCATGAAGATTACCAACCCCATGTTGGGAACACCTGACTCAGGCTCAGGCGACCCCAACTGACAAAAAATGACAGGAAACCGACCCCTGGCAGTAGGACGGATGTATCTCTGCACTCACTTCGCCAGAATTTAATGCTGGATGGTTCACAATGTAGGCAACCCGGCCAGCCACCTTCTCCCCATCCAGAAAAATCATACACTGGGTAGGCCGTGCACAGGTCACCCCCGCCATTGGCTGCACCCCTGATAAAATCTTTCTGGTTTTTACGAGTGTTGCAGCGATTCTCGCGCAGGGCGATGCAGCTCGTTAAAGCGAAGCTAGCGGGCTGCTCGGGCTGATGTGCACCTGTGCCGGGGCGGGCGGGGGTGCAGAGAGATCGGGTCGCGTTGTGTCGGGAATAGCCTACTTAGATGGGGCTGTGATCAGAGAACAGCCATCGCGCTCAGCGGCCCAGCTTTTCAAATGTTTGAATTTCTTGTCGGGCGCAGGACCCCCCTGACATGTGTTCTAATGCTAGTGCTATTGCTTATGACATGTTCGAGAGTAGTGGTACGGCTTGTGGTCTGTCCAGCGTGTCGGCGTGCCTGTTCAGCGTGTCGCGTCACCCCATGTCCAATTTCCTCAATATGGGCACTTTCTTCGGCCGGTTAACTATCCAACCAGGACGTCGAATGATGAAGTGCCAATTGTGTGCGGTTCCTTGTGTGGGTTCTTGACGTATCTGCAATCCAGAAACGCGTTGTCATCATGTTTGAGCCGTTTGTGATGCTCCAAAGTAGCCCCCCATGCACCTTACACCGCATAGCCACATTAACCGTTCGCCTCATATTCAGCCTCATATCAGCCTCATATTCAGCCTCATACTCAGACTCATATTCAGCCTCCAGCTCCTCAGTTCTCAGCTCCCTTAGCACCAAACGACGCAAATTCCTGCGTTCCTCCTGCCTCTTCCACCCCATGTGCATGCGATATCGTTCACAGTGTTTGTTGGTCAGTTTGCCAAAGCACACCTCATCATGCATCAAATCGGGATGGAACCACATAAACAATGCATAACACTCTTCGTCCTCCCTCACCTCATTCACAGTGTCTTGGAACATGGGCATGGGCTGAAGTGGGGTGGTGGTGTCTGGCTTCATGCATGGCAGGCATGGCACACTCATGCACATGCTGCACGCACAACCAGCCATGGCCCATTGAGGCTGCTCCCTGTCAGGTGTGAACACCATGCGATGCATTGCCCTGCACCCCTCCACCTTATCATGCATGCGCTCCACATCAGCCTTGGGCATGCTGCATACAATTGCTTGCCTAGCATTGTCCAGCACCAGGTAGCGCCGAAACATGATGTGTCCACGTTGCCGGTGGCTGGCACTAGTGTCTTGTGCATGGCATGGCACGGCGAAATGCTTGTTAGCCCAATCTGTCAGCACAACAGCCCCACACACTTTCCCCACCAACTCTGGATGGACTAACATCTGCTCCCTCCACTCCCTCTTAGCCACCCCACCCTCAGAGTCATGTGTGCTCTTAAAATGCGATGTGGCACCATATGACCATTGCACAGGCACCCCAAACCTATTAGCTAGGTGCCAATGCAACCTAATGGCCTTGGCCCCCTTGAACTGTGATGCACAACCATCTGACCACAAACACAGCTGCCTCATGTCCATCTTGCCCACCCACCCATCTCCATCATCCCTCCGCTCACTCACCCCATCCTGGTTGCTGGCCACACCCAAGACGCCATCCGGGTGCCGCCTGCCTTGCAGTAAACACTCAATCACTTGCACGAGGGCTGTGGTGGAAGCCTCAGCTGACTGGTCACACTTGTCAGCACTCACAAACACTGACTCCTCCCTGTAGTTGCCAGCCATGTCTTGGTAGTGTGCACATGCCACGAACACTGACATGGTCCTCTGCTTCCAATATGCTCCCTGACATGCTATGTCTTGGTGGATGGTGAGCTTCTCTGACTGGTGCTGCTGATGAGCCATCTTCTGCTCCCTCATGTGCAAGTCTGCCTGCTGCTGCTGCAACTGTTGTTGCTGCTCAGCCACCTGCTGCTCCCTCAGGTGCAAGTCTGCCTGCTGTTGCTGCAGCTGCTGTTGCTGCTCTACCACCTGCTGCTCCTTGCGTTGAGTTTCTTCCCGCTGGATGTCATGCATCTGTTGCTGGAGATGTTGCAAGCGCTGGGTGTCAGCAACTTGCTGCTCCCTCTGCTGCAGGTCAGCATGCAGCTGGTGCAACTGTGCCTCATAAGCACCAGCATCAGCCAGTGCCTGGGCCTCAGCCTCAGCGGCAAGAGCCAAGGCCTTTGCCTCAGCCTCAGCAGCCCTGCGCTGTGCCATAACCTCCCTCGCTTTCTGCGCATTGGCACATGTAGCCTTATTCCCCCTTCTCTTGTCAACCATGGCCTTCACTGGTCTGCAAAACGGCAAACATAGTTATCAGCTCAATTTCTGAGCGTTTTTCACTAATTCTTGCCGTTCGTGATTGCTCAGGAGCCACAGGCACCAATGCGGAAGACATCTTGTGCAACTAGAAATTGATGCCACATGTGGACTGTACCTGTGCTCTGCAGAAATCCGCCGTCGCGGTCACGCTCCCAATCCATTGGCCAATCCGCAATGCCATCGACCTGCCGGGGCGTCGTTTGATGACCAAAGGTAACACTTTAGAGCAGGGGGCAAAGAAGCAGGCCGGTTAGCAGCAGATGAGCATGGGAGAGGGTGACGATGCGTGCTGGGACGTTGCAGGGCTGTTGCGTGCTAACCTGAAAAATTGCCATGTCCAGTCAGGATGCGAAATCCACGCCGCGATGAATCCAGGTTGCCTATAGAGGTTGCTAAGAGTGTTTGCGTAGCGCCAGAACACGTCGCGTGTTGGGGGCCAGCCACCCGGCAAACCGCTGGGGCTGGCCGCACTCTAGTCAGACCAGTAGCAGCTCATCGCACGAATCGGCGGCCTCATCAGTGCAGAAATGAGTAAGATTTTATCTCTTGAGCCATGGGGGTGCAGCCAATGGCGGGGGTGACCACAGCAAAGCGTCAAAGTTAGTGATTCAAATTTGAGCCGGTGAATGAAACATTGTTTTGCGCTCGCTTCCGCCGAATACACCTTCAGGGTCGGCGCACACTAAGGTATCACCCGGCTTACACCCCCCCTCCTCCACTGTGTCCTCCACTGTGTTGCACCCGCTGCACCCACAGGAAAATGGCCACAAAATGTTTGTTCTTGACCCCTTGGCTAGAGCGCGACCGGACTGGTTAAAGGTTAGTGTTAAACCGATTGTTAAAGTTGACCGTTTGGTCGCGATACGAGTCCCTTTTTGCTGTCGTTCTGGTCGCGACACGGCAATGCACCCAGCGACACTATGCCGGCAGAAGTAGCCAGTGAGAAGCAGTCCCAGGGTAGCAAAACGGGTATGTTAAAGATTGGTTAAAGATGCACACAAGAAATTCAAACATTTGAAAAGCTGGGCCGCTGAGCGCGATAGCTGTTCTCTGATCACAGCCCCACTAAGTAGGCTATTCCCGACACAACGCGACCCGATCTCTCTGCACCCCCGCCCGCCCCGGCACAGGTGCACATCAGCCCGAGCAGCCCGCCAGCCTCGCTTTAATGAGCTGCACCGCCCTGCGCGAGAATCGCTGTAAAACTCGTAAAAACCAGAAAGATTTTATCAGGGGTGCAGCCAATAGCGGGGGTGACCTGTGCACGGCCTACCCAGTGTATGATTTTTCTGGATGGGGAGAAGGTGGCTGGCCGGGTTGCCTACATTGTGAACCATCCAGCATTAAATTCTGGCGAAGTGAGTGCAGAGATACATCCGTCCTACTGCCAGGGGTCGGTTTCCTGTCATTTTTTGTCAGTTGGGGTCGCCTGAGCCTGACCCCCCTATTACAATGGCGAGGCGAGGCGAGGCGAGGTGCATGGGGTGCTTTTTCGAGGCGAGGCGGCGAGGCGAGGCGGCGAGGTCTCCATGTCCCTCTAACCGCCCCCAACCGCCCTACCTCGCCTCGCGCGATTACAATGGCGAGGCGAGGTCGAGATGCCCATGCCATCAGTTTTGCGTGCATGGGATCTCGCCGCCTCGCCAAGCCTATCTCGCCGCCAGGCCCAGCGAGGCGAGCAGATAAGTCACCCGGTAAGAATTCCGACAATACTGCGAAAAATTATCTAACATACGTCGGAATTTTGCCCAGCCTCCGAACCAGGACCCCCCGCTTCAGGACCTTAATCAATACGACTAGATGGTCCGCGGGCGCAGCGCTGCGCCTTATCAACCCGAGCCGTGACCCTGTGACCTCTCACACACAACGCAGCACCTGAACGCAGACTATCGAACTCTGTGTCATTGGTATAGGCACGCTGAAATGGTGGACCGCCCAGGGCCGTCAAAGCCTAAGGACGTAGTTGAGGATAGCCCGATGTAAGAAAGGCTGAGCTGAAAGAACGAAAGGAGCAAGAGGAAAGGTGCGCTGTTGACGAGCTAGCGAAACAGCGAACAATCGATTGGTAAAGTCTGTGGCATGGGTTGCTTGCAGGTTGGACTTCCAATGGCTAGGAGGCTACGCATCTAAAAGGTGCAGCTAGTGAGCGCAGCCACAAACAGTAAGGAGCTTAGAGCGGCAGAGCGGAGGAGTATTGGAGGAGCCTGGAGCGCATAAGCAACAGTGATGCAAGGAGCCAAGAAGTGCAGCCAAGGAAAGCAGCTTGGCAGAGCAGCTAGGGACAGCCAGGAGCAGTCAGGAGCAGCCATGAACAGTTGAAAACGGCAGCAATAAGCGGCACCCATGAGCAGCGCCCTCCCCCCTGCCGTCCCCCCCTTCACCCCACACCCAACTCCCCCCCCCCCCTCACACACTCCAATTAGCAAGTGGTGAGTGGCTATCTCTTGCAACTATGCAGCTCTATGTACCTAGTCTGACCGCTAGCATGCCCTTGTTTGCTGCAGGTTCCAATGGTCAAACCCATTCCCTTTTCCCACTACCAGCACCTCCCCTCCCCTTCCCTTTTCTGACACGCCCACCCCCTCCCAATCCGGCGGCAACCCCCTCATGCCCAGCCCAGCCCCAAATCAATGGTCCCCTCCCCTCCCCTCCCCTCCCCTCCTCCCTCCCCTCTCCCCTCCCCTCCCCTCCCCTCCCCTCCCCTCCCCTCCCCTCCCCTCCCCTCCCCTCCCCTCCCCTCCCCTCCCCCTCCCCTCCCTCCCCTCCCCTCCCCTCCCCTCCCCTCCCCTCCCCTCCCCTCCCCTCCCCCTCCCCCTCCCCTCCCCTCCCCTCCCCTCCCCTCCCCTCCCCCTCCCCTCCCCCCTCCCCCTCCCCTCCCCTCCCCGGCAGTTGTGGAAGGGCGCGAACAGCCTAGAGTCAGCTAATCTCTCTACCCTACCTTGCAGCCAAGAGCAGCAACCAAGTGCAGCCAGGAGTAGCCAGGAGCAGCCAGCCGCTAGGAGCAGCAAGGAGCAACAGCCAAGAGTAGCCAGAAGCAACAGCCAAGAGCATCCAGGAGCAGCAGCCAGGAGGAGCATTCCATGACAGGTCCATGAGATGTTGATTGCCCATGTCAATGACATGGTAGCTGCGTGCGAATGCTGCATGGCGTGACTCGAGGCAGCAGGGGTGTGGCGCTAGCATAGGCTGCTGCAGCCATGCCTCCATGCCATGCCTCCATGCCTCCAGTGCCGCCATGCCAGCAGTGTGTCAATAGCCATGAGCATGACATGTGTAGCATGCTTGGTGATTGCAGGCGGTAGTCGGCAGTGACGAGGAGCAGCAGCCAACATTGTTGCTGTGTTGTTATGTTGAATGTGCTGTCACCTTGTTGTGGTAGGTGAAGCGCCCAGCACAGCCCAGCCCAGCCCAGCCAGGAGCGGCAGCCAGGCGTTGCTGGGGTGTTTGACTAGCCTGCTCACCTCTAGTCATGCATGTCCTTGTTTGTTGATCACAAGCATGCCCCTGGCTTGCTTGCTTCCTTCCCCCTAATTCTACCTTGTCCCATAACTAACACCTCCAAGTCTCCTACGCCCCCTTCTACTCACCTTCCCACCGACATCGTAGTCCCCACCCTACCCCACCCAGCAACTAAGAGCAAACCTCTTCTTCTCCCTCTAATCCCTGCCCCCTCCTCATTTGTCATCTCCCTTTCCTGCCTACCCTCTCTTCTCCCTCTTCTCCCTTCTTATAACTGGCTAACCGCCTGCCGGTAAGTGGCTGACACCCAATACCCAGCCTGGTCACCCTACCTCACGTGCGTGCCCTTGGTGCAGGTCTGATGGGCACCTCCCCACCCCCTTCCTTTTCCCATTCCCCCCTTACCCGCCACAACACAGCCTCCGCCCGGGCTGCTGCAGTGCATGTGCTGCAGTGGATAAGCAGCAGGCTGCGGTGCATGAGCAGCAGCAGCATGCTGCAGTGCATGTGTTGCAGTGCATGTGCAGAAGCAGCAGCAGGCTGTAGTGCATGAGCAGCAGTGCATGAGCAGCAGTGCATGTGCAGCAGTGCATGCAGCAGTGCATGAGCAGCAGCAGGTTGTAGGTGTGTGGTAGTGTAGGTAACAGCAGGTTGCATGTGTGCTGCAGTGCATGAGCAGCAACAGCAGCAGGCTGTAGCGCATGAGCAGCAGTGCAAGGACAGCAGCAGCAGTGTATGGGCAGTAGCAACAGGTTGTAGGTGTGTGGCAGGGCAGTCAGAACCCATCAGTGCCCAGTCAGTGTCTATCAGTCAGAGCCCATCAGTGCAGTCAGAGCCCATCTAATAAGAATGTTGCATGGTACAAAAGCTGTCAAAGGCTGTCCTGAGCTTCCGTTCAGTTCCATGCCACACAACGTGATTTGTAAGCTGTGAATGGTCAAGATGTAATGAAGAAAATGGTGGTGGTCATTAGCCGTGTATCCTCGTCATATGATACCTACGCCCCTTGTATGGACAACACCACCACGCGGTGATGCGCTATTGCTGCAAACGTGGTAGCCACCTGCTACATACACCCCCTTTGCATGTATGCATCACGGTCGTGCTTAGCAAGTGCAGGCCTGGCAGTGATCCACACTCAATGTGTCACAGCTAGCTGGACTACGGATGGTACCTATAGTGGAGGCTCACCACATCCAGCCACATGCTAGGGTGTGGTGCGCCACATGCCCCTTGTATGGACAACACCACCACACGGTGATGCGCTAAGGCCGCGAATGTGGTAGCCACCCTCTACCTACCCCCTTTGCATGTATGCATCACGGCCATGCTTAGGAAATGCAGGCCTGGCAGTGATCCACGCCCAATGTGTCACAGCCAGCTGGACTACGGCTAGTACCTATCATACGCCAACACAACTTGTGATAACAGTGTATACCAATGTATAACTTGGTATACCAATGTATAACCAATGTATACCAAAGTATAACCAAAGTATACCAATGTATAACATATAACCACATTGGTATAAGATGTAAGCCATAACCAAGCCATAATCACAAAGTATAACCAAAGTATACCAATGTATAACATATAACCACATTGGTATAAGATGTAAGCCATAACCAAGCCATAACCAAGCCATCATCTACGCAAAGGCAAAAACATATAACCACATTGGTATAAGATGTAAGCCATAACCAAAGTATAACCAATGTATACCAATGTATAACATATAACCACATTGGTATAAGATGTAAGCCAACACAGCTGGTGTGGTACACTGTTATACCAATCCGCCATACCACTGGCTCACTGCGCACCTACATACCTAGGGACAGTGGGCTAACAACCGGTTGGTGCATGGATGGCCCGCTTGTATGGACAACCCGTCTTCGCAGCGTTCTCGTGTTCTTGCCGTTGATACCATCACATGCCTTGCCAAGCCTTAATGTAATGCACTACTCACGAGGCGCAAGTGATAACATGGTTTGCAGCTGAAAGCCGGATATCCCTAGTGTCGCCCTCATGCACCGACCACATGCACCATACCAAGGCGCACCACAACCTAGCATGTGTACGGCTGGATCTCCTCCACTATAGGTACCATCCATAGTTTAGCTGGCTGTGACACATTGGGCGTGGATCACTGCCAGGCCTGCATTTGCTAAGCATGGCCGTGATGCATACATGCAAAGGAGGTTTGTAGCAGGTGGCTACCATGTTTGCAGCATTAGCGCATCACCGCGTGGTGGTGTTGTCCATACAAGGGGCGTAAGTATCATCCGTGCGCGATCTACTGCTGATGACCACCACTGTCTTCATCATTAAATCTTGATCATTCACTGCTTACAATCACGGTGTGTGGCATGGAACTGAACGGAAGCTCAGGACAGCCATGCTGCTGATTGCTGAAACTAGGGTGCATTGCCACACACATACAACCTACTGTCCATGCACTGCTGCTCATGGACTACAGCCTGCTGCTGCTGCTTATCCACTGCAACACATGCACTGCAGCCTGTTGTTGCTGTTCATGCATTGCAGCCTGGGCGGTGGCTGTGTTGTGGCGGGTAAGGGTTAATAAACAACACCAACTGGCACCCCCACCACCATCACCCCCACTACCATCACCACGAACAACAACGAGACCACCCCACCCCACTCCCACCACCAAGCTGTGGCGCACAGCACGGACCGGCAACCCCCCATGTGCTTGGCTTGGCTCTCCTACTGCCGTCCCCTTGGGGGAGGGATGGGCTGGGTAAGTGTGGTGTGTTGGCATGGCATGGCTAGAGTGGGCTGGCTGGCCGCTACTACTAGCGCGCCCGCTCCATGCTGCCTGCCCAAGGCTGGCCTTCAGGGAGGTGGACCTCACATTTGGAGGTGATGGTGGTGGTGGGACAGGAGAGGGAAGGAGGAAAGGGCCAAAAGGCAGGAGGGTGACCGTCAAACCTGCAACAAAGGAGGGGTGGGCTTGCATTTACTGCCCCATAGCACCCAACTCCTGGCTGCCGAAGCCATGCTTCACTTACCACACAACAGCGGACTCATGGCTGGTCGCGCTTGCCTTATTGCCTTATGGCAGCTGACTAGGATGTGGGATGAGGGATGTGAGATGAGGTAGGGGTGGGCAGGGGAGGAGAGGGTGCCGTTCTTGGCTAACACTCTTGGCTGCCGCTCCTGGCTGCCATTCTTGGGTGCCTCTCCTGGCTGCCTCTCCTGGCTGCCCGCTCTAGGCTGCCCGCTCCAGGGTGCTAGCTCCAGTCTGCCCACTCCAGGGTGCTTGCTCAAGGCCTTCAACTGCAAGCAAGCATCAGCCAGCTCAGCTTCAACAAGCTGATCAACAAGGACATGCATGATCAGAGTTTGGCAGGTTGGGCTAATACCCTAACAGCATGTGCACTCATCTGAAGTCTGGCTGTCGCTCCAAGCGCCTCCTAGCTGCTGCTCCTAGCTGCTGCTCCTAGCTGCTGCTCCTAGCTGCATGCTGTCCACTACAGTCTAGCAATCTCACTGCTTTTGTTGACGTGCATGCCATCCAAGCCATCAAGACATCCACCTTGCACGTGCACACCTCATGTCCCACTGGCAGCAACAGCACCATCACTGGTAAAAGCTGTGGCAGAAGCAACATCAGGATTGTGCAGTCCGGTGAGTAGTCCAGGTGGCACTCTGCCCCCAGGGACTCCGCCAGCAGCCACAGCGGGTGGCTGGAGCAGGCAGTGCTGCCTCGGGGCCAGCAGCCAGCAGAACTGGCAGTAGCATTGACATTGTGGCATAGTTGAAGTGAGCTGGGTTGGCTATTACTACAAGCGCTCGCTCTAGGCCAGCCAAGGGGAGGGGAGGGGAGGGGAGGGGAGGGGAGGGGAGGGGAGGGGAGGGGAGGGGAGGGGAGGGGAGGGGAGGGGAGGGGAGGGGAGGGGAGGGGAGGGGAGGGGAGGGGAGGGGAGGGGAGGGGAGGGGAGGGGAGGGGAGGGGAGGGGAGGGGAGGGGAGGGGAGGGGAGGGGAGGGGAGGGGAGGGGAGGGGAGGGGAGGGGAGGGGAGGGGACCATTGATTTGGGGCTGGGCTGGGCATGAGGGGGTTGCCGCCGGATTGGGAGGGGGTGGGCGTGTCAGAAAAGGGAAGGGGAGGGGAGGTGCTGGTAGTGGGAAAAGGGAATGGGTTTGACCATTGGAACCTGCAGCAAACAAGGGCATGCTAGCGGTCAGACTAGGTACATAGAGCTGCATAGTTGCAAGAGATAGCCACTCACCACTTGCTAATTGGAGTGTGTGAGGGGGGGGGGGAGTTGGGTGTGGGGTGAAGGGGGGGACGGCAGGGGGGAGGGCGCTGCTCATGGGTGCCGCTTATTGCTGCCGTTTTCAACTGTTCATGGCTGCTCCTGACTGCTCCTGGCTGTCCCTAGCTGCTCTGCCAAGCTGCTTTCCTTGGCTGCACTTCTTGGCTCCTTGCATCACTGTTGCTTATGCGCTCCAGGCTCCTCCAATACTCCTCCGCTCTGCCGCTCTAAGCTCCTTACTGTTTGTGGCTGCGCTCACTAGCTGCACCTTTTAGATGCGTAGCCTCCTAGCCATTGGAAGTCCAACCTGCAAGCAACCCATGCCACAGACTTTACCAATCGATTGTTCGCTGTTTCGCTAGCTCGTCAACAGCGCACCTTTCCTCTTGCTCCTTTCGTTCTTTCAGCTCAGCCTTTCTTACATCGGGCTATCCTCAACTACGTCCTTAGGCTTTGACGGCCCTGGGCGGTCCACCATTTCAGCGTGCCTATACCAATGACACAGAGTTCGATAGTCTGCGTTCAGGTGCTGCGTTGTGTGTGAGAGGTCACAGGGTCACGGCTCGGGTTGATAAGGCGCAGCGCTGCGCCCGCGGACCATCTAGTCGTATTGGGTAAGGTCCTGAAGCGGGGGGTCCTGGTTCGGAGGCTGGGCAAAATTCCGACGTATGTTAGATAATTTTTCGCAGTATTGTCGGAATTCTTACCGGGTGACTTATCTGGAGGCGAGGCGAGGTCACAGGCGAGGTGTGACTGTTTTCCAGAACTGGCAGCTTGGCGAGTATGGGGGTGGCGAGTGGCTGCGCGATGCTCAGCATGTCTAGGCTACAAAACGTAGCATCAGCATTGACAAAGCAGCAGCTAGTAGATAAACAGGAAGAAGTCCTGGCCAGAGTAGTGATAGCAGCAATAGAAGAGGGCGGAAAGACAGCCGTTAACTTCGGCGGCGACTGGGAGGATATTAGCGCAGCCACTTGTTCCTCGAAGCCGACGAAGGGAGGCAATTCACTGCTAAGCAATGCCAGAAGCTATGGAAGAAATGGCAGTCGAGCTATGGAAGAAATGGCAGTCGAGCAGTTGATTAAGCTTGGGTATTGCATCACCTTGTGAGTATGTTTTCAACCAATGCTATGGTCTACAACCATCCTTTTGTGTGTTGTCAACCAATGTTACACCTTGCTTGCCAACATTGTTCATCACGAGGGAAGTCACTTAGAGACAACCAATCGTCGTCTCTCAATGTAACTGAGATGAACAGCTTTACAACCTCATGAACCCGTACAACAGCATCCCTTATAGCCTTGCCCTCTCGAAGAGCTGCAGCTGCCCGTAGTGGGACCTCAGGTAGTGGCAACGCCACTTGTGCAGCACGAAGAGCAACTGCATTACGCCTGACAGCCTCAGCCAAAGCAACATCTTCCTGCAGCACACGCTCAGGATCTATGGCTGCCGCTCCCCTCATGATGCAAATGTTATGCAACAAGAAGCATGCCATAGCAACGAAGGGTGCTACATCAACACGTGGACGGAGGCCCAGATGCAAACACTGGAACCTGCCTTTCAATTGCCCAAATGCTCTCTCAATGACATTGCGGGTGGATGCATGCATTGTATTGAATGACCGTTTGGCCCTATCACCCTGTACTTCGTTAGGTTTGAAGGCTGGCAGTGTGTAGCGTCTGGCTGGGTAGGCCGAATCAGCACACACGAGGTAGGGCACTTGCACACCACTGACTTGCCTTGCTCCACGTTCGAAGGCTAGTGATGTTGGACTGTTCCTATCTGCCAATTGCTGGCTCAAACCTGTGCGACAAACCCTGCACTATGCCCCAGCGGTATCGCACATAGTTGGCAAACCCCTGAGCATTTGCTTCCCACTCATCGGTTGTGGTGGGCAGGGTCATGTAGTGATGGAGGCTCTCATGGATTGCAATTGACACATTGCGCACACAGTGGCTGACAGAAGCTTGGCTGCACCCCCACTGGGCACCCACTTGACTGTAGTTGCTTCCCTTTGCATAGTAGCTGAGGGCCACAGCAACCTGCTCTTCAACGGTCAAGTGGTCCCTCCTCCAGCAATCGCGCACCAAGCTGGGATGGTTCTCCACTGCTGCCACTACAAGCATGAAGATGTTCCTACGCATCAGCAGTGGGCAGTGGTAAGTCCCAGTTATCGCCGGCGGTGTTCACGCCGTTGTACAAACCTGGGGATGTGGAACTCCGTTGGATAGCGGTCATCCAAGCAATTCCGCACAAGGCGATAATAAGCTTTGTAGTTGCGGGGCCGCTTCCAGTACACGGACGTCCTTATGTACCTACGGGGTGTATCGTGGAAGCATCAGAATGGTATGGGCTGGATAGCTGCCGTGGGTTACAGTACCGCCGTACCGGCGGGATGCTCTCCTCCGCTGATAATACGCGTGGGCTTGGAAGAGGCCGCCTTGCAGCCAGAAAGCTCGACGCACTTCGCTGTTACCACTGCTGCTGCTGCTACTGCTGCTGGGCCGACTGTCATCGGATGAGGAATCCATTGCGATGGGCGCACGCAGTGAAATGAACGAAGAGATTAGTCAAAATTTGAACACCTCGCCTCGCCTCGCCAGTCTCGCCGCATTGAAATCGCGAAATTCAAAAACGCCACATGGAGCCTCGCCTCGCCTCGCCTCGCCCCATTGTAATCGCGGCCTGAGTCAGGTGTTCCCAACATGGGGTTGGTAATCTTCATGCAAGTACTCTTTCCATACTGAACCGTTTTCGATAGCGTTTATCACATTGGCAATGGCGGTTTAGTCCGCGTAATCTGACCATCAGCGCTAGCCATTGGAGTCTTTGCCCGCGTACTGCCACATGTGCCCGCGAACAAATCACAGCGGCGAGACGGGTCTCCTTGGCACGGTGAGCCGCATCGCTGTGGCCCCATCTACGTAGCGTAGTGAGCTGGTTGTGCACAAATGGAATGTCCGGCTGACACCCAACGCGATGTCTGCCGGGCGTGCAGGGCACCTTGACGGGGTGATTCAAACATCTGGGCGTATTCGCTTTCGCCGAACACACCATTTGGGTCGGCGCACACTAAGGTATCACCGGCTTACACCCCCCCCTCCTCCACTGTGTCCTCCACTGTGTTGCACCCGCTGCACCCATAGAAAAAGCGATACGTAATGTTTGTTCTTGACTCATTGGCGGATCTCTTGAAACAAACCGCACATCAAACAACCCAGGCCTCTATCAGTTTGACATCTTCAAAGTGACATCATGTTCTCCAAGCAAAATCAGGGCCACGGGGCTGTGGGGTGGCAGTTGAGCTTTGAAACTTTGCACGCAGGTGGATGGCATGTAGGGGAGTGTAACTCTGAGAGGAGCTGAGTCAAAACTCGGTCATGGTGTGGAGCTGTGTGACTGACTGCATGGCTCTGGCCTTGAGATCGGCTAAGGGAGTTGGGGGTCACAGACCAAAGTGTGCTTTTGAAATATCTGAGTATGAGCGTGTGTAACACTGTCCTAGAGGAGCTCAACCTAGTAAGTAGCATGCTGTAAATCAAAATGGTCGAGCTGTGGCATTGCCCTCCAGGTATGGGGAGGAGGTGGGCTCAGTGTCACATTCCCGCAACCGATTGCTGCTGCCGACGCGCACGCACACGTAGAGCAGCCTAAGCGACGCGGGCGGTCGTAGCGATGACTGCATGCTCCTCAACGGCTCAAATTTAAATCACTAACTTTGATGCTTCACTGTGCACGGCTTACTGAGTGTAAAACTATTCTGGATGGGTGAACCATGGGGTGACCATGTGGTTAAACCCAAAACATCAGGATGTTAAACTAACCAGTCGCGCTCTACCCTTGGCGCATTAACTAAAACAAACCGCACATTAAACAGCCCAGGCCTCTATCAGTTTGACATCTTCAAAGTGACATCATGTTCTCAAAGCAGAGTCAGGGCCACGGGGCTGTTGGGTGGCAGTTGAGCTGTGAAACTCTGCACGCAGGTAGATGGCATGTAGGGGAGTGTAACTCTTAGAGGAGCCGAGTCCAAACTCAGTCATGGTGTGGAGTTGTGCGACTGACTGCATGGCCCTGGTCCTGAGATCCGGATCACCAGGGACCACTAGTGGCCACTAGCGGGAATACTAGGAACCACTAGTGGGCAATAGTCGCCCGACTCAAGTGGTGCTATTGGGCTGTGTGGAGTATACCCAATGCACATGGCTGTAACAGTAGTGTTTGTGCGGTCAGGATGCATGGTCGGCTGAGGCATAAGTGCCGGCTTGCAGCCGTCGAGCATGCTGACTTGTGCGGCTATTGCTGCCGCTGCGGCTGTCTACATACTTATCGACAGCCTCCGAGTCGCGCAGTGGGGAGTGCAGTGTACTTACATCGTGAAGACGTCGTAAACAACTAAACCATCCAGAGAAAAGTAGTCATTGCAAGCATTGCAGTGTTTGTCCAGAAGCAACACCATCCAAGTACCAAGCCCTCTTAGAAATCCAGAAGTCCCCCAAGAAGTCCCCAGAAAAAGTCCCCTGAAAAAGTCCTCTAGCATCGCAAGATCTCGTCATAAGTAAGATGCAATTCATATCTCACAGAATCATGCATGGAAAGAAACACAAACCTACCATTCATCCTAGCTGAGTGCCTGGACTGTTACACTCTCCCCCACTCCGAAAAGCTACGTCCCGGAGCTTGCAGTTTTGAGGTCAATCATGTTCAACAGCATGCAACAGCAGGCATGAGCAGGCATGGACAGGCAGGCAATGACATGCAGGCAAAAAAACAGGCTACATGCAGCAGACAAGCAAATGCATGAGCTACATGCAAACCATGCTGAAACTATGAAATCAGAGTCTTGAGCTGACCGTTGTCTCGTTCTCCTCCTCCTTCCAAGCTAACCGAAGAAACCATCGTGACAGAAACTGAGAAACAGAAGATTTGGTAGTTGTGTTCAGCGCAGGCTGCAATGGGTGATCAGTCCATGCCGGCTGCATAGTGCTTGAACAGAGTGGTGGGACATACACAGACATATGCCGTGTCCCTAACCAAGACGATGGGTGTATCATGTGCCTCACATGTCAGGTTGGAGCCATTGTGCCAACAGGGATATAACACCTGCGGAGCCCTCAGCCAGTGTGGAACAACAGATTGCCCGCGATTGTGAACTGGCATGCTTTGCCAGCCAGTGCAGCCATGTGTGACGCTGTACTGTGCACTTTAAGGTCAACTGAGGTGCGAAGCTCAAGAGCCTAGGCGTATGTGCCCGATCGATTGGATGCAGAGGTGTGTGTGCCTGACTGCATAGTGTGTGGCCCATGCATGAGTGAACATGAGAGGAGCAGCAAAGAGGCTGCAACCCTAGGCAAATGCATGATCGCTTTGCCCCGTGCCGTTGTTGTGTGCTACCTCAGGTGCTACCTGGGCTGCCATGATGTGCGCATGCCGTGCGCTATGCGTCTTGAGTGTTCTGGCAGGCTGCTGGGCTGGGTAGCTCTGCCGCCATGATGTATGTAAGCTACCTCAGGTGCTACCTGGGCTGCCGTCTCTGTGGCTGATGCCAACAGGGCTGATGCGATGGGACTGCGGCTCTGTAGGTCTCGCTGGAAGCGGGATGCGGCGGTGCAACACGACTGCGACTGTACCTGTGCAAGGTGTTCTCCTCATAGAAGCGTAGAAGGGCATCCGAGCTCTGTGAAGCTCCGCTTGTGCAGGGAACTGGGCTGCGACTGATCGACCGAGTCGTCTGAGAGCGATGTCGACAGTAGAACTGTGGGTTGGCGAAGCGGCGAAGGGTGGCGAATGGTGCTGGGTCAGATTAGAGTGCATGCCAAGACGTCGAGATATGACTACTGAGCTGGCCCCCATGCCACTTTGCCCTGCTTGTCGTTTCTGTCAGTTTCAGACAATGCCTGGTAGATAGATTAGATAGACTGCCGGGTGCATGATGTGGCTCTCTGCAGGCTGGTGCACTGCAGGGTACTGTTCTCTGCTTGAGCAGGGTGATGTTGTTGGTGATCACATGTTGGGTGTGCTCTGTGCCAAGAGGTGGCCAGGTATGTGTTGCTGCTGGTGTAAGGCGTCTCTGCATAGGGCAGGAGTGCAGCTATGTGTTCTCTGTTTGAGCAGGCTGGTTGTGGTGATAGAGATGAGGCTCTGCATAGGGCAGGTTGTGTAGGGACCTGCAAGGAGCAGGTTGGTGTAAGGTTGTGCAGCCTAGTATGTTGCAGGGTCTCAGCAAGGCGCTGGATGTGTCTTGGCTACAGTTTCACTATGATGTAACTCTGCTAAGGGCAGGCTATGGACGGTTGGCTGCTTCTTTGGCCAGGTTTGGTGCTAGGCTCCCATCAGTTAGGGTGGTGGCGGGGATGTAGGTGGCAAGCAGCGCACATGACATTGTGCAAGACAAGCTAAGCATTCCTCCGCGTGAGCGGGACAAAGCATTCTCTGCAACAGCAGGCTCCGCGCAAGCGGGAGTCTCCGTGTGTACGGGCAGAGCAAGTCAGCAATACAAGCCTCTGCAAACGCAGGCTCTGCACGACAGCAGGCTCCGCTTAAGCGGGATCTCCGTGTAAACGGGCAAAGGCAATCTGCGAAACAGCATTGCACAGCAAGCACAGCAGGTACAGGCTGTACAGCGACTTCTAGAAGCAGGAGTCTCTGCAGCAGCAGGCACAGTGACAAGCGCTGGAGCTGAGGCCATCAGTTCCGGCTCCAATGGTACCTCCGACTGAGTTGGGTCCGGTGTCACTGCGCAAAGGTCGCGATGAACGAACAATTGCGGAAACCAGATGTAACAGTAGTGTTTGTGCGGTCAGGATGCATGGTCGGCTGAGGCATAAGTGCCGGCTTGCAGCCGTCGAGCATGCTGACTTGTGCGGCTATTGCTGCCGCTGCGGCTGTCTACATACTTATCGACAGCCTCCGAGTCGCGCAGTGGGGAGTGCAGTGTACTTACATCGTGAAGACGTCGTAAACAACTAAACCATCCAGAGAAAAGTAGTCATTGCAAGCATTGCAGTGTTTGTCCAGAAGCAACACCATCCAAGTACCAAGCCCTCTTAGAAATCCAGAAGTCCCCCAAGAAGTCCCCTGAAAAAGTCCCCTGAAAAAGTCCTCTAGCATCGCAAGATCTCGTCATAAGTAAGATGCAATTCATATCTCACAGAATCATGCATGGAAAGAAACACAAACCTACCATTCATCCTAGCTGAGTGCCTGGACTGTTACACATGGCCATGGTGCATGAGTGCCTACCACCTACATCATTGCCTGACCCCTGAGGGCTATTGTGTAGAGTTGGCATGACAAAACATGCGCTAATGTTAGCTGACAACAGCTCAAGAAGGGGGCACACACTACTGTGCCACAGCAGGCTGCTGCTGCTGCTGCACCTGGGCCTTGGGAGGCTTGTCTCGCACCCGCTTGCAGCCCAGGCCAGGGTACTCCTTGCCCTTAGCTAGCAGACCTCCCTGGTCTTTCCAATAGCACAGCTCCAGTGGACGCCACCGGCTCTCCCCAATGCGCTGCATTTTTAGCGCTGCATTGCAGTCCCTGTCCAGCCACCTGCCTGGCTGTGCCCCCGCCTCAGTCAAGTATCCAGTTTTGTAGGAGTGGAGTTCATGAATGGCGCTTCACTTGAGGCCAGCAGCAAGGGATAGCAAGGGGCTCACATGGGGATAGGGGCAGGAAATGCATGCGCTATGCATTTCTTCATGCCCGCATGGACACTACCTGCCTCTTCGCTGCACCCCCACCAAGGCTGCGCAGCGCGGCACGAACTTGGCCACCCTCAGAGCGATCCCATGCGCGCGCCGCGCGGTCTGCTTGCATGTGGGTCCTCGAAAAGCTACAGCACCAGCCAGGCTCAACCCAGAGCACGCAGCTCCCAGCAGACGCGTCTGTTGAGACCGTGTTCCTGCTTGTCGGCAGCCCCGTGGTGCTCGGGCGACCAGTGAAGAAGGGCGCCCCAGATGCCGACATTATGCTGGCAGACGACAGCAGCGTGTCCAAATCCCATGCATCCCTGGAGATTACACCATCAGCAGCAGCAGCAGCCATGGCATCAGGCAGCTGGGCTGAGGGTGTTGATGGAGAGGGGGGCAGCAGCTGCAGCCTGCAGGTCACTGACCTCAGTAGGTTTGGCACCTTCAAGAACGGGGTCAAGGTGAGTGAGGGTGTAGTGGCGGTTGCTAGTTTTCCAGCCTGCCTGTCAGCTTGACAATGATGGAGAAAGCCAGCATCTATCAGGACGTGAAGTGGGTGGCGCTAAGGGCGGGAGAAGGAAGGGAAGGGGGCTCTATGGGGGATGGCGTCTTGGGGTGGAAGCCCCTGCCACCCTGATCAGGCCCCCCCTCTCCCCCCCCCTGCCTTCAGTAGCCCCCCCCCTTCTCCCTCCCCTGCCCTCTGTCTGCCCTGCTAGCAAGAAGGGAGACGCTAGGGGGGGGTCGCTAGGACGCCAGCCTCGTGGCTACCATCAACAGGCCCTCCCACCCTGCTCACACCCCTGCATGCCGGCCCCTGCTTGGTCCCCTTACCCCCTGGTGCGCAGCCAAGCAGGCCCCCCACTCCTGCTGACCCTGCTTCTGGGGCTGCATGGTTGGCTGCTGCTCTTGTAGTGTGTGTCCACACTCGCTCTGCTCTGTGTCGTGTGTTGTGTTGTGCAGTTGCCATTCAGCCAGCCCACGGCATTGCATGTGGGGGATGTGCTGAAGCTAGGCACCAAGAGTTTGCTGAGGTGAAAAGCGCTCATCCCCTGCACCACCCTCACCTCACCTCATCTTCACGTTACCTCCACCTCACCTCACCTTGACCTACCCCTGTCCTCCCACCCTACCCCCCTGCCTCACCTCGCTCCCCTCCACCCCCTCCTGTACCCCCTACCCGCTGGGGGCGCTGGCAGCCTGTGTTGGTGGCCTTGCCTCGCCTGCCGCCAGGGCCTGATCAGGACATAGCCATGCGTGCCAGTTGGGGGTCACAGACCAAAGTAAGCTATTGACATATCTGAGTATGAGCGTGTGTAACAATGTGTAAAAGGAGCTTAACCTAGTAAGTGGCATGTTGTAAGTCCGAATGGTCGAGCTGTGGCATTGCCTTAAGGTATGAGGAGGAGGTAGGCTCAGTGCCACATTCCCGCATCCGCTCTTCGATCCGACTGCTGCTGCCGATGCGCATGCTCGTGTAGAGCAGCCTAAGCGACGCGGGCGGTCGCAGCGATCACTGCATGCTCCGAAACGGCTTAAGTTTGAATTACTAACTTTGAAGCTTTTGCTGTGCACGGCCTACTGACTGGAAAATTCCATAAAGTGGGTGAAAGGTAGCTGGTTGTGTTGACTACATTGTGAACCATCTACTATAATATTTGGCGCAGTGAGTGCAGAGTTACAGCCGTCCAACTACCAGGGGTAGGTTTTCTGTTAGTTGGGGGCGCCCGACAACACCACGTAATATGTAATGGACCTCCATTCCGCCCCAATCCGATGCACCTGCCAGCACGGCCTCCCCGCTTGGATGGTGTTGCTGAATCCCTGATATGCCCCCGAAAGGGAAACGCAAGCGCCCCGTCTCCCCCGCACAAAGTGCAGTAAGTAAGCCACAAAGCTTGACGAAAGGCTCCCAGGACTTCCCGTGACAGGCTTCCCCGTGTCTGCAGGTGCCAGTGGTAGTGGGCAGCAAAATCAGGAGCAAGGGCAGGATGTGAAGGAAGTCATTGCAGAGAGGCGCCAATGTATCAAGGCAGCATTTCGTAGCCTTGTGGAGGCAGCGCGGCCTGATCTCAGCCCAACACAAGTAGACCTTAAGCGCATGACCATGGGCAGCAAGCAGTGTGCTCTGGCAGCAGTCCTGTGTCTCGCTGTGCTGTCCTTGCTAGGCCAGCCCACTCCAGGGTTCCCAGCAGCAGGTCTAGCCCAAGGCCCCCCTCCTCCATTTGACCCAGCCTGCCCTCCCTATGCCCACCCCCGCCTTGCCACCACTCCTAGATCTTAGTCCCTGCATTTGTCCCTGCATTTTTGACCAACCTTGTCCGACCGAGCTGAAATTCTGATAGATGGTGTTTTGCGGCAGCCGGTCGGCCACATGCACACGCACAACGCAGATCAGCCCGACACTCATGCGGCTGACTATGCCATGGCATGCGAAGGCACCTGGTGGGAGGGTAGCAAGGGCATGCCCCGAGGCTACTCTCCTCCCTTACTGCACGCCAGACGGAGAGGGCATGGTCTTTTTTTCTTTCTTTCTTCCTTTCCTCTCGGCCCACTGACTCCTCCACCCTGTCCTCCTGCTCCTCCTCCTAAGTGCAGTCCCGGCAACCAGTTTGTGTCGAGGGAATGCTATTACCACAGCTTACCGGCCTCAAATGTAAAGCCCCCGGCCTACACGCTCTGCTTACCCTGCTGGCCATGTGCCAGGGCTGTGCAGGCTCAACCACCCAGCTGCTGCCTGGGAGGATTGAGAGGTACCAGGTTCAAATCCTAGAGATGACACTAGGACGAGCACCTGGTCACCCCTCCCATTGAACCACCACGTAAGGGACATTTGAATTGCCATTTTGACGCGAAAGGCCTTATTTCTTCATCGCGCTTGCGCCTGCACGCCCGAGCTGCTGGCACATACGGTGACCGGCAGTCTGCCAGGCACACGAACGGTAACGCTCTGCGCGGTATGCCTTTCAAGTGCTGCTTCGCAACACCCACAACACAGGATGCAGAGTTCTTCTCTGCGGTACACTGCGGTACACTTTACGCATGGAGCTCAGTTTTCTCGACACAGCCAGCTCAATCCCACTCTGCCTGCTCATTCAAATGCTCCAGTACCATGTACCGTAGGTCAGCACGCAAGGTGCCGGCTGGCACATACAACCCCACTGCCTTGCAATACACGTTCAGCATCTTCAGCTTCTTGCCCAAGGTGCACGGCTGCTTCACGCTGTCTGGTGCAAACGAGCACAGAAGGGTGAGGCACTCATCGTCCCAATGCTTATCATCCCTTTTCTGATCGAACATGGGCATGGCCACAAAGGGCTTTGCGGTGGAGGGCCATATACACACCCCCCTTGGTGCAGGGGTGATGCATTAGGTACATGCACATGCAGTCTGTGACCACTCAACCTGGACCCCTGCAGCAGGGAAGAAGCAGCTGTGCATGCGCATAGAGCCGGGGATGGATGATGCAAAGGCATGTGCATCCCGTTGTGGAGCACTGCAAAGCTCTACCTCCTGTGTGCTCAGCTCCAAGCACCACCGATGACCCACACTTGCTCGTGCACGGTGAGCCTTGCTAGAGTCAGCAGCAGTAGCTGGCTTGTGATGTGCATTGCAGTGCTGCACAAACTCTGATGCATTGCACATCCCCGCTCGATCTGCCCGGGTCTCACCCTATCTGCCCGGATCTCACCCTATCTGCCCGGTCCTGCATGCCTGCACTCTGCTCTAAATTATGTTGCACTGCCTCTGACACCCAGTGGCGGGTCCAGTCCAGACCGTTGAGCAAATGCACTGACAAGCTGTTGCTCTAGCAGTTCTGGAGGCACAAAGCGCGCTAGAACTCTCCTTGCTGTCACGTCATCTGTGTGCTGGCCCTTCTTGCCACACGTGCCGGAGTCCATGAGCAGCTGCACTCTGTCCAGCAGTAAGCATGCCACCCTCTGTTTTGTGGTGTCACACCGCTCCATGGCTTGCTGCACTGCCAGCTGCAGCTGGGGGCTGGTGAGCACTTTCTCCAACAGCTGAGCCTGCTATTCTGCTGAGCCACAGCGCCCAAGCACCTCCATTACCTCCTGACCCATGCGCTTAAACTGCCTGTCTGGCGCGCACCATTCACGGTGACCTTCCCATAAGGCTGGTCTCAGGGGGTTGCAGCAGTGGCAAGCCCTCAGCCCGCAGTGTGAGGGTGCTGCCCGGGTGGCTGCAGCGGGCTGCTTGCCGCAGCAACAGCAGGCGATGGGCAGCTTGGCACTGGGCTGGGCCAGAGTAGGAAGGGCGGCCAGGGAGCTGTGGCCATGGCGGTCACCCCAGCACTGTGACACACTGGATGCACATGGCTGCATGCCTAGCTGTGCTCACCTGCCATGCGCCAGCCAGCACTGCAGTGTGAGGGGGCGACTTGGCGCTGGGCAACTTGGCCCTGCATGTGCCAGCCAGCACTGCTAGCCTACTGAGTGAGGAGATGAGCAGCTCAGCACCTGGTTGCGCCACCTGGTTGCCTCTGCTGGAGGTTGTTGAAAACATTGCATGGCTGTTGGCGGCAGCGCCTGCAGGGGCCATGCTGCTAGGCTTCTTGCCGTCGAGCAAGGGCCAAGGGGCCAAGCGGTGGACGCGGTGTGCACAATGTGTTATCTGTTGAGCACCACATAACAGGCAGGCTTTTAGCAAAGCCTGTCATCTAGGATGATTGGTAGTGTGATAGTGTCTGGGGTGGCCGGTAGTGTGATGGAGAGTAGTGGTGTTCTGTAGTGAGGGTCAGGGTTGTGGACGAGGTTGCATGTTGGGATCGTCTGAGGTACAGCCACCAACCTTTCACAACCATACAACGCCACCTTACATCATGCAGCACCCCCCTCATGATGCCCCGACACCCCCCACCCCTACATGTAGTTGTCACCCACTGTGTGGTCCACAATGCATGCGCAGTGCTTGCCACCCACTTTGTGGTCTACAATGCATGCGCAGTGCCTGCCACCCGCTTTGTGGTCCACAATGCATGCGCAGTGCCTGCCACCCATTTTGTGGTCCATAATGCCATGCAGTGGCACATGTGAGTGTGCCAGGACTGCATGTGGCCCCAGCCCTGGGGCTGCTCTCAATCAGCCTGCCACTGCCATGCATGTCACGGCCCAGCCGCATCCCGGTGTGCTTGCAATACCCCATCCCTACTGTTGTGCCAGCTGGCAAGCAATCTGCCCCAGCTGCCCTGCCCGTTGCTCTTGTGTGACTGTCTAGGTGGGGGATAAAAGAAAAGAAAGATAACGCCCTCGCCGTCTGGCGTGCATGAAGGGAGGAGTGTAGCCTCGGGGCGTGCCCTTGCTACCCTCTCACCACAGACACATGCACAGGTTCCGGGCGCACCCAGACGCCATGTCAACATACTCCCCCCCGTCTAGGTAGGGACGTATGTGGTGGGTGGCATGCTTTCTTCCCCTTTCGTTTGCACAGCCCAACTTCTGTCAGCCTTTCCTGCGCAGCGCCCACCATGCAGCGCACCCCTCCCCACCTTGACCGCCCCACTAGATGCTCCTGGCTGCAGGCCCCTGGCGCAACGGCATCGGCAACAGCAACTACTTCGGCAGCAGCGGCAACATCGGCAGGGTGTGCTTGTTGTTCGCAGGTGTGGGACGAGAGCATCCATTGAGAGCAGACTGAGGAGCTAGAGGTTGTAGAAAAGCAAAACAGCCCCCTCGTCCCTAACTAGGGCTTCCCTTCTGGTCGTACCACCAGGGACCACTAGCGACTATCAGGAGCTTGGGGGTGTTACGTGATGATGTGATGCTGAGGTAATGATCACGATTCCCGGGCAGACTTCCTGACAACGCCCGGAGAAGTCCGTCACGGAGAATTCTGCTACCGCCACTGAGCGACGCGCAATGGGGGGCTGCACGGTTGGAGGTGTGGGGGCGCTGTAGACCCCTGGGCGGGGTAGCCCACCAGGCAGGTCAGAAAGATACGCAGAACAAACAGTCCTAAAAAGTCAGAAAAATGAAGGCGTGAAGGCGTAAGGCGTGAAGGCGTAACCAGGGCGGGGCGAGGTCTGTCATTCTGCCTGCGGCTTTCGGTCTGCCTTCGCTTCAGCCTACTGCTGCTCCGCGTGCTTCTGCCTACACGCAAGCCGTTGACTCAACCGCCGCAGAACTCAGGCTGACCCACTGTATCAACCAGCTCATGGCTCATAACGCGAGGGCGAAGTGGCATGGCATGCGTAGGGTACTATTGTAGCCATCAATACGCGAGTCTAGTTCTTGCACAGACGACAGACGGGCTGCCCTCTTCGCCGCGTCTAACTCGTTCTGGCGCCTTTGTCGCATCAACTCGTACGGCTGCGAAGCAGGATACAATACAGCTCAGGGGGACTGCCGGTGGTGCAAGTTGCGGCGACCAGAGGTGGAAAAGTGCCCCGAAGCCGCCGCGCACCTTTGATGCGCTCGCGTCTGGCGCCGTTGGGCCAGGAGTCTGTGGTCCTCCGCCACCCGTCAGCGTTACTCGGTACGGCGTGATAGGGCGTTGAAGGAGCACATTTGGCATGCCGGGTGGCAGATAACTCGCTATGTCGCTGGGCACTGTGATGGCGATGGCCGGCTTGTCAGCATCCTCCACGCTGTCGCGCAGCAGGTCAGCGGGGTCGGGGCCGCTCAGCGGCGCCGGCACTGTTTCGTCCGTCAACTGCACAGCCCACCGTTCATTCCGCGGTAGCCACAGTTGGGACAGGCTGGACAGGCCTCGGAGCGCACGGACACTGCTGCTGGCAGCCACTTCGTGCGCGGTGCTGTCATGAAAGGCGTAAACTGCAGGCTGAATCAAGAAGTCCGAGTCCATGCCCCATGACGGCTCTGGGAGGGAGATGACGTGGTCATGCGTGTACCTGCGCACTCCCCACCACGCATCACTATGGTGACAGTGGTTACCACCCCCGATGGTGTGAGAGCAGTGGTCAGGGAGCAGTACGGCAAGTGCAAGGCCCATGGGCAGCATCCTTTGTGTGTGTAGGGAAGAGGACACAATGAACAGTGGCAGAGCAAAAGTACAAACAGCAGCATGATCGAGGATTAGGTCAAGATTGATACCGTACTGATACACCAAATGAACCAATTGTTTAAGCATGGGATTTGGGCGAAAATCCTCTAATTATGAGATGTTTTTCGTCACCAAATGGTATCACCAGTTGTTTGAGCATGAGATTTAGATTTTCACCAAATCTGCGTATCACCAACAAGGCGTATCAATACGGTAGTTGAGGTTCCAGCATGAGGGGTGCATGCTCGTACCGATTGCCTATGTCCAAGGTAGTGAAGGGCGCCTGCTTCATGGCATCAGGCATGGGAGGGAGTGCCGCAATCTGCTGGCTCTGCACCCCGCCGCTGGGCTGAGGTCCCTGCAGGGCCAGCTCCTCCGGGGCACCTGCCATTAGGGGCTGATCCAGCAGTGGCGGGGCATAGGGCGTCAGGCCAGGGAAGGCCTCTTGGCTGTAGCCCAGCACCTGTCAAATACGGCACCACGCACGCACCGCAGGCTGCAGGCCAGGCAGGGCATCAGGTGTGCACCACTGCTGCCATAATCCTCAACAACAGCTTTCCCCCTTGATCCCCCGGGGGCGGCCTTTGAGCCCCCTCAGCTGTGCAGGCAGCACCTGACAGCAACCGGCATCATGGACTGAGGATGTGGCAGCTAAAGACAGGATACAGGCATACTGAAGAGGCAGCCTTAGCAGTGGCAGCAGGGGTGGCGGCAGCAGCGGGGTCAGGAGCGGCGGCAGCAGCGGGGTCAGGGGCGGTAGCAGCGGGGGCGTCAGCGGCAGCAGCGGGGGCAGGGGCGGCAGCAGCGGGGGCGTCAGCGGCAGCAGCGGGGGCAGGGGCGGCAGCAGCGGGGGCGTCAGCGGCAGCAGCGGGGGCAGGGGCGGCGGCAGCAGCAGCGGGGCCCACCTGGTACTCTAGAGGTGTGCGGGGCTGCTGGGGACCCAGCTCATCAAAGTCAGTGTAGTGGGAGGCGGGCACAGAGCCGTGGAAGGTGAAGTTGATGTCCCTGCGGACAGCAGCACAAGCACAAGGACCTGAACACCAGCCACTCTGTGCTGCACATGGCTAGCAAGAGAGCCTGAGTGTTCTGTGGCAGCTGCCAGCAGGTCCACATAGTGCTGGTCCGCCAGCCCACCAAGGGCGAGGGCAAGGCCAAGGCAGCCACTGAACCCCAGGCGGCTGGACGGCCTGGACCCTGCAGCCCCCACCCCACCCAGCCCTCCAAGGGCAAGGTAGCCACCCAGCCAACCAAGGGAAAGGGCAAAGGCATAACCAAGGGCAAGGCTGTCTACTGCCCCCCAGGGCTTTAGGTCAGATATCTGGACCAGGACCATTCGGCCCTCATTATACAGAGAGCAGGGGAAACCCCATGGCACCTCATTGAGCTGTGCTCATGGCCTGGCCGTTCACCGCTGCTCGCCCAGCATTGGGCACTGTGCACCACTTTGCTTTAGAGCATGTGTGCCATGCCATGCCATGACTGTTGTGTGTTCTCCATGCCCTGCCCTGCCATGTCATGCCTACTGTTTGTTTGTTCATGCCATGTCACACTATGCCTGTTGTTTATGTGCTCATGGTTCCAGGGCTTTGCTCCCAGCCACATGGCCAGGCAATGTAGGTCACACTATCATGCAGCTGCAGAACTGCATACCGCATGAGATGAAGCAGGTACAGACCAAGGCGGGTCATGCAGAACTCCTGCAAACCTGGTCAAGGCTCAACAATACACCGACAGCATGCAACAACAGCATCTGCCATGCTAAAGGGGCAACACGGTCGGAGTGCCCTTTGCCCTTTGGTCGGAGTGCCGTTTGCCCTTTGGCTCGCACCGATCAAGCCCCACCTCCAGCACCTGGCAGCAGCAAGCTCAGCTGGCACCTCCCTGGAGGCAAACCTGAAGCACATCACCGTCACCCTGGCCACCTGGGATGCGGTGTGGGAGGTGTACCTGGACCCCAAGTGGGCAGAGCAGCGGCTGAGGCTGTACGGAGCCCAGGACCGGACACTGGAGCAGTTCTTCAAGAAGGTGAGGGTGGGTGGGAGGGTGGGTGGGAGGGAGGGAGGGTAAGGGACTGGGAGGTGCTGGGTTGGGCATGAAATGAAAGAGTACTTGCCTGTGCCATGCCTAAGCTGGTGCTACCATGTCAGCCACCATGTGTGTGCCTTGTGTGCATGGCTGCAGTTGGAGGAGGGTATGGCGGAGGTTTCCATGGAGCGCCATGGGCATGCCAAGCAGCTGGTGGTGTTCTTTGGCGCAGCTAGCATTGGCACCAGGGGAGGGTGGGGTGCTGATGCGGTGTTGCGTGCCTGCTGCAAGGTGGTGTGCAGGACCAGGGGCACAGACCAGCGGCGGGGCAGGGTGGTGCTAGTGGATGAGCACCGCACCAGCCGGGTCAGCTCAGCGGTGAATGGCCAGCAGCCATGTGAGAGGCAGCTGAACAAGCGCAGGGCCACCAGGCCTGCAGGCTGGAAGCCCCCAGCAGGGCAGGTGGAACCCCGCCTGGTGCGGCCAGCCTGGAGCCAGCAGCGTGACCAGCCAGTGCGGGGCATGATGTGGTGCCCAGTAGTGCCCCCCCGCAAGTCCCCCCAGGCCCCACGCAGCAGCCAGGCAGCCACACAGCCAGCAGCCTCAGAGCCAGGGCCCAGCACCCCCCTGCCAGCCAAGCGCAGCAAGCGCACCAAGGCTGAGCCAGAGGCAGCTGAGCACACAAAGGGCAAAGGCAAGGCAGCCAAAGCCAAGCCAGCACCACAGCCAGGCAGGTGGCTGGACCAGGACTGCAATGCAGCATTGAACATGCAGCGCATTGGGGAGAGCAGGTGGCGGCCGCTGGAGCTATGCTACTGGCCAGAGCAGGGAGCGCTGCCAGCCAAGGGCAAAGAGTACCCTGGCTTGGGCTACAAGCGGCTGCGAGACAAGCCACCCAAGGCCCAGCAGCAGCAAGCCCCCCCCATTTGAAGCTGTCATCAGCTTACGCTTAGTGCATGTTTTGTCATGCCAACTCTACGCATGCCCTGTCACAGGGGTCAGGTAATGATGTAGGTGGTAGGCGACCGTGACCATGTGTATGCCATGTATAGGCCATGGCATACACATGCGATGGGAACTCCACACAGACAAAAACACCGTTTTGTAGTGGTTCACAATTAGTGTGTTCGACTGCAATGAATGCTCAAGGTTGAGAGCCAAGGTGCTGAAGGGGCAACACAGATGAACGGCCAGGTAAACCTTTTCACATCCTTCAGGCAAACTGACAGCCCTTTATCTGTCATTCCCCATCACACCTCATCAATATGGGGGTGGGTAGCAAAGGACCCCCAACTCACTCAGAGTCTCACAGCGATCACTGACATGCTGCTGTTTAGAATCGGTAACCGACGTCTCTTACCTGTACAGTGGCAACTGACGCGTCCGAACGTTATCAGGCTTCAAATGCTTCGTGGGCGCTGTCCCAGGTCTGTCTGCTTCGCTGACAAGCAGCACCGGGTTTGCGCTCTCCTCCGCCAAGCGCTGCTTGTCCCAACCGAGCTGCGCCAGCACGTCGCGAATCTTGGCCATAGCTTTCCGTAGCCGCCGGGTGTAGATCATCCGCCACGTGACGCGCTGCCAATGCGACAGTATGTCGCCACGCTTCTTCAAGTCATTGGCTTCGATGAGCCGCCAGGCAGGCTGGTACAGGTGGTCGCGTGATGGCGCGACAGCAGCGAACGCCGCGCCAGATAGAGCAGGACTTGGCCCGGCAGGGTCTGTGGCCTTGTCCGGTTTTGTCGCCCCGCTAATCTGCTCGCCACCGTCCGGCAGGCCAAGTGCGCTGCTGCGTGCGGCTGCCTCAGCGCCGACCGCAGGTGCTTCTGATGCTTCCAACCCTGTCCCTTGCGAAAGAGTACCAACTGATGGAGAAATTGTGACACCTGATGCGGGGACCGGCCTCGCGGACGGCAGATGCAGTGCCCCTGCGGGTTCGAGCACTGCATCCAGGTGCTGCGCTGCAGCCAGCTCAACAGCAAGCTGGTGCTGTCTGTGTTGGTCTTCCCGCTGCCGCTGTTCCTGCGCGACTGCCTCGACAGGCAGGATGTCTTCACCCAGGTGCACTCCGCTGCCCAGGGTCACGCGGCGCGTCTGATCCTCGGCTTGCTTCATAAGCTGGGTAAACAGGGCGGCCTGCGCGTGGCAATCCAACTTTAGGCCCGTTGACGTACACCGCAGAGGAGGCACAAGCAGTGATGGCAACCAGTTAAAGTCAATTGTTTCTCTAGCCTTTTAATGGTCTGGGAGTTGTGAGACAAGTGCAGCTGGATGGGGTGCGGATAAGTTACAAACAGGCTCATGCCACTTGCAGCGGACCGAGCACATTGTGTGTGTGATCGTGATGCGCGAAGAAGCTGGTGAGCTAACAGGGGAAGGGAACTCGAGGTGTGATGCTGAGCATGCTCACGGTGAGCGGTGAACGCGGTGAAGGACGCGAGGACAGAGGGCACATGGGCCGTTTGGGAGTGTGAGAACGAGTGACATCGCCTCCTGGGTATAAGCTCAGCAGGTGTTAGCTGATATGAGCCTAGTGGCGCAATGCCTCCGAGGAAGCGGCCCAGTGCCGCGGAGCAAGATCCGCTTCCGATTGAAAGCCTGCGAAAACAAGGTTCGTCGTAGTCGTGGTGTGGTCCGCTGCAACTGTGCAGTCCGGTGAGCTACGCGCTGCTCACATCGCTGCTGTTCATGCCAGCGCAGGTCCTAGGACCCCTCCAGGCAGACAACGCGAGGAGCGAAGGGCAGAATGGAAAACCCAGCGCCGACAGGTACGCACCCCCGCCTTGTATGCCCCAGCACTGCTCGTGTCCCCGCACTATTGGTGTCCCCGCATTGCCGTAAATATTGCCGTAAATATTGATCGTAATTGGCTGCAGGTGATCAAAGTCCCGGGTGGCGCCGTGCTGCGCGGCTGCAAGAAGACGAAGCGAAAGCTAATGGCACATTTCCAGCTGAGGGCCGGCATCCATTCTCAGCTCCGTGTCCTCGCGTATTTGTATGTGTTGCGCATTTTTCTGACATGCCTTGTGGGCTACTCCACCCCTGGGTTGCGTGCCTGCTGCAAGGTGGTGTGCAGGACCAGGGGCACAGACCAGCGGCGGGGCAGGGTGGTGCTAGTGGATGAGCACCGCACCAGCCGGGTCAGCTCAGCGGTGAATGGCCAGCAGCCATGTGAGAGGCAGCTGAACAAGCGCAGAGCCACCAGGCCTGCAGGCTGGAAGCCCCCAGCAGGACAGGTGGAACAGCGCCTGGTGCGGCCAGCCTGGAGCCAGCAGCGTGACCAGCCAGTGCGGGGCATGATGTGGTGCCCAGTAGTGGCCCCACGCAAGTCCCCCCAGGCCCCACGCAGCAGCCAGGCAGCCTCACAGGCAGCAGCCTCAGAGCCAGGACCCAGCACTCCCCTGCCAGCCAAGCGCACCAAGCGCACCAAGGCTGAGCCAGAGGCAGCTGAGCCCACAAAGGGCAAAGGCAAGGCTGCCAAAGCCAAGCCAGCACCACAGCCAGGCAGGTGGCTGGACAGGCGACTGCAATGCAGCATTGAACATGCAGCGCATTGGGGAGAGCAGGTGGCGGCCGCTGGAGCTATGCTACTGGCCAGAGCAGGGAGCGCTGCCAGCCAAGGGCAAAGAGTACCCTGGCTTGGGCTACAAGCGGCTGCGAGACAAGCCACCCAAGGCCCAGCAGCAGCAAGCCCCCCCCATTTGAAGCTGTCATCAGCTTACGCTTAGTGCATGTTTTGTCATGCCAACTCTACGCATGCCCTGTCACAGGGGTCAGGTAATGATGTAGGTGGTAGGCGACCGTGACCATGTGTATGCCATGTATAGGCCATGGCATACACATGCGATGGGAACTCCACACAGACAAAAACACCGTTTTGTAGTGGTTCACAATTAGTGTGTTCGACTGCAATGAATGCTCAAGGTTGAGAGCCAAGGTGCTGAGCATGCTCACCACCTGACCTTGATGTGGGGTGGTACTTCAGGACGTTCTAAAGGGTGCACCCCAGCCCCCAGCCCCTGCGCCATGATGCCGTCCAAGGCTGCCCGGTGTGCAGCCTGCTCCTGCTGCTTGCTGCGGATGGCTTCCTGTGGGTGTGAGGCACGGGGGGTGGTCAGAGTCTCAGGTTGGCTAAGGGAAGCCACTGCTGCTGAGTCAAGGGGGTGAGGCATGGCAGTGGGCATGGCAGTGGGTCGGCATGAGAGGGAGAGGGAGGCAGAAGAGTGAGATATGAAAGGAAGGTTTTATTCAGAACAGTGAGATAGGGATGGGTGGTGACCGTAGGAGCAAAGGAAGCGAAGGAGGTTGTCTTCCTACAGCCACCGCAGCAGCAGGGGCGGGGGCGGCGGCAGCAGCCCCAGCGCCCTCTCCCCTGCTCCTCTCAGCCCTCACCCGCACGTCTTTGATGCGCAGCTTGGTAGGCTCCTGGTTCAACACGTAGGTCACCTCCGCCGTGCTGGTCAGGCTGTTGTCTGGCACGCTGAGGCTGCCTATCGTGACCTCAGGCCGCGGCCCTGGGGCAGGCGGAGGGGAGGTGCGGATCGGGCCGTCCACCCTGCAATCCCTCTGCCGCCCCGCCTGCTTGCGCTGGGACTGGACGAAGGAGGTGAAGGCGTCGCCCCCCCCGGCGCCGCCCCGCACAGTCCCCCCGCCCTTGTTTGTGAACAAGGCCTTGGCTGCTGTCTGCAGCTCAGGCGAGAGGGGACACGGGCACAGGGCACAGCAGGGTATGATACACAGCAGGGTATGATACACAGCAGCAGCAGCAGCAGCAGCAGCAGCAGCAGCAGCAGGTCATCGTGTACCTTCATGAGCTGTGTGCCGTCCAGCTGGTCAAGGGGGAGGGAGGGAAGGAAGGCCGAGGCAGCGGCCACCACCTTCAGGCTGCCTGAGTCTGCTGTGCTCTTGGACTGTGCGTGGTCCTGCACCACACCCATGCGTCATACTCGGGTCAGGAGGGAAGGGGAGAGGCAGAAGGAGGGGGAGAGTAAGAGGGAGGGGGAGGGCGAGGGAGAGGGGGAGAGGGTGGGGGGGAAGAAGGGGAAGAACGGTGAAAGTGTGAGGGGATGGAGACATGTAGCATTGTTGATGGAAGATAAGTCTCACAGAGGCTGTCCTAAATAGGCTTCTCAGGCCCAGCAGGCTGTACCACCCTCACCTGCTCCTGTTCTTCCTCTGTGAGCGCCTGCTGCAGCAGCTTGTTGCGTGTCAAGCCAGCAGCTGCAGAGCCGGTGACTGTGCAGCGCACTGGTTGGGAGTTGAACTCTGCCACCGCCACCTCCAGCACTAGCTCCTGGGTGCTGAGGGTTAGCGGCTCGAATGTCACACTCACGCTTGCATGGCCATGGGCAGGAACAATGCCTTCCAAAGGTTCCACCTGGGGATGATGACGAGGAGGAAGAGGAAAGAGGGCACATGCTGAAAATCTAGCTCCAGGAAGGACGGAGTTCTAGGCAGTGCCGTCTTGGGCCACTTGAGGAGTGCCGTCCTTCCCGAGACCGGGTGCCACGCCAGGTGAGTGCAGACCATGCAATGAGGCACATGCGCCTTCCCTACACAACTGTGGCCAGCTGGGCCGCGTAAAGGATCCTTCATGTCTGGGCCAGTTCAGCAGTGCGAGCAGTGCTCACAACCCCAGATGGCCAGGGGCTCTGTGTGTTGACAGCACTTGTGTGTGTTGACAGCACTTGCAGCAAGCAAAGACACCAGCTCGGCAGGCCACCCTCAGCATGAGGCTGGGTTTGAGATTGGTACCATGGATGGTTTGGCGTGGTGTTGGCACCACAGCAGGGGGCAGCCAGGAGGGCCTATACCTGACCGGGCAGCGCCTGGCGGCATCAGGGCATCAGGGCAATGGCAGGTACAGCATAGGGGCACAGGGGTGGTAGGAGCGGGGTGGCGGAGCCTGGTACCAACCCTGAACTGGACCCTTGCCGCGGCTCCTGACCTTGAAGCAGGGGTTTGCCTTGATCACGCGGATGCTGAACTCGAACTCAATGGGCACCTTGCACTGCATCTTCACCCGCTTGGTCAGCTTGTCACCGATGGCAACCTGCAGCCACATAGCGACAGGCGGAACAGCAGCAATCATGGCGGTGGGTGCCCCAGATCAGCCACTTAGCCAGGCAGAGCGTAGGGCAGCACATGGCAGCCCATCGTGGTTGTCATTGGCAACGCTGGCACTGGCACGCTGGGTGGGTGGGGTGCCACGGCTGTGCTGTAGGCCTGCCACAAGGCGGTGAGGTCAGCCCAACTGACACCCAGCCCTCATCCTCCTGTGAGCAAGGGAAGGCCCATAATGCCCAGAGGAGCTGTGCTGGTGGCCAGGCTGAGCAGCGGCTCCTGCCCTTCGCAAGGAGTACCCAGCAGTGGACCTCAAGCAGCTGCGAGACCGAGCACCCAAGGCCCAGGCTCAGCAGCACTAGGCAATGTCCAAGCTGTCGCTCACATAGGAGCATGTGTTCCATGCCAACATATATTGCCCACCTTTATAAGGGGGCCGGGACAGGGAACCAGGTTTTGGCCTGGGACAGTTAGGACAGAGAACCCAGCCCGGACAACAATTCCGGGTTCCAGACAACACAGCCCTCAGTTGCAGAGTTTTTTGTGCTGTCTCACTCAACACTCAACTCAGCTGCAGCTGAACCTGCCTTGTTCTCTTCACTGCTGAGCTGGGTGAAGGCCATGGAGCCAGCCAACTCCCTCCTTCCTTGCCTTGCACCAGGCTGGCCACAGCGCAGGCCTCAGGCTGCAAGGAGCATTGCTCTGTACATTGGCAGTTCCACCAACGTCTGACCAGAGGCTTCCGCGGATCAGCTGCATAGACTGGTCCCCAGCGGCTGACTTGAAGGACCACCCTACCAAGCGTGGTCAGCAGCGGTGGCGAAGCTGCACTCATTTGCCTGGCTGCACACTATTCCTGACTACCTTTGTAACTTATCAGCTGGCTTCTACTTAGGCTGGTTGCTGGGCAGCTAGGCGGCAGGACCCTGTGTCCATCCACCCCTGAGGCCCCCGGCCCACCTTGCCAAAGTCAAGGCGCTTTGGGAACTTGGTTTCGTTCATGATGGGGTAGGCGTGCAGGGGAATGACCAGGTTCTCCTCCTGCTCCCATCACCAGGCAGCCACCCAAACAGCTGACCCTCATGACATTACTGCTGACTCCACTGCCAGCACTCAGGGAGGGCAGCTGGGAGGAGGCCGTGCAAGTGCTGGCAGAGGTTGTATGTGTTCAGCATGGAGTTCAGAATGGAGTGCAGCATGGGAGTGCAGCATAAGCCAGGAGTGGCAGCTGCATCACGAGATGATGCCCAGGCCTGTACACCAGCCTGCATCACGTGCCCTGCTCTGCTGCTACTGACCTACAGAGCCACGCAAAGTCACATCCCAGCTGCTGTAGCAATGAGAGGCAGCCAGTTGCAATTCAGTGCAGTGCTGTGAAAGTGTGACCAGGGTTGCTGCGGCTCAAGCCCCACACCTCTGCATGGATCTTGATGCAGTCATAGTAGTAGCGATACTCAGTGGGGCTGAATTCCACATCAATCATGTCAGCCAGGCCAGGGACCAGCAGGCCGCGCTTGTTGTCACAAGAGGCCTGCAGCCCCCCAGACTTCACCCGTCGTAAGGAAGCAGGCGTGGGCAAGATTAAGGCTGCATCAATGTGCCATCACATTAGCCCTGACACCCAATGGCATGTTGCATGCTTAGTATCCTGCATGCGTACCTTGAAGTAAGGTGTGCTAGGGGGAAGGATGTGGATGCGTGCGCCATTGGTGGATATGTTACGGACATGTACGGTCTGCTTGTACACATTTCCTAGCTGGAAACCCCCAAAATGGACTACTGCTGGGTCTGTGGCAAGTGTCCGTGTGGTGCCGATTTTGGAGTAGACACGGTTCTGCTCCAAATAGTTGACGTTGTGCAAAGCTACATCCTGCACAATGCCCTGCAGAGTGAGGGACATGCCCACAAGTAGTCAGCCACAGGGATGCATACATTTGAACACATGTTGAGTTCTAGCATCATCACCTCCAACAGCGACGGCATTGCCGTGCGGACCTCGCACCGCTGCCCGTTAGCCTCTAAAACGTAGGGACGAAGAGCGAAGGCCGGCGATAAGTGGGTTTCGGGAAACTAGGCTTTCGACAGCTTGTGCTGTTAAAGTCATCTGGATGCGCCCAGTTTTCGCCTTTGTGACATGCACGCGTCAACCCATCGCTGTATGTATCTGTCTTCACGTATACTTATGGTCAGCGCTGAGTGGCAGCAAAACTGAACTACTATTGAATTGCAAAAGCAGCAGGCTTGCTTGAACATTTGCATCGACGTTGGGATCAACACAACTTGACCGCCATCACACACGCTGTCACAGGTGTTAGGTTGTATGAGATACAGTGTGCAACTTTGAGAGTCTGAGATCAAGCCAGCACACACTTAACTTGCATGGGTGGTTTCTAGGAAGCAGCCTTGAGGAGTGGGACAGATACATAAAGTTAATCGGCGTGTCTTCAAAGAGCGGCATGTTTGCCAAAAACTGCATTGTTGCCAAAAGCGGCAGGCTTGCTTGAACATGAGCCAGATACTTTGTGTCTGCACATCTCGTTTCGTGCATCTTGTCTGGGTGCATACATCGCCACCTGACTTGCGCTTGCGATGCGGCTCGCAAGCCAGCCCTGCAAGGTGGGTAGCTATGCCATCACAACAGACAGCTGCGCTCCTCGTTCAAGCGAGCTAAGGTCGTCTGTGCGCGTAACCATGCAGTCCCCAGTTTCATGTTGCTCACGTCGGCCCATCAGCGCACCAGGGCTTCGGCTGTGTGCAGCCTCCTCATCCGGACAGTGTGAAGAGGCACAGCCCGCTGACTTCGCAGATGATAGCGCTCCTTCCCTAATCAACTGCCAGCGTCGACGCTTGGTGATAGTCGCGCCTGTGGTAGCAGCTGTTGCAAGCGCTGCCTTTTTAGGACCAGCCCAGGCATCGGAAATCGACACAGAGAACAAATGCAAAGAATGCATGGGGATAGGCATCAACTCTTGTAAGGAAGGACCTGCAAGCAGTGATCAATGCTGATCAGCATCCGTATCGGGAGGCATCCTATGCAATGCCTGCAGGTGACATGTGTGGTGGCACAGGCAAATGGCGTGCCCTGACCCGCAAACGGGCGAAGGATAACTATGAGTTCACTGAGTGCCCACAGGTGTGTGCCATTGGATGTCCAGCATTGCGAAACATGTGTACCAGCATAGCGTGGCTGTCTGGCATCTGACGCAAATCATTCGTGTGATGTGCAGTGCTTTGGCCGCGGTGCCAGAGTGTGTGGCCGCTGCTTTGGGACTGGTCTGCAAAACGTGAAGGGTTTGTTGAGGCGGCCAGAGGCAACCATGCTGGTGCAAAAAATGCAGTCTGGAACTTTGAAACCTGGTAAGTCAGTCTTCTGGTGCACTGTATCAAGTGCTTGTTGGTGTGAAAAGTGTATCGACACCATCATCGTTGTTTGGCATTTGCTCAATAGCAACATAGTAAGACCGTCACAAAAGCAAGCAACAATACACTGGAGCCATGATACAAGCTGTGATTGTGCAACAATACACTGGAGCCCTTGTAGCTGATGCATGATACAAGCATGATACAAGCTGTGATTGTGGTGGCTCGTGCGTGGATGTGTATATTGTAGCCATGCACGGCTAACACATGCGATGCATGGCAGTTGTTAGTGGTGGGTGTGCCTACCTGCACTACCTTATCTACAAGACATACCTTTGTCAGGTGGGACCTGTTGTGAATGGGTTGCTGTTTGCTTATGGTATGTTGATGCCCATGCAGGTGAGGTCAAAGAGTTGCTGGACCAATACAAGCCGCCAGTGCCTACATCTTGATTGCAAGGGCAAGGCAACCAATGGTAGCCCAGATGTGTTTGGGTACAAGGACGCTAACACTGGAGTCAATCTATCTCCTCAAATCTCGTTGGCGTGAAGTCAAGCAAGCATGTTATGTGTAAGTAAGCCTGTAGGTGGCAGGATGGCTGTGCAGAGTGGGGACTGCGCTGCTGATGACATTGTTAGCCACAACAGCTTGGCAGCTTCACGTATTGATACCTGAGCAAGCGTCAATGTGCAACTTGGCTGTGCATGGTGCAAAGCAGTGGCGCGCCTGTATTCTGTGGTGAGCCTGGGTTGTTGGTCTAGACTTGCGAATGCGGACGAGGCACAGAGAGACACGAGATGCAAGATACAGGCAGCGTGCAAATGCAGCTAATGTAAAGGAGGAAAGGCATATACATAAACGTATCCACGACAGGTGGTCACCCCTCCCATTGAACCACCAACCCCCCTAACGATAAGGGACAACGGCTTTCCCGGACTCATTTCTGCACGAATTTACATACGGATTGAAGCGTCGGAATGCGGCCGCGCTGAGCCATACGCTGAGCTGGTCGGGCATGTTGCCGGGTATCCGACCCTACCGAGCCTGCGGACCTGATGTACGTTGACCCAGTAGCAGTGAGTCCCTGTTTAACGCGATGGATAGTGCGCGATGTGCGAGGAGCCCGACCTCATGTCCAACATCGTGACCAACATGCGCTGGCCCAGGGGCTCTGAAACTAGGAGGAGACCACAGTAGGAGCACAGCAGTGGCAACTGCACCGATCCCTTGTTGATTAGGCTCTAAGAGGTGGGCTAACCCTCCTCCATGCTGCCCACTCTGCTGATGCCCGGCTGACAACCATGCAACTCATTGCAACTCTCCAGCCTTGCGTCACTGGTTAGGGAACTCACTGTGAATCCCCTGCCAAAGTCTCAAGTCATCCTGAGTTATCCCAAGAGGTGTTTTACAAGGTGGCGTGTGCACATGCCTGCAGGCATGGGCTTGTCCTCCAAATCCCACCCCTACAAATGGAGGGGGGGCAATGCTGCCCGCTGTGCGTGTTGTGTGAAGTTTGCCCCAGCTGACAGCACTGGCTGGGTGGAGGTTCATGTGGAGGGGGAGGCAGCCTCCTACCGCTCGGGACAGAGTGTACAGACCAGGTCACAGCCCAGATGGATGATGTCATCACGGCCTGCAGAGACCTGAAGCCTTCACAGGTTCCACTGGCCCATAGAACTTGTGCTGAGGCTGCTGCAGCTTTACAGTCCCAGCTGCAGGGGTCCAGCGAGCACCACCCGGCCCTGCCGGCACTGCTGCACCTACCGGGGCTCTCCATCCTCACCAGGCCTGCCACCAACCCTGTGACCTCACCTGCCAAGGAGCAACAGCCCATCATGTGAGTGCCCCTGCTGGATGATGGGCTGACAAGGCAAGCCAGCTGTACACTAAGGTATCAACATGTTTTTGCCCACTTAACCTAGCACCCTTGTGGTAGCACCACTCGTCACACTCCTGTGTGTGGTGTCATGCACACACTCCACTGAGGAGCAGGACGAGCAGACCATGCCCCCAAGCATGCCCAAGCAACAGCAGGACTGGGCCACCGCAAGGTGCGCTTTTCACTCCTCAGCCCTGACCTGCACCAGCCCTGCCTTACACCAGCCTTGCCCTGGCTATGGCCATAGCCTGACCTTCGCTGAACTGCCCTGCCCTTCTTTGGTCCTTTGGTCCTTTGGCTGCAGGGCAATTGCTGCTGAAGTTCTCCAGCAGATACAGCAAGTACCCACACTGTTGCGCCTTCTTCGGTCACAGCCTGATGGCAAGGTGATGCTACAGTTGTCAGCACCACCGGTTGGCACATCACCAGCTTCAGGTTTTCGGTGAGCACCGTGAGGCCGTCAAGGCAGGCCAGGATGGGAAGGTGGTTATTTCATGTGATTGGTCAGAGAAGCTGACGGTTGAGCGCAGCGTTGAGATCATGTCAGAGCATTGGCATGCAGCGCAGATAGGCATTCTCGTTGCGTGTGCATACTTCAAGAGCAAAGAGGGGGCCTACTATGAGCACACCGTGTATGTGATGACAGATGGGAAGGAGCAGTCGGCAGCCATTACCCAAGCAGCAGTAAACCAGGTGGTGTGTTACTTGCTGGCAGAGCATGACATGGACATGAGGCAGTTGTATATGTGGTCTGATGGGTGTGCAGGGCAGTTCAAGGGCGCCCCAGCCATGCGACAGCATTGGGGCATGGCACAGAGGTTCAGTTGGTTGTCAACACTGCAAGATGCTGAGGTACTGCTTGGCCGACTGGAGTTTGCGCTACAGTACAGCATGCAACCCAGGTAGCAAGGGAGGGAGAAGCAGGGCGAAGGGCAGGGGCAAGGGGTGGGGCTGGGAGTGGTGACGATGAATGCGGCACATGTGAAGCTGGAGGTACAGCTGAAGGTACAGCTGAAGGCTACTTGCATGCTACCTGCCCTGCCATGATGTGCTGCAGGCCCTTCTCGCCATCCCAGTTGGCAGCACCACCTGGGGAGCAGGGTCCTGTCACCCCCGCACCCTTGCAGCAGGGTGCCATCCACTTCGAGGTCAATTCGCCGGCATACAGCATGCCATTAGCCTCCATGCAGCCACTCATCCAGCCCCAGCCTCAACCCCAACATGAGCCTAGCCCCAGCCCCAGCCACCCATGTCCCCACCCCAGCCCCCACCCCAGCCCCCACCCCAGCCCCCATGTCAGCCTCTGCCCTGGTCCCCACTCCTCCCCTCATCCCAGCCCTCGCCACCACCTCAGCCCTCATCTCAACCCCCGCACCAGCCCCCACCCCAGCCCCCCCGGCTGCCCCAGCCCCTGCCCCTGCCCCAGCCCTAGCCCCGACCCCTGTACCCAACTAGGGATATTGTGTTCCTAACCTAGGTGTGATCCCAAGAGTGCTCGACCCCTACCTTGTGCATGCTCTGGCTCACACATTCCATTTGTAAGGGGTCAATATGTTGTTTACTTGTATGTGGAAAAGTCAGCCACTGCTGCCACTGCTGCAGCTGCCTTTGTCGCGCACGCGCACCCACTCCTGGCCTCCATTGCCTAGGTTTGGCATGAGGGGAAAGCTTGGCAAGCTGCTCAGCTCCCTTGCTGGCGTGGCGCGGGCGCGGCCCCGGACCCGGACCCGGCCCCGGACCGGCTGCAAAGGTTCAATGGGACGCGAAAACGCATTTTTGCTACCGGCTGGTTCACTACTTGACGCCCTAGGAGTACCTTCAACCCCTTTACAAAAGGGATGTGTGTCAGCATGAGCTTTAGGAGCTTGCAGTCGTTTGCAGGCACGCAAGCAGTAGCCCTAACAGAGATGTAGGTTTGAGAAACAAGTTTAATCGGTGTATGTCTAGTTGAAAAAAATAACATCAAAGCAAACCACACCCAGTGGAGTACTGCGATGATGATGCAGCGCATACTTGCGGCTAGTGCACCGTGCTTTAAGCATGGATGGGCTAGCCTGGGCGCGGTTGCCGCATCAGGCGCTGCAGGCGCTGCAGCGTACGCCGAGGGGCCTGGACCCAACAATGAGCCGGCACATGTAACTGCAGCGCCAGGTACGACATCCGCGCCCAACAGGCCGCACTATGTGGAAGGTACCTCCTTCAAGGTTTATACTCGAGAAGGCGTGCCTGTAACTCTACATCAGGTGTGGTGCTCACAACAGTATCACACAGCAATTGCCATCTGCAGCACCTTACAAGGGGGATGTTGTTACAAAAGCTACACATGACAAAACCCACATACGGCCATATCATCGCACGCCCATGCTCCCCCATTGGCATCCTAGTGCGCAAGGTGTGAATGAAGCTCACATCTGCTCGCCCTGGTTGCCCATGGTGTTGCCCAGGTGGCGTCTGCCATGCAGCAGCACGACGTTGTGCTATTGGGAGAGTACCATGATGACCCGGTGGCCCACCACTGCCAGCTGAGGCTGTGGAAGGCGGCATTGCGCCTGTGTGGGCTGCCGCCAGTAGCAGCGACTGGGCATGCCAGCAGGTGTGGTGCCAGGGCCGTCCCTAGCTCATTAACCTGCAGCTGTGCCCAGCAGCGTCAGCTGCGCGGCCTACAGCTGCTGCAGAACATGAACATGAGCTGCAAAGCAATACACATTGTTAGACAGCAGCGCGGCTAACTGGGTGAGGCACTCAGGGCAGTTGCAGGTGTGTGAGACCATGGGTCCACTGCCTCACCTGATCTCTTGGCTGCGACCCAATCATGGCAACCAGCGCCACGCCCCACCACAGACTGCATACCTGCACCACACCTTTCACACCTCTGTCCAGTGTGACGCCATGGGTCATTGCCCCTGTGATTGCCAACTAGCCACCAGCTACGAGCCAGCTCAGGGCGTGCCTCCGAGCCCACCTACCCTGGCTGCCTCAGTGCAAACTAGAGCAAGCTTCGCACCATGGTGCTGGAAACTCGCATGCCTCCTTGCCACCTGGAGCACAAGCATGGAGCTCTATGCAACCACTTCCCATAGCATCACACGTGATCCCCTTAACATCAAAAGCATGGCTCAACCACTGCCCCAGCACCCCAGCCAAAGATAGTCCTCGAAGGGTGGACCCCTCTAAGGGTGGACCTGGACACCACCCCATGCCTTGCTAGCCAGGGTTCTGGCACAACTGCATCCGCCCTCTGCAAGGGGCCTGCAAGGGAGACTGCGGCCCATCCTCCCCAGCACGGCATTCAGGGCACCTAGGGTGGTCACCCACCAGGGGTGGCAAGGGAGCCTCCAGGGCACCCAGCCAGCAACAGGGGTGGAGCCCAGGCCCAAGCTAGCCGCTCTCTTGCGTCACCCCATGCAGCTTTGTACTGCCACGAGTGCAGGGCGCTGCCTCCTCCTTGGCAGCTGGCTCATCCTCACAGTGGGGAAGGCGGTGCTGTGAGGCCCACCACCAGCAGCGACCCGGCAGGCGCTAGAGAGCCAGGCCTGGTGCGGCCGGCTGTGCTGTCCCTAGAGATGTTTGAGACGGACACGCAGGTGAGGTGAGAGGAGCAGGCACTCAGCCTCCTGCCCGCTTGCTCTCGTACCGCCTGCCCCTGGCTGCCTGTAGCTTAAGCACCTGACAGCCTTGCCTCGTCCTCGATGAGCCACCTTTGCTTCGCTTTGCCACGACCATTGACCATGAGCCTTCAGTCTTAGGCATGAAGCCTCAAGCCCCCAGCCCTCAGCCAGGCTGTGAGGTCAAAGGTCTGCACTTCATACCGCGCTGTGCAGGTGGTGATGGACGAGTTCCTGAAGGGTGCAGTGCGGGAGCAGGACCTGGTGGTGGACGGACGCGCCTGGCCTAACTACATGCGGGTGGGTGCCTGGCTTACCTCCGCCTGCCTACTCGTGCCGCACCGCCCAGCCTGCCTGACCCACCCATCCACCCCACGCCACGCCAAACCAAACCAATCCAAACCAGACCACACCATTCACTGGCAGGTCACACAGCTTCCTCCCTGTTGAGTGCTGGAGCAGGGAGCAGACCAATGCCTACATGAGCTACAACCTACATAGCCATGTGGGGTAGCAGGGAAAGACTGGGCGGACCTAGTGCTGCCAGGGCCCTAAGCCACCCCCATCCACCAATGGTATAACGGAGGGTCATTCATGCACAGCTTTTCGCTGCTCATCTTGAGACCCACCCATCATTGGTGGTCAGCGGAGCTCCCACTCATGTGCCTGGGTCAGTGACCTCTCATTCCAGAGTGAGGTCTAGCTCCTGGTAGTGATGCCCTCCTCGTGTAGGTGAACACAAAGCATGGCTTCTTCAGTTCTTTCTCCAACAGCGAGGTGTTGTGGCTGCCCTGCCCGGGGTGTGCAGGACTATCGCCCACTGGTGCTGGCAGCCAAGCAGCACGGGGCGGGCGTGGTGTGCGCTAATGCTCCCCGCAGGTGAGGCAAGTCTGTAGCTCAGCCAGGGGTCATTCAATGGGCCAGCCACGGGCTTAATGGGCCATTCAGCTCTTGCGACAATCAGGGTAACATTTAAAGCTCCTGGCGCCCTCCCAGGTAGGTGGCAGTCCAGCCTGCCATGCCAGGTGGCAGTCCACCTTGTCACTGTCTAGCCCGCATGCCCACACAGTATGGCTGTCACCTCACCCATCTCTGGTGGTGCTGCCATGCTGCATGGCATGCAGGCTGGTGAGCTATGTCGGCCGGCATGGGTCCGCAGCCCTGCCCGCCCTACCTGCCGCCTCCCTGGCTTTGCTGCCACCCCTACCCCATGCCCCTCCATCGGCCCAATACAAGGACAAAATCAACGCTATGATGGCCATGGCCAGACAACATGAACCAGCGGCACCATCTCCGCCAACCCTCCAACCACCATCCTCGCCGTCATCCTCGCCATCACCACCACAACCGCCACAAGCACCACTGTCCACTGTTCCTCCGCCCGTGGCGGCTGGGCCGGGCCCAGGTCAGGGTCTAAGTGTGAGGCCTGCTGCAGGCCACAGTTTGCAGCCAGAGGAGCAGCAGCCCGGCGTCATGGCAGGGCCCCAGGCACAGGGTAAGGTGGCAGCAGATGTCAAGGAGCCATTTGGGGTGATGCCAGTGGCAGCGCAAACAAATTCCATGCTTCCAAAGGTCAGCCTGCCTTTGTCCCCTGTGCTCATGGACTCGCCATCCTTGTCAGGGGCGGCAGCACAGGCAACAGCACAGCAGCAGGCAGCAGCCATACAGCAGCAGGCAGCAGCCATACAGCAGCAGGACATGGCGGACGCACAGGGGCGGGCGGTGCAGCCAACAGCATCTGAATCGAAAAACGACAAGCCTGGGGATGACACTGGCGGCAGCGGCAAGGAATGCCCCTATATTGGCCTGTCACTGACCTCCAACTTCTACGACGCCCAAAACCTCTGGTGAGTAAGCAGTTGGGTAGAGGCGTCAAGAGGCGCAGCATGTCAAGAGCTGCAACACGTCTGACGCAATGGTCGAGCTGCCTGCCAGCTCGTTCACTGCCGGCCTACCTGCATTGCCGCCCCGCTGCTGCAAGTAGAAACATGGCAGTGAGCAGCCACATGCTATTTTCATCTGCTAATGGAGCAGGGACGAGGAGATTTCCTCGACTGCAAGCGGTAGCCTGACATGTGACGTGGCTCACAGCCAAACTGTGGTGGTGGGCAATGGCCAGCGTTCCCTGTTGCAAGCCGCATCAGCGCTGCCTGGGCTCCTGGCCGTTGCGGTCTTGCTCTTGCTCGCAGGGACGTGAGCATGGCGCACAGCATCTCTCGCGCGCTCCGCAGCGCCACAACGGTTGGTGGTGCGCAGGCCGCGCCGGACCCGGCGCATCGCGCGCAAGAGTGCGATCAGCCCCTGGTTGTGCACCTATGCGGCAAGGCACATTGCGAGCAGGGGCTCGGGGTGATTGAGCACCTTGCGCGATACGAGCCAGCTGCGCGTGTTATGGCAGTGGTGTTCTTACCTGCACACGATGTTGAGCTGAGTCAGGCTGAGTTTCGGCGCGAGTCCTTAGGGGGCATCGCTGAATATGTGGTGCTGACGGACGGGTCGCTGCCTCGTTCCTTCCATCCTGTGTGATGCGTGTGATGGGTGCATGCCGCCGGTGACGCTACTCAGGGCAACCCGGCAACTTGGCCATATTGTGTACGACGGGGGTTACTCGCGCCGTATCACAAGCTTGTATGAGCGTGTGGCCGATGTAGAGAAGGCAAGGGATTTAAGCCGATCACTCAACTCCGCACAGGATTGGCAGTAGCATTGGTGGTGCTGCTAGGCACAAGTAGCATTGATGCAGCGTGCATTGGTGCAGCGTGCATTGGTGCAGCATTGATGATGGCTTACACCGCTTTAGCCGTCAGCCGTTAGGGTGCTTTTCTGGCCCCCCTTTCTCAGGTTTCTGGACTTCCCTGCAAAGCGCAACAGGTGCACAGGGACCAAATGTTTGAGTTCTGTGATCCTAGCTATGATCCTTGCAACCGGGGCCATGTTATCTTTAGTCCGGCTTTTTAGCCCACTACAAGCTGCCTGCCCGGCAGGTTTGATGCCATGTGATTGAGACCAATGCTTGAATAATGCAGCATGCGAGCACCTCTCCATATGCAATAGCAGGTCACCCCCGCCATTGGCCCCGCAATTCACTTTTTGGCACCGTCTTTCAGCGCGTTTCCAATGGACGGAGAAAAGAGAAAAGAGATATCTTTCTCTCCATCTCTTTTTCTCCATCTCCGTTGGCCCTCCATCCCCATCTCCATCTCCGTTGGACCGTTGGCGGCAATCAGAAGGTAGAGGAGATGGAGATGGAGATGGAGGGCCAACGGAGATAGAGAAAAAGAGATGGAGAGAAAGAGATCTCTCTTCTCTTTTCTCTTTTCTCCGTCCATTGGAAACGCGCTGTTTGATCCGCTGCATGTAATTCTTCCACCCCAGACCGTCTCACATTTCCATTCCACATTCTTCCACGGTGGAAGCCAGACCGTCTCACATTTGCGGGGCCAATGGCGGGGGTGACCAGCATAAACACTTCTAAAGCTCATCGCCTCCCCTCATGTAAGCGGCTCTCTTTTTCCATTCGTATATAGCCGTTCTCGGTGAAGACACAGTACACTATCACAGTCGAGAATAGCTCCGTACGACCCAAACAGTGCTCAAATGTGCAGAGTGTTCATTATCACACGTTTTTGTCACAAGTCATTTTCATTTGAGAATCTTCATCCACTGCGTAGCAGCTCTCACTGTAATAGGCAAGCAGTTGCTGTCGCCGATAGGCCCTGATCGGTGACGGCGCCGCCATGTTAGCTCTAGAGGCGCTGAAAGACGCGATGCGGTGCAGCGACGCATGCTCGGCCAGTGCAGGTCTCAGCGTTCAAGTGCACTGTCAACCATGTCCTGTGCGCGATGTCGGCAGTGGTAAACGTGCGCAGTTCAATACATTTCAGCGGGGGGCACGGCGGGGATGAGGCGTCTGCTGCCAACTGCTTTGTAACCAGCACTGCGCAGGGGGTTGAGCAACATCACAACACCCAGCCGGGGATGCTGTGAGTAGAGAAGGTTGTAGAAGCACACAAGCTGGCTACGTGATGGCTCAAGCCTGGTCAATCCGCTGGTGAAGCCTGGATGGGAGAAGGTAAGCTATTGTACACCACTGCATCTCAGTCTCACAAGGATTGTAAACAGACCACAATGCTGGCGTCACCATGTGTTCACCATTATAGTTGCTTGTGCCGTATTGCGCAGAGCGAGCTGCCGGTCACATGTGGAGGTCTAAGCATGTATGGCAGCAATGGCAGCAAATGGCTATTTGGATGGGCCAGACTGGGCCTGTTGTGGAGGTCCTATGCTGATCCTTCGCATGTCAACCGGTTCCATGCTGGGCACGTGTGTCAAGGTGAGCCTTTGTGCAACGCAGTGAGGGTTGAGATAAGGCAGGAGGCAGCTGGTCACAGCGCTATTATGAGGCGCAACACAGGCCATGTCAATCTGCCAGTACTCTTCTACACTGTGCTGCTGGAGCTGCTGATGCTGCCCCTACATCCCATGCTAAGCAGTTGGTGCTCTGCCTGCCACTCACACGCATACCTCCAGCTCACCCACCCCTTGCTCATGGGGCCGTGTGAAACAATGGTCTGCGAGACTGACAGCTACTGAGCTGCCACCAGCAGTACAGCTGCAAGCTCCAAACAATACCCTGGCTTGTACGCCTCAAAATCTGGTGGTCATTTGTCTTCAACCAACCCTGCAAGCCTGGTGGCAGTGAGCCACAGTGACTGACCTAGTTGTTTGCATTGCTGCTTGACTGGCTAGTGGGCTGGCTGGGGTGGCATCTGTGCCAAGGGTGTGATGCTGGCCTGCTAAGATTGTTGTGTTGGGGTGTGCATTGATGTAGTGTGGTGCATGCCATGTAATGAGGAGAACAGTGACGGAGTTGCAGAGGGTGCATTGCAAGGCTTAACATTCAGAGGGGATGAATGTGTTCCTGGCTGTGTTCCAATGTGTGTGCAAATTGAGTGCACCCCTGATATCCCACCTGCTTGCAACCTTCCTCGCCACTGCCATGAGAGTTCCTATCGCTTGTTTGCATGCGCAGCCTATAAATTGCTATTACTGGGCTACCTGCAAAGCCCTGGCGCCCTGGATGGGGACGGCACTCGCTACATTCTGTGGCAAGCCGTAGACATGCTGGTCAGGGGACATTGTGATCATGATGGTTTTATGAAGAATCCACTCAGCCCATCAGGTTGCATTGACGTACTATTGAGTGGCGATACGCTGAGTTAGGGTGACGAGTATGATTATTGTATGTCGTAAATGTGCATGCAGCAAAACCAGACAGTTTGGCGTCGGCCTCAGGATCAACCTAACTCTCCGAGGCATCACGATTCATCTACGCTGTCTGTTTCGCTGCATTTCTTTCGCCTTGCTTAACTTTGTGCTGCACTTGCTTTGAGAATCCTCCCTTCCTGTTAACTTCCTAGTTTTATTTTCCGTACGTGACAACTCCCGCTTTTCTTTTTTCGCGAGGTCCCGGACAGATCCGATCCGACTGCTGCTGCCGACGCGCACGCTCAAATAGAGCAGCCCAAGCGACGCGGGCGGTCGCAGCGATGACTGCATGCCCCGCTGTGGCTCAAGTTTGAATTAGTAACTTTGTGCCTGGCCTACTGAGTGTAGAATCATTCTGGATGGGTGAAAGGTAGCTGGCCGGGTTGGCTACATTGTGAACCATATAGCATTGAATTGGCGCAGTGAGTGCAGCGTTACAGCCGTCCTACTGCTAGGGGTCGGTTTCCTGTCATTTTCTGTTAGTTGGGAACACCTGAGTAGGGCAAGAGCATTCCTACAGTCACACCTAGGTTAAGGTCACAACATCACCGCAAACAATCTGTTGTGAAGAAGCCAGGGGCTACCCAGGGCAAAGACACAGGGTTCCCTGCAATGCCTTCCGAGCGACTGGATTTGAGCGAGGCTGAGGCCTCGCTGCGGGGCATGAAGGTGCGGCGTGGTCCCGAGTGGAAGTACCACACAGTGCGGGGGTAGTCCCCAGTCAGCGCAGCGCAATGACGGCGTGGTCGCAGGTCTGCGTGACGGGAGGAGGAGGGTACATCGCAAGCCGCAGTGAGTGTCGCACCTGCTGACACACATGCAGAAATCCCTTTAACACTCCCCGCACCGCTGCACGACGTGCCCCGCATCGACCCGTCACGATCCCGCTTTGCCCCGGCTGCTTGACCCAGCCGAGTCGCAAATCAGCGGTGTTGGCCGGTGTAGCCTATTGCTCCTCTCTCGCGACATATCTTAAGTGACGCTCGTGCTGGTTCGTGGGGCCCTGCCAGCTCTGCCATCATCGTATGTGTATCCTCTCGGCGGGTTGGGCTGCTGCTGTGGCAGTGCCTGCACCAGCCAAGCAGCTGGGCAGCCACTGCAGTTGTGAGCCAATATCAGCTAGTGTGTACCAACCAGCTTGCTCCGCCGTTGGCCGCAGTTGTCTGGCGCCTGCTGGCAGCTGGAGCCACAGTGCATGCCACTGTTCGGTGAGCTGGTCTGACACCTGGCCGCACCTTCAGCACTGCCAATCAGACTTAACAATTACAAAGCACACCTTTAGACCAAGCCTGCACTGGTGAGGTTTAGCCCCAGCCCGACACAACCTCGCCTCGACACCACCCTACCCTACACCCTCGACTGCTCCCACCTGCCCCGGTGCCCACACGCCCGTACTACCTGCCTTGTTACAGAGACCTGAGTGCGGGTGGCCGAGCCGCCTGGGAACACTTGAGGTCGCTGCCAGGTGGTTCTGAAGAGGAGAGTCCGCCTGCTGCTGTTCCAAGCAGACCTGCTGCAGGTTTGGGCCATGCAGCGCTTCAGGCATGGCGGGGAAACTAGAGGTGCAAGTGAGGAATGCCTGTGGTGGGGCAGCCGGTCCAGGAAGGCTGTTAGGGAAGTCCAAATGTGGCAAGGCAGCGTACTCCATGCACACGCACACTCTGGACAACACCACAGAACCCCCACTGCATACTGCTGGCAATTCAGCACAAGCCCCACCACCTGCCGCACCACCTGGTGTCGGCTGGCACCCCAGCTGGCCCTCCACCACAGGACCATCACCTGCCGCCCCACCATCCCCCCTCACCTTGCCCACCGCCTGCCCCCATCCTCCTACTGCCCCTCTGCTGCCTGCGTCACTGCCACCTGCAGCCCGGCTCGTTCACTGCGGCCATGGCGGGCTGCCAGGCGTGTGTGCATGCCGCCTCACCCTACACCATCAACGTTGGAGACGCTTCAGCACGACGAGCAATGGTGAACTGTGCAGTGGAAGGTGGGTGGCAGCTGGGCAGAAGTTGCCGCAGAAGGGGGCCGCATGGGGAGCGGGCGGTTACAGCGACTGGGCGTGTCTGGGGCTCTTGGGAGAGCCACCAGCAGCCTGGTGTAAGGTGTAGGAAGTGGAGGCAAGCCTGACCTTGTCCTCAGTCACGACACTAGGCTGAGTCAGCAGGGCACTAAGGTTGTATGAACTGGAATGGTAGTGGGGCGCAAACGCATCCTGCGTGACCTGTCCGTGTAGCCAGCAGCCGCCAGGACTAGCTGCAGCTCGCACCTCCCAGCATCTGTTGGTGTTTGTAGACTCAACACCTTCTTCCAACCACATCTGCCTTGTTCCATGCACCCATCATGTACTTTGTCGTTTCCCAGCAGCCGCTTGCACAAGCAACTACAGCTACCAGCTTCCAGCATCTGTCCCATGCGGATGCATGCCGGTCTTTCATTGCCACTCTCATTCATTTGCCCGTGTTCCTGCCACTAGTTGCCTGCCCCTGCCGTGTGGCTCCTCCTGTCAGGAGTCAAGAACGTCATCTCCAGTTTGAGTCACACAGACTGCCACAGTGTGACCAGCCTGGTGCTCACCTCCTCAGTGGCCGCCTGCTTCACTGACCCGCATGAGAGGGGATGCGACCACACTTTCACAGGTGACACAGGCAGACAGACTGCCAGGCCATCACTTACCACTTGCCAGACGCCATTTGCCCAACCTAACCCAAAGTTTCCGCGCCTACCCCTACCCAGGCCCTCCGTACCACTCCCTTCTGTCCTTCCCCCTGCTGTAGTCTAGGCTGCAGTGTGGACAGCACATGAATGAACAGCTAAAGCACCACGTACCACTCGCCGATCGCCACTTGCCCAACCCAACCCAACTGCACCTCTTCACTGCAGATAGCCTGAACCTTGCTTGGCTGCACTATTGCAAAGTAGTGGTTGAAGTCTAGGTTGTAAAGCAAAGCGTCTTGCCACGGTCTGTTGGAACCCTGCTTGGCCGAACTACTTCGGTGTTGTCTAGGTTGCTGAGTGTAGAGGGCAGCTGTAAGGGGCAGCATCTCCACCCTGTCCTCAAGCCTGTCAAGCATGACCCCAGCAACTGGGACTTGCTGGCTGAGTCCAACCAACAGGACAACAACACTCCCTCCCCAGCCCAGCCCAGCCCAGCCCAGCCCAGCCCAGCCCAGCCTCAGTTTGTACCAATGCAAATGCAGCAGTACCAGGCAGCACAGTGGTGGCGGTTGATGAATGATGATGCCCTATGAGCACCACAAGACCCTGCCACCCTCCCCTCACCTCAACCCCATACACGCCCGCCCCCTGATGGGCATCACAAGACCCTGCCACACCTCCCCTTGACCCCACCCGCTACATGCCCTTGAACACACTACCTGCCCCCTCTGCACAAACACAAATATGACAGCCTCTCCTGCCTCCCTCTTGCCTGTCCTTCCACCAGCTGGTGCACTCTACTGACCGGGGTGCTGTCACATTGACTAAGGTGTGAGATCGGGGTGCCTGCAGAAGCTGACTGGAATGTGCTGCTAGACCAACCAGGCGCTGCAGAAGGTCCTCTGGCCTACTGGTATAGCAAGGCTGCGGCAGAGCAGGTGGCAGTGAAGGCTGAGGCTGGCCAGGGTGAGGCGACCCAACCTGCCCCCCGCCCTGCCTCCCTGCCTGCCCTTGCTTCTGATGCAACCTCACCTTTGTGAGTATGAAGCAGAAAAAGCACACTCCAACAGCCATGAGAAGGTTTTGAAAAAGCCATGAATGAGGTACTGAGCGGATGATGGCACGAGGATAAGATAAGAAACCGTGACGTGGGGTGCAGGGCATGTGGCGGGGCGGCGGCGGGGCGGGGCGGGGGCGGGGCGGGGCGGGGCGGGGCGGGGCGGGGCGGGGCGGGGGCGGGGCGGGCGGGGCGGGGCGGGGCGGGGCGGGGCGGGGCGGGGCGGGGCGGGGCGGGGCGGTGGCGGGGCGGGGCGGGGCGGGCGGGGCGGGGCGGGGCGGGGCGGGGCGGGGCGGGGCGGCGGGCGGGGCGGGCGGGCGGGCGGGGCGGGGCGGGGCGGGGCGGGGCGGGGCGGGCGGCGGGGCGGGGCGGGGCGGGGCGGGGCGGGGCGGGGCGGGGCGGGGCGGGGCGGGGCCGGGGGCGGGGCGGGGCGGGGCGGGGCGGGGCGGGGCGGGGCGGGGCGGGGCGGGGCGGGGCGGGGCGGGGCGGGGC
>JASKMD010000029.1:5044464-5049464 GCA_030144725.1 Haematococcus lacustris | reverse complement strand
AACTCGTTCAACAAGGAACAACATGTCTGACTGTGGGTAATTTCACTCAGCTACTATGGGTAATTTCACTCAGCTACTATAAACAACTTGTAGCATCCGCGGTCGCACCCTTGATGATTGCCAACCCCACATCGATGGCACGTTCGTAAGCCGACCCCACGACCACTGGGCACCTCATCAAAACTAACAGTTGGGTGCTTATGAGGCTAACAGCCTGGCGAAGAGAAACCAAACCTAACCAGCCCTAGAGGTCGCCAAGGCTCCAGGGCTGGGGTAAGGAGAGCTGTCATGATCCACTTGGACACGGAATTTATTCATCGCACTGGCCTGCGATACCTGCGTGCACAAAGGGCACGGGACATTAGGATGGAGTGCGGGTGTGCGTTGTTTTATGAGCGTGAAGGGCAAATCCTAATTGGGTTGCTGTGGTATGTGCGGTGTATGCCAGCCCAGCCCAGCCCAGCCCAGCCCAGCCCAGCCCAGCCCAGCCCAGCCCAGCCCAGCCCAGCCCAGCCCAGCCCAGCCCAGCCCAGCCCAGCCCAGCCCAGCCCAGCCCAGCCCACAGCCCAGCCCAGCCCACAGCCCAGCCCAGCCCAGCCCAGCCCAGCCCAGCCCAGCCCAGCCCAGCCCAGCCCAGCCCAGCCCAGCCCAGCCCAGCCCAGCCCAGCCCAGCCCAGCCCAGCCCAGCCCAGCCCAGCCCAGCCCAGCCCAGCCCAGCCCAGCCCAGCCCAGCCCAGCCCAGCCCAGCCCAGCCCAGCCCAGCCCAGCCCAGCCCAGCCCAGCCCAGCCCAGCCCAGCCCAGCCCAGCCCAGCCCAGCCCAGCCCAGCCCAGCCCAGCCCAGCCCAGCCCAGCCCAGCCCAGCCCAGCCCAGCCCAGCCCAGCCCAGCCCAGCCCAGCCCAGCCCAGCCCAGCCCAGCCCAGCCCAGCCCAGCCCAGCCCAGCCCAGCCCAGCCCAGCCCAGCCCAGCCCAGCCCAGCCCAGCCCAGCCCAGCCCAGCCCAGCCCAGCCCAGCCCAGCCCAGCCCAGCCCAGCCCAGCCCAGCCCAGCCCAGCCCAGCCCAGCCCAGCCCAGCCCAGCCCAGCCCAGCCCAGCCCAGCCCAGCCCAGCCCAGCCCAGCCCAGCCCAGCCCAGCCCAGCCCAGCCCAGCCCAGCCCAGCCCAGCCCAGCCCAGCCCAGCCCAGCCCAGCCCAGCCCAGCCCAGCCCAGCCCAGCCCAGCCCAGCCCAGCCCAGCCCAGCCCAGCCCAGCCCAGCCCAGCCCAGCCCAGCCCAGCCCAGCCCAGCCCAGCCCAGCCCAGCCCGCCAGCCCAGCCCAGCCCAGCCCAGCCCAGCCCAGCCCAGCCCAGCCCAGCCCAGCCCAGCCCAGCCCAGCCCAGCCCAGCCCAGCCCAGCCCAGCCCAGCCCAGCCCAGCCCAGCCCAGCCCAGCCCCAGCCCAGCCCAGCCCAGCCCAGCCCAGCCCAGCCCAGCCCAGCCCAGCCCAGCCCAGCCCAGCCCAGCCCAGCCAGCCAGCCCAGCCCAGCCCAGCCCAGCCCAGCCCAGCCCAGCCCAGCCCAGCCCAGCCCAGCCCAGCCCAGCCCAGCCCAGCCCAGCCCAGCCCAGCCCAGCCCAGCCCAGCCCAGCCCAGCCCAGCCCAGCCCAGCCCAGCCCAGCCCAGCCCAGCCCAGCCCAGCCCAGCCCAGCCCAGCCCAGCCCAGCCCAGCCCAGCCCAGCCCAGCCCAGCCCAGCCCAGCCCAGCCCAGCCCAGCCCAGCCCAGCCCAGCCCAGCCCAGCCCAGCCCAGCCCAGCCCAGCCCAGCCCAGCCCAGCCCAGCCCAGCCCAGCCCAGCCCAGCCCAGCCCAGCCCAGCCCAGCCCAGCCCAGCCCAGCCCAGCCCAGCCCAGCCCAGCCCAGCCCAGCCCAGCCCAGCCCAGCCCAGCCCAGCCCAGCCCAGCCCAGCCCAGCCCAGCCCAGCCCAGCCCAGCCCAGCCCAGCCCAGCCCAGCCCAGCCCAGCCCAGCCCAGCCCAGCCCAGCCCAGCCCAGCCCAGCCCAGCCCAGCCCAGCCCAGCCCAGCCCAGCCCAGCCCAGCCCAGCCCAGCCCAGCCCAGCCCAGCCCAGCCCAGCCCAGCCCAGCCCAGCCCAGCCCAGCCCAGCCCAGCCCAGCCCAGCCCAGCCCAGCCCAGCCCAGCCCAGCCCAGCCAGCCCAGCCCAGCCCAGCCCAGCCCAGCCCAGCCCAGCCCAGCCCAGCCCAGCCCAGCCCAGCCCAGCCCAGCCCAGCCCAGCCCAGCCCAGCCCAGCCCAGCCCAGCCCAGCCCAGCCCAGCCCAGCCCAGCCCAGCCCAGCCCAGCCCAGCCCAGCCCAGCCCAGCCCAGCCCAGCCCAGCCCAGCCCAGCCCAGCCCAGCCCAGCCCAGCCCAGCCCAGCCCAGCCCAGCCCAGCCCAGCCCAGCCCAGCCCAGCCCAGCCCAGCCCAGCCCAGCCCAGCCCAGCCCAGCCCAGCCCAGCCCAGCCCAGCCCAGCCCAGCCCAGCCCAGCCCAGCCCAGCCCAGCCCAGCCCAGCCCAGCCCAGCCCAGCCCAGCCCAGCCCAGCCCAGCCCAGCCCAGCCCAGCCCAGCCCAGCCCAGCCCAGCCCAGCCCAGCCCAGCCCAGCCAGCCCAGCCCAGCCCAGCCCAGCCCAGCCCAGCCCAGCCCAGCCCAGCCCAGCCCAGCCCAGCCCAGCCCAGCCCAGCCCAGCCCAGCCCAGCCCAGCCCAGCCCAGCCCAGCCCAGCCCAGCCCAGCCCAGCCCAGCCCAGCCCAGCCCAGCCCAGCCCAGCCCAGCCCAGCCCAGCCCAGCCCAGCCCAGCCCAGCCCAGCCCAGCCCAGCCCAGCCCAGCCCAGCCCAGCCCAGCCCAGCCCAGCCCAGCCCAGCCCAGCCCAGCCCAGCCCAGCCCAGCCCAGCCCAGCCCAGCCCAGCCCAGCCCAGCCCAGCCCAGCCCAGCCCAGCCCAGCCCAGCCCAGCCCAGCCCAGCCCAGCCCAGCCCAGCCCAGCCCAGCCCAGCCCAGCCCAGCCCAGCCCAGCCCAGCCCAGCCCAGCCCAGCCCAGCCCAGCCCAGCCCAGCCCAGCCCAGCCCAGCCCAGCCCAGCCCAGCCCAGCCCAGCCCAGCCCAGCCCAGCCCAGCCCAGCCCAGCCCAGCCCAGCCCAGCCCAGCCCAGCCCAGCCCAGCCCAGCCCAGCCCAGCCCAGCCCAGCCCAGCATCAGTTGCAACCAATGCAAAGGCAGCAGAACCCAGGCACCCCAACCGGTAGCGGTTCACCAGGCCTGCCATCTGGCTTTGGTAGCGGCGCACCAAGCTTGGCAGCTGGGCAGCAAGTGCTAGCACATGCTCAGCTGGCTCGCCGCTGGCAGCTGCATGTGAGCAGGCTGCCATGGTTGCCTCTGGTACTGGCACTGGCACTGGCATGGCTGCATGCTTGGCACCTGAGGTCTGGTCCGGCATTGACTACTGCACTGACCCCTGCAGGTGTTGCGGGAAGCATACCCAGCGCTGAGCTGGCGGCTGCCCTGGGTGCCGTCGGGCCGCTGGGCGCTGCTGGTGGTGGGACCGGCACTGGGGCTGCCAAGGGCTGTAGCCCAGGCCCTGTGCCACAAGCGTCCTCGCATTGACACCACCAGGTGAGCGGCTGTCGTTCTATCAGTTGAGTAGTTGTGGTTGCGTTGCGATGAAGAGGAAAGGGTTTGGTTTGGGTTTGCCTGGAGGTTCAGTGATCTATTGAGAGATGGTTTGCGGAGCCCATCGCCGCACTCTTTGACTGTACGCCATATGGCCCAGGATCCTAGGGCCACCCACACACCTCCAGATGGCAGGGCAGTTGATTTCAGGGTTCCTGGCAGTTCAGGGCTGCTGGGTCAGGGAGGTGTGAGGACAGGGGCTTGTGGCAATGCCGAGGGGGGCTGTAGAGCGTCTTAGGCTTCTTGTCAGTTAAGACGTCCTGAAGTTTGCCCAGCCAGGAGCCTGTAGCGATCCTAGGGGCATTGCAACAGTGTTGAGGCCTTTCAGGGAAGCAGGCTGGCAGTGCCACTGGCGCTGGTGGTGTTGGTCCCTGGTGGGAAGGTGACTCGATAGAAGGGGCCTTGGTGTGACATCATCAAACTTCCACCCCTATTGATACGGTGTTTGAGGCTGGCTGGCAGGGACGCTGACTGGCAGGGAAGGGGCTGTGGGGTCCGGCTGCAGAGCCAGCCGTGGTCAGCCAGCCAGCCAGCTAGCCAGCATGCCGTGTGCATGCATGCCATGCTGCAGGTCTAGGTCCGAGCTGGGCCTCACCACCTACATCAGCCCTGAGGACAGTGTGCGAGACATGGCTGCAGCCTTGGCCCGCTTGGGCCTGGCCACACTGGGCTGAGCTGGTCACACTGGGCTGAGCTGGTCACACAGGGATGGCCACAGCTGCCAGCGTGTGGGTCTTGCTGGCCTGACCATGGCTGGGTGGAGGGAAGGAATGGAAAATACACGATGTGACTGAACCCCTTGCCAACTTAGCTTCTGGTTTAGGGTTAGGCTCTCTTCTGCCATGCCAGCCAGTTAGGCAGCACATCTGCACCAGTTCGGCTCTAATGCTCGGACCACTTCTTAGCAATGCGTACCAAGTTAGCTTCATGTTCGAGCCACTGAGCAGTACACAGGACATGTGCCAACAAGCGCAGAACTGACGCCCTTGCCAGCTTTCAGTCGTGTATGTGAGATCGGGCTGCCTCCATAGGCCCGGCACGCCAGGTCATTGGGATCAGCTTGGATAATCACAGGGTTCTGTATATACAGTGTATCATTGAGCATGCTCATGTGCGAGACTTCTAGCAAATGAGTGAGATAGGACCTGCACCATAGTTGGAGGTGTTAGGGCTGGCTATCAAAACCAGGTCGCCCATAGGGGCCTTGCTTTCACCAGGGATGCGGTCACCCTCAAGTCAGCTGCCGTTAGGACTACTGCTAGCAACCGCCTTGTCCCTTACAAGGGCCTCCATTTGAGCCGGACCGCCAGGGACCA
>JASKMD010000029.1:5028868-5043964 GCA_030144725.1 Haematococcus lacustris | reverse complement strand
AGCCAGGTCAGGCCAGGCCAGGCCAGGCCAGGCCAGGCCAGGCCAGGCCAGGCCAGGCCAGGTCAGGTCAGGTCAGGTCAGGTCAGGTCAGGTCAGGTCAGGTCAGGTCAGGTCAGGTCAGGTCAGGTCAGGTCAGGTCAGGTCAGCATTGATTGCACTTGGTTGCAGCCATGATTGCATTACCAATTGTAAATTCTACGAGTCAGCCGGGGTTGTGTCGTCTTAGCGTGACTAAACCCTCCACCCAATGAGACGTTGTTGGCATGAAACACATGCTCTAATGCGAATGTGTGCTGAATGTGTGTATAACTTGCATTGGCAGCTGTTGTGCATAATCAAGACAACGAGTCGGTAGTCGTTGGCACGAAACATAGGCTCTTATGCAAATATAGGTGCACAGTGTGTTTGCACAGTTGCATCGGCAGCTGCTGTGAGCTGCTCAACTGTCAATATCTGCTCTGGACTCTTCGCACTTGGCACAACGCTGGTACACTTTGTGGCACTGCGCCGCATGTGATGATGTCCCTCGAGTCATTGCGTGGCCTCATGCTCAGCATGCCACAATCATGGAAATTCCATGCTTGTTTCCATTCCATTGGAATACGAGCATGTGTTTGTACGCTGCGGATTGTAGGGTATAGTGGCAACGATGATCGGGGGCTGCACGCATACCTGCAGACCTCGGACTATAGCCACGAGAACAGAGTCACGAAGCGGGTTAGTCGTCGCTTTACGCACCGTAAGCTGCCACATTGGTGAGTCGATGGGATGCTATATACATGTATTGCTGAGTGGCGTGTGCGAGCCCAATGTGTAGGGGATGTACCAAGCAACCAAAGGCCTCGAATAGTGGCCCTAGCTCGCTCACATTCACAATCTTAGGCGGGGATGACCCATAGAAGCTGCTCCTCAAGAGCCACTAGACACTTTTAATCACCAACCTGACTGAGGCCTCATGTCAAGAGGCTGGTCATGCTTTGCTCATTTCTGTGCCCACCCACCACTATAGTGCAGTGTAGTGCCCTCCTGCCCCTGCGCGCAATGAGCATTGCACATGTAGTTGTAATGGCTTCCCCATACAATCACAACCCTGTCACCACTGGCAGAACTATCTTGCACCTATCCTGGCTTGTTGGTCCATGGCCATTTGAGGGCTGTGGTTGAAGTGAGTTGTCTGTTAAGGCGCTATGCTTGGGTAGCTTGCTGCATTGCCTGACCCATGTGGGCATCCATGTGGGCATGATGCCGATGACGGCTTATATCGCTTCAAATACTTTGGCCATGAGGCTGCTGGGCCGCCCCTCCCCCTCCAGGGGCTCAACTCTTTCGGCAGGTTTAGGTGCACAAACCATGGTCCACACAAGCTCAGCAACCATGGTTTCTGGTTCTAGGCACAGGTTTCATGGTAGCACCCTGCTCGCTGACACCTGTCTGCCTGTTTGCCTGCCTGCAAATCCAGAAGAGACGTAGGTGAAGGTTGTAGGCACCCATGTCATGTGCATGTGCCATGTGCATGGGAACACTCTACACAGCCCCTGAAAACCATTTGAGTGGTCCAGCTAGTGGTCCCTAGTGCTATGACTCAAATGGAGGCCCTAGTGAGTGACGAAGGGGCTGATGGTAGCACTGGGCGGCTGCGGCAAGAATGAATGAGTGATCGAGTGACCACCCATGGACGTGCATCTTCATGGACGGCACCAAGGTCGTACATCACCCTCTTGAACGGACCAGGCACAGATAACTGGTGTGCTAAGACCACAGGGTGGGTGAGGAGGCGCTGTCAGCGTACTCTGCAGGCAGCCTGTCAGGCAGCATATGCCACTTTGCTGCCCCTGCGTAGCTTCTGTCCTGACGTGTTAAGCTGACTGCTGCACGGCTTCCTTACCTACCCCATGCTCTTGTTGCTGCAGCAACGCACTATCCCAGGCCGACATGTCCACAGCACGAAAAATGTAGTCTTGGCACGACATGGACTGCCAAACCGAGGTTCGGCAATGCAGCACCTCCGCACGAAGTCAGATGCGTGCGGCAGCCTAGCACAGCAGGTAGAGGAGGGCGGGCACCGCGCAGATGGCCGAGGACGGTGCCGTGAGCCGTGCCCAGCAGATATATACTGATGCCCGGGACGAGGTACAGAGGCTGCAAGCTGGCGCGGAGGATGAGGCCCGCGAGGTCGCGGCTCTCACTCAGAAAAGCGTCGCCATGGAAGCATCCTTACTGGCTGCGAGGAAAGCGAATCAGATTGCAGAGGAATGGCTCCTGGTGGACTCCAACCAGGTTATCGCAAGTGGTCCCTTGCTGGAGTCAGTTCTGCGAGGCAGTTTGACTGGGGCCGAGTATGTACAGCACACTACGTCTGGAGCCACCATGACCTTGAGCCAGGCTGTGCCAGCTGCTCTCTGGCAAGCAGCCATCGCTTTGAGGCAAACCCAGCAGCACTTGGCCACCAGACTGCAGCAGAGCCACCAGCAACTGCACAAGGTAGGATGCCATGGCACAGGAACTTCAGCCTAGACTCTTTCCCTGTCCGTGATCTACAAAGAAGTTTGTAGCCTAGGTTAGATGGTGCATCCATGCAGGAATCCATGCCACTGCCCATTCCTGGCTCATCAGCTGCACGGGAAGATGAGGGCAGGGAATAGGCTGGCATGGAGTGTAACTTGTGGCTAATACACCCCTTATTGATTACTGTACCCTGCATGTGAGCAGGTGCGTGTGGCAGCGCTGCGCATGGATGCGGCGCAAGCAAAGTACGTTGCGGCTGTGGCCATGCAGCAGCGCTGGCAGGTGTGAGGTGACGCAGGTTAGATCGCACACAGGAGATGCTATGGGGCCAGTGCAAGCCCGGCACATGTGCAGTTCGATGCTGTACGAAATCATCGGGGGTGTGCATGCACGCGTCAGGCACATGTGCCTGCATGGGGCGTGTATGCGGGTTGAGTGACCTGCAGGGGGAGGGGGCTGGTGTCTGGGACACAGCGGTTAGTGTGGCGGCAGCAGTGAGTGAGACTACATGCAGACATGATGTTTTTTGTCGCAACGGTGAAGAAGAAGAAAGGGAAGACGCCGCCACAGCAGGCGGAGCGCATCAGGGGAGGAGGGTAGTCCCGGGACTGGCCTCTTGCGGGTTTGCTTCGTTGTGGGTGTGACTTTGTGAGTGTGACGCTTTGTGTGTGACCAGGTGGTGACCAGCGGGGGGGCCGGCCCCTTCACCCCTCTGCACGCCCTGGCACAGCAGGTGCAGCAGCACCAGGTGCAAGCTGGTGACTCAGTGCGCTGCCAGGAGGGGGGCCAGGTGGGTGCCTGAGGGGCTCACAGCCACAGCAGGGGGACGTGCTCAAAGAGGGCAGGAGGCAGGGCGGTGGTGTCTCGGCACACGCTGCTGACCTGATGCCAGACCAGCATTCCGGACTGTTAAGCAGGGCGGTGAGAGCACACGAGCACAACAGGACAGCTGCAGCACAGGGTCCCCGCAGGGCCCCGCAGCAAGGCCTCCTGGTCACCGCCCACTCCCCTGCAGATGCGCACCGTGGGGGACCTCATTCACAACCTGTCGACCCTGCACCACTTTGCATCAGCCCGAGCCATCCACGCCGAGCAGCATGCCGCCAACCCCCAGCTGGCCGCCCGCATCCTCACCCAGCTGGCCAGCCTCCCTCCATGGTCCCCCCTGGCCCTCCCGGGTGCCGGGCCCCCCAACCCTCCCCCTGCCACAGCCCCAGGGCCGCCCTCCCACAGTCCCGCGGTGCAGGGCCAGCCCCCAGGCCCAGCTGCCGCCCGCCCCACCCTCCCTCCCGCCCCCTCCACTACGGCCTCCACCCCCGCCTCCGCCTGGCAGGCCTCGGCCACACCCAGCCTGGCCTGGTCAGGCTACACAAAGTGCTGGGTGTGGGACATGCAGCCCAGCCCCCTGGCGCCCTTCCGCCCCAGCCAGCCCTGCGCAGCGCAGGACTGCGAGCATTGGGTGCGCAGCGGACAGCTCAGCACCTGCCGCCTGGTGTCCCACGTCGACAGACCAGGCTACCTGGTCCTCGTGGCTGACCTGCTGGAGGTGTACCGGCAGCAGCAGCAGCAGCGGGGCCTAGGGCTGCAGCGCGGCCAGCAGAAGCTGCGGCTGGGGCAGCAGGGGGTGGGGCTGCGCACGTTGGGGGGGCTGGGGAAGGCAGGTGCAGCCAAGCAGCAGCAAGGACAGCTGGCAGGCGTCAAGTCTGAGCAGGGGGGGGCAAGGGGGGAGGGGGACAGTGGGCACGGTAGGTAGCATGGAGGCAGCAGCAGCACAGTCACGGACTGCAGCCGGTGTTGGCCAGGCCACTGCGGATGCTCAGGTCTCCGGTAGGCCCCACAGCAGCCGTTGATCCTGCACTGGAGGCACAGGGCACTGTCACAGAGGGCGCTGGCCAAGGGCAGCCTGGCGCTGCCAGCATCACGCACACCAGCAGCTGCCCAGCAGCTTCCCACCCGCCTGCGTGCCACGACCAAGCGGCAGGTGGGTTCAATGCCCTAGGGCCAGTCCCCAGCACACCAACAGCAGCAGCAGCAGCAGTGAAGGGCAGCAGTGGGCCACCCGGGGGTGTCTGGGGTCCCCCTCCCTGGGGCCAGGCCGTGGCGGGTCAGGTGGTGCGCCACATGCAGCTGGCCTTGCTGGAGCACTGCCGCCCCAAGCTGCCTCTGGCCCTGTGGGGTGCAGGGCCTGGGGCCAGCGCCTCCCTCATGGCTTGCCTGGCAGACCAGTGGCTGCAGGGGGCTGCAGAGCGCGTGGCCGCTGACAAGGTGTCCTGCCTGGCAGCCCAGGCAGCAGCTGCAGCAGCAGCAGCTCAGCATGTTGAGGCGGTGCTGAAGCGGGCAGCAGAGGATGCGGCAGCCAGGCAGGCGGCAGATGCAGCGGCAGCCTTGAGAGTGGCAAAGGAGGAGGAGGCAGCCAAGCAGGCAGCAGAGCGCACAGCAGCTGAGGAGGAAGCGAAGCAGGCAGCAGAGCGCAAAGCAGCTGAGCAGGCAGCAAAGCAGGCAGCAGAGCGCAAAGCAGCTGAGCAGGCAGCAAAGCAGGCAGCAGAGCGCAAAGCAGCTGAGCAGGCAGCAAAGCAGGCAGCAGAGCGCAAAGCAGCTGAGCAGGCAGCAAAGCAGGCAGCAGAGCGCAAAGCAGTTGAGCAGGCAGAGGAGGCGGGGCATGCCAGGGCAGCAGCCGTGCGAGTAGCAGTAGTCAAGCCATCTGCAAACGCCGTCCAGGCAGCACAGGCAGAGCAAGCAGGTAGGCCAGCAGAGGGGTTCCCTGCTGAGCCCCTACCCAGCCAGCATGTCAGCCGAATCACCCCATGCACATGCGATCACCTGCACACCAGCTGCCCAGCTCACTCCGACGGCCCTGCCCACATCATCGGCCCCCCGCAACCAGGAGCTAGCAGCAAACCGGACCTACCCTCAACACAGCCAGCAGGCAGCCAGCCCCCACTGCCACTGCCACTGCCAAGTGTCGGACAGCCAAGCCACGGTGCCGCCACCTCACTCCTGATCCCCACCACCTCACGGCCCTCCAGCCCCTGCTCCCTCACCCTCAGCCCCACACACGTCCTGACCCCAGCGCCCGCGCCTGGGCCCCTCCACGCCCCCCTCCCTCCCCACAGCCCGCCCTTCCTTCCACGCCCCAGCCCCAGCTCCCTGCTGCTCCCCCCCAGCTGGCCTCCTAGTCCCCCTGGAGCCACCCCAGCCCACCTGGATGACCTGGACGGCAGCGCCAGGCCTGCCCTGCCCCAGGCTGCTGCTGCCAGGGCCGGGGCTGTGCTGTCCCCCGCCCAGCTGACAGCCAGGGAAGGCAAACTGCGGGCCTGGGAGCAGCGCACCTTGCCCCCAAATGAGGCCCTGCAGCAGCAGCAGCAGCAGCAGCAGCAGCAGGTGCCGCAGTCAGGGTCCAGCCCCCTAGTACTAGCAGGACCAGAGGATGAGGGCAGCCAGGCTGCAGCGCAGCAGGGGCTCCCCCTCCTGATGGCCAGCGCAGGCCATCCTGCACCCAGCAGCCCCAGCCCAATGCACGCCGACAGCAGCTTGTCCGTCTATGACGCAACTGCCCGCTGCCCCCATTCCAGTTCCAGCCAGAGCCCCACTCCCTTGCCGGCCCTCGCTGCCCTCTTGCAACCGCCCTGCCCCAGCCTGCTGAGCCCCCTGCTCCCCGTAGCTCCACCACGCTCTCAACGGACGGGCCCCAGCCCATCCCCCCACCTCCGCCAAGCCCCCCTCCCCCCTCCTAACGTCGCCCCCACCCCCCTGTGCCAGCAGCAGCAGCAGCCCCACTCAGGGGCCAGTGGGGTAGTCCACCCCCGACTCTCCACTGGCACACAGGCGGTGAGCACGGCATCTGACCTGGCAGGACTGCCTGCAGAGCAGCTGGGTGTGGGTGGTGCCACCTCCTCCACACTGGCAGAGGGGACCTCAGGGGGGAAAGAGGGGTGCCAGACTGAGCAGGGGGACTCCATGGCGTCAGGCCTTGAGGCCCCTGCCCCTGACTCAGGGAGGGGTGCAGGGAGAGGTCCGGGCCGGGGTCGGGGCCGGGGCCGGGGTCGGGGCCGGGGCCGGGCTCCAAGAAGCTCAAAGCCGGATGCACCCTCCCCCTCCCTAACTGACGGTGCTGGCGCTGCCGCTGGCAGTAGCAGCAGCAGCAGCTGGCTGTTGAAACGGGGGCAAGGGGCCGTTGCAGCCCCTTCACATCCTTCAACACAACTCAGCGAAGTTGACAGTGACTCGCCCACAGCCACAGCTGAGCAGCCACAGCCAGCTGTTGAGAACGGGAGCTCCCAAGGGGGAGGCTTAACGCAGGGGCCAAGAGGGCAGCGGCAGAAGCATGCTAAGCAGCAGGAGGATGCGATTGGGTCTGATGGGCCTGCGGGTGGTCTGGAGAAGAACGGAGTGGGCTCGAGCTTTGGTCTGGGTTTGCTGCTCATGCCGCGTAGACAGGCTGCCAAGCGTGCGGAGCAAGCGATTCAGGCGCAGGCCAAGGCAGCAGGTGACATCGGGGAAACCGCGGACCTCAGCGCCGGCCATGACCCGGAGTACCGCAGAGTTCCGATCTGCCGGGACAGCCAGCCGGCATGTGGCCGGCGGGGGCGAGGCGCTTCCCGGGGCCGCGCAACCAACAGCATGCGCATTGTTGCGCCCAGCGCCTCCTCCTCCCGCCTCTGCCCGTCATCTCGTGTCACGCCAGAGTTGGTGTCGCCGGTGGGCTGCGCCCGCATGCTCAGCCTCCAGCAAATACAAGCTCTTGAGCAGCAGCGCGCCGCACCGCCGACCAGTACGCGAAAGCGTCGCGGCGGTGGTGACGCGATGGGTACAGGCAGCACGCCCCCTGCGCCTGTTGGCCTTCCCGGTGCCAGCGCAGCAGCCACCACGTCGCTCCCCGCTTTGTCGCGCAAAGACAAGCTGGCGCGGATACGCAGTACGGTGGCAGGGTTCGACCAGGTCACCGCCGCTGGCGGCTGCGGCGCCAGCGCGAGCAATCTTCTGGCAGACGCCGCCAAGTGGCGAAGCATAACAGCCCGCACCAAAGTTCTCAAGTTTGGCCGCTCAAAAATGTGAGTCACCCTTGCCAACACCATCATCATCAACATCATGACCGTAGTTGCCACTGTCATCGACACTATCATCATCATCAGCAGCAGCAGCAGCAGCTCTGTCAACAACACCCTCAACAACACTGCCACGGCGCACATGGCTGCTTGTGGCAGTGACGCACACCAGCAACGAGTGTGTGTGCCACGCAGGCATGGCTGGGGCTTGTACGCCACCGAACCCATTGAGGCTGATGACTTCATCATCGAGTATGTGGGGGAGGTGGTGCGGTGGCAGCTGGTGGATGCCCGCGAGCGTATGTACCAGGTGAGCAGCTGCCCAGGCCCCAGCTGTGAGGGTGTCATGCTGCCCCAGCTGGCCGCCCAGCTGTGAGGGTGCCATGACGCACCTGCTGCCATGGCTGCCAGGGGCTGTTCATGGCCATCAGTCCCGCCATGCGGCACAATGCATGACTGCCCTTACCTACCTTCTTTGCCTCCATGTTCCCAAACCATACGCTCCACAGCCTTCAAGGTGACCTCTGGCATGTGGCATTTCATAACGAACGTAATCTATAATGCTGGGAAGAAACAGCACTGTGTACTGGCCACAGTAGCTGCAGTGCAGCCGGCAGTGGTGACAGTGGGGCTGTTACACCACGCACTTGCCAGACTGAAGCAAACCTGCAGCATGCACTGGATCAGCCCCTCCACCCCAGCCCTACACACATCCCTGGCCTTCCTCTGGCCAGATGCACAGCCCCTCTACCCTGGCGCCATGACACCACCACCATGAATACGCTGCTGATGAGGGTGTGTGAGATTGTGATGCTGACGACGGACACGAGCGCAGGCGCTAGGGCTGGACGACTACATGTTCAGAGTGGACGGAGAGATTGTGGTGGACGCCACACGCAAGGGAGGCCCCGCGCGTTTCATCAACCACTGCTGTGAGCCAAACGCCTACACACGCATCTTCACAGTGGAGGGTGTGAAGCACATCGGCATCTACGCCAGGTGTGTATGCTGCCTGCTGCTGCCTGCTGCTGCCTGCTGCTGCCTGCTGCTGCCTGCTGCTGCCCGCTGCTGCCTGCTGCTGCCCGCTGCTGCCTGATGCTGCCTGATGCTGCCTGATGCTGCCTGATGCTGCTGCCTGCTGCTGCCTAAAGGAAAGTAAGTGTGGTTTATAGTAGGGCATGGTAGGGCAACCTTGTGGGTCGGAATGGCGGTTCCTGGTTTACATGGGATGCATGCATGCATGGAAGCAGGGCTGGTGCAGGGCAGAGGTGCAGGCCACGTGCAGGCCCTCATGACTGACTCCATGTCGTAGCTTAGTCTAAAGATGGTATAGGCAGGTCAGGTCACTCTCGTCATGTCAGGGGTCCATGGACTGTGAGGCACACAAGGCTAACGGGGTTTTCTAGCTGTTTTACCTAGTACCAAGCAAGCACCCACAGTATTGTCAACTTCTCACTACGCCTCCCTGTCATGTGTGACCTGCAAGGGCGTGGCAACGTGGCACACAGCACCAGCATGCAGCAATGGATCCAGCCACATGCTACAGCACAATCTCGCCACCCCTGACCACAGCCAAGGACGTAGCTGTCATGTTGTGCCACGCTATACCCCACTCTCCATGTTTTCCAGCATCAGTCACAAACGTAGCTGCCATGTTCATCGTGGTGCATGCTGCCCTATGTTGATGCCAACCACGCACGCAACGCCAGGCAGGGAGTCTGCCGTGGGTCTATTCAGGGCGGCGAGCGTGTGTGTTCACAGGCGGCGCATCGAGGCCGGCGAGGAGCTGAGCTACGACTACAAGGTGTGTGGGGTTTGGACCAAAGCCCTCAGGGCTGCCCTAGGAAGTAAGCGTTGCAGCCTCAGGTGCAGGTGGAAGGTGGCAGGACGCCCGCCCCAGCGGGTTTGGGTTGAGATCAGGGTCAGGAGAGGGAGAATAGGGAGGTGGGGTAAGGGAGCCGGCCCTAATTCTAACCCTGACCCTACGCCCTAGTGTCATGTGGTGCGAGTGCCTTGTCCATGCACACATGATCACCTGGTGGGCGGCCATTGCACCATGCACAACATCCAGCACCTCACTCGCCGCTCGCAATCACAGCTGGCGTCCTGCTCGCTGACACCTGCCTGCCTGCTTGCACGCTGTCTGCAGTTCCAGGAAGAGACGGACCCTGCACGGAAGATCGCTTGCAACTGCGGGGCGAGGCTGTGCCGCAAATGGATGTGCTGACAGGGCGGGTAGGCGGTCGGGTGGGTGGGTGGGCAAGTTTGGTGCATTGTGGGTTGTGTGGTTACCACACCTCACCATTGTCTGCCTGGTCTAACACCTTCCTCCGAGTGGTAGCGGAACTGGCTCGCCTGCAGGGCAGCCGCCAGCTCAACGCTGGGTATGCTTCCCGGAACACCTGCAGGGGTCAGTGCAGTAGTCAATGCCGGACCAGATCTCAGGTGCCAGGCATGGCTATTGGCCCGCAGTGGCTGTAATCGTCATTGTCCAGGACCCACATGCAAGCAGGCCTGCTCTGCCCCTGGCTTGACAGGCAGGCTAAGCTGGGATGACAAGTCGGGTTGCCATAACCGCTGATCACAACAACAAAGTGACAGTCGACAAAGTCGACCAACATAGCGACAATCAAGCGACAGCTCACGTCGCGTTATGGCTAAGAAGCAGCGCCAAGGAGAAGAAGGGCACGCCAAAGAAAACGAAAGGTTCGTGTCCCTAGCCGACTGTGGCTCCGTGAGTTACGCGCTATGTAATGAACCCGTCGCTCCTGTTGCTTATATCGCAGCGTCTCGTTCCCTTAAAGGCAAGCAACGACAGGAGCGCCGGGATGGCTAGAACACGAGTCAGGTGAAAGGCTGCCACCCGCCTTGTGTGTCCCCGCACTGGTTGTGTCCCCCGCATAGCGCCCACAGGCCTGTCAAGCAGTGGCCTGGTGGTCCGGCTCAAATGGCAGGCTCTGAGTGAGGGCAGCAAGCGCCGGGCTGTAAGGCAGCATAGCCACTGCATGTGTCAGCAATGGGCCATGGTCGCCCTGCCCAGCCACGTGCTTCTGTGAATGCCAGGCACTGTACCATAGACGCAGGCAGGTGATGGCCAGGGACTGTAAGCGCTGAACAGGAGCGCAGGGGAGCGCAGGGGTGCAAGTGGGAGGGGTGCAGACTGAAAAGCCCACGGAGCGTGTGCCAGGGCCCAGGGCAAGGAGTGCCCTGGCCTGGGCTACGTTGGTAGATGTCGAGACAAGCCGTGGCTGCAAGGCCCAGGAGCAGCAGCAGCAGCAGCCTGCTGAGGCACAGTAGTGTGTGCCCCCCCCCCCACTTGAGCCGTCATCAACTTACACTTAGCGCATGCAGGTCATGCCAACTCTACAGCAATAGCCCTCAGGGGTCAGGCAATGAGTGTAGGTGGTAGGCGGGCTCATGCACCATGCCATGTGCACTGGGTTTACTCCACACAGCCCAATAACACTGTTTGAGTCGGATCAGATAGTGGCTGCTAGTGGCTGCTAGTGGCTGCTAGTAGGTACTGAGGGTGACCGCATCTCTGGTGAAAGCAAGGCCCACTATGGGCGACCTGGTTTTAATAGCCAGTCCTAACACCTCCAATTATGGTGCAGGTCTTATCTCACTAATTTGCTGAAAGTCTCGCACATGAGCATGCTCAATGATACAAAATCCTGTGATTATCCAAGCTAATCCCAATGACCTTGCGTGCAGGGCCTATGGAGGAAGCCCGTCTCACATACACGACTGAAAGCTGGCAAGGGTGTCAGTTCTGCGCTTGTTTGCACATGTCCTGTGTACTGCTCAGTGGCTCGAACATGAAGCTAACTTGGTATGCATTGCTGAAGTGGTCCGAGCATAAGAGCTGAACTGATGCAGATGTGCTGCCTAACTGGCTGGCATGGAAGAAGATGAGCTGGCAAGGGGTTCAATCACATCGTGTATTTTCCATTCCTTCCCTCCACCCAGCCATGGTCAGGCCAGCAAGACCCACACGCTGGCAGCTGTGGCCATCCCTGTGTGACCAGCTCAGCCCAGTGTGACCAGCTCAGCCCAGTGTGGCCAGGCCCAAGCGGGCCAAGGCTGCAGCCATGTCTCGCACACTGTCCTCAGGGCTGATGTATGTGGTGAGGCCCAGCTCGGACCTAGACCTGCAGCATGGCATGCATGCACACAGCATGCTGGCTAGCTGGCTGGCTGGCTGACCACGGCTGGCTCTGCAGCCTGACCCACAGCCCCTCCCCCGCCAGACAGCCTCCCCGCCAGACAGCCTCAACACCGTGTCAAAAGGGGTGGGAGCTTCATGACGGCACACCAAGGCCCCTTCTATCGAGTACCTTCCCACCAGGGGCCAACACCACCAGCGCCAGCGGCACTGCCAGCCTACCCCCCTGACCGGCCTCAACATTGTTATAAGGCCCCTAGGATCGCTACAGGCTCCTGGCTGGGCAGACTCCAACACGCCCTGACTGACATGAAGCCTAAACGCTTACAAGCCCCCTCAGCACTGCCACAGGCCCCTGTCCTACACCTCCCCGAACCAGCAGCCTTGAACTGCCTTGAAGTCAACTGCCCTGGCATCTGGAGGTGTATGGGTGGCCCTAGGACCCTGGGCTGTATGGTGGGCAGTCAAAGAGCGCGGCGATGGCCTGCGGAAGGCTCGGAAGAAGTGAAAGGGCACCACCAAGACATTTTTGGGGGGCCTTTCTAGTGGTCCCTAGTGATCCCTAGTGGTATGACCCACATGGAGGTCGAAGTGAGGGATGAGGGGGCTGTAAGGTTCCGGGCGATACACTTGTTGCTCACTCTTGTTTCATTGCTTAGTACGTTATCCCCATGCGGAGTGGCCCCAATGTTCACCCCAGCCCTTTCCTCTTCATCGTAACGCAACCACAGCTACTCAACTGCTAGAACGACAGCCACTCACCTGGTGGTGTCGATGCGAGGACGCTTGTGGCACAGGGCCTGGGCTACAGCCCTTGGCAGCCCCAGTGCCGGTCCCACCACCAGCAGCACCCAGCGGCCCGATGGCACCCAGGGCAGCCGCCAGCTCAGCGCTGGGTATGCTTCCCGCAACACCTGCATGGATCAGTGCAGTAGTCAATACTGGAGCAGACCTCAGGTGCCAAGCATGCAGTCATGCCAGTGCCAGTGCCAGTACCAGAGGCAACCATGGCAGCCTGCACACATGCAGCTGGTAGCGGCGAGCCAGCTGAGCATGTGCTAGCATTTGCTGCCCAGCTGCCAAGTTTGGTGCCAAAGCCAGATGGCAGGCCTGGTAAACCGCTACTGGGCTGGGGTGCCTGGTTCTGCTGCCTTTGCATTGGTTGCAACTGATGCTGGTCTGGTCTGGTCTGGTCTGGTCTGGTCTGGTCTGGTCTGGTCTGGTCTGGTCTGGTCTGGTCTGGTCTGGTCTGGTCTGGTCTGGTCTGGTCTGGTCTGGTCTGGTCTGGTCTGGTCTGGTCTGGTCTGGTCTGGTCTGGTCTGGTCTGGTCTGGTCTGGTCTGGTCTGGTCTGGTCTGGTCTGGTCTGGTCTGGTCTGGTCTGGTCTGGTCTGGTCTGGTCTGGTCTGGTCTGGTCTGGTCTGGTCTGGTCTGGTCTGGTCTGGTCTGGTCTGGTCTGGTCTGGTCTGGTCTGGTCTGGTCTGGTCTGGTCTGGTCTGGTCTGGGCTGGGCTGGGCTGGGCTGGGCTGGGCTGGGCTGGGCTGGGCTGGGCTGGGCTGGGCTGGGCTGGGCTGGGCTGGGCTGGGCTGGGCTGGGCTGGGCTGGGCTGGGCTGGGCTGGGCTGGGCTGGGCTGGGCTGGGCTGGGCTGGGCTGGGCTGGGCTGGGCTGGGCTGGGCTGGGCTGGGCTGGGCTGGGCTGGGCTGGGCTGGGCTGGGCTGGGCTGGGCTGGGCTGGGCTGGGCTGGGCTGGGCTGGGCTGGGCTGGGCTGGGCTGGGCTGGGCTGGGCTGGGCTGGGCTGGGCTGGGCTGGGCTGGGCTGGGCTGGGCTGGGCTGGGCTGGGCTGGGCTGGGCTGGGCTGGGCTGGGCTGGGCTGGGCTGGGCTGGGCTGGGCTGGGCTGGGCTGGGCTGGGCTGGGCTGGGCTGGGCTGGGCTGGGCTGGGCTGGGCTGGGCTGGGCTGGGCTGGGCTGGGCTGGGCTGGGCTGGGCTGGGCTGGGCTGGGCTGGGCTGGGCTGGGCTGGGCTGGGCTGGGCTGGGCTGGGCTGGGCTGGGCTGGGCTGGGCTGGGCTGGGCTGGGCTGGGCTGGGCTGGGCTGGGCTGGGCTGGGCTGGGCTGGGCTGGGCTGGGCTGGGCTGGGCTGGGATACACCGCACATACCACTGCAACACAATGAGGATTTGCCCTTCACGCTCATAAAACAACGCACACCCGCACTCCATCCTAATGTCCAGTGCCCTTTGTGCACGCAGGTATCGCAGGCCAGTGCGATGAATAAATTCCGTGTCCAAGTGGAGCATGACAGCTCTCATTACCCCAGCCCTGGAGCCTTGGCGACCTCTAGGGCTGGTTAGGTTTGATTTCTCTTCGCCAGGCTAGTAGCCTCATAAGCACCCAACTGTTAGTTTTGATGAGGTGCCCAGTGGTCGTGGGGTCAGCCCACGCACGTGCCATCCATGTGGGGTTGGCAATCATCAAGGGTGCGACCGCGGATGCTACAACTTGTTTGTAGTAGCTGAGTAAGATTTCCCACAGTCAAACATGTTGCTCCTTGTTGAACGAGTTTTGTTTGGTCTGGTGAACCGCTACCAAAAGTCCCATCACCACTGACAGCCGTGACAAATCCAGGAGCACAGCTGCTGGTGCAGCTCCTAGCCCCTACCTTGCTCGCCAGCAGCAAGGTGTAGCAGGAGCGGGCGCTTAGCAGGAAGCGACCGCGCAGCTGGGGTTGGGCCAGGGCCAGGCAGTGCGCCGCAGCCACATCACGCACGTCCACAAAGCCAGCACCCAGGGGTGGGGCAAAAACCGGCATGCCGCCTGTTTGACAGCAAGGGGTTCCAAGTGCAGTGGCAGGCAACGGAGGAAGCAGGCAGGTGCGGCGGCGGGGACAAGAGCGTCCTGGCACTGCCCGGCCTGCCCCTGACCCCTCCCTGCCCCTGCCCCCCTGCCCCTGACCCCTCCCCGACCCTGCCCCAACACTCCTGGCCTGATATGATTGTCACAAGCTCAGGGCCTGCAGCGCACCATTGATTAACCGCATCATCTGCTGCACGCTCTCCCCATCCACCCGGGCAGACAGCGGTGGGCCCCACACTGAGCCAGGCAGCAGGCTGACCAGCCGCCAGCGGGGCCGAGCCCCAGGCGAGCCATCTGCACACAACTGCCACATCACGTCATGTTCTCAGTTGCACACAGTCAGCCAAGTTGAACGGGGACCCCACACTCCACGGACCTGGAGCCAACATCACTTAGCAGGTGTCGATGCCGCCCCGCCCCGCCCCGCCCCGCCCCGCCCCGCCCCGCCCCGCCCCGCCCCGCCCCGCCCCGCCCCGCCCCGCCCCGCCCCGCCCCGCCCCGCCCCGCCCCGCCCCGCCCCGCCCCGCCCCG
>JASKMD010000029.1:4985688-5025868 GCA_030144725.1 Haematococcus lacustris | reverse complement strand
GTGCTTCTTTGCCTCCTTGCTGAACCCCCCCCCCACCACCCCGACTGCCTTGGCCCACGTGTTGATGAAGCGCTGCGGGTGACGGTAGAACTCTGTGATGCTGGTGGTGATTTTGGTGGCGTTGGCATTGAGGGAGTTGTTGTCACCTTGTAGGTGCACCTGGTCCAGCTCCTGAAGCTTGGCAACTGGCCAGGCACTGCTGGGCTGCTCGAACACGGCCACCTCACCGGGCAGCAGCCTGATGCGGCTGTGGTGGGGGCCACGCATCAGGTGCTCCTGCACACTTGCATTGGTGAGCAGGTCCATGGCAGCCTTGATCTGTGGCAGCAGGCTGGGGTCTTCGACGTCCAACTGAACTGGGGGGGGCAGCTGGGCTGGGGGGGCTGCACTGCGGGGTGAGTGGCGTGTGGGGAGGCGGGGGTGAGAGTAGGGAGGGCAGGCTGGGTCAGGTGGGGGAGGGTGGCATGGGGCTGGACCTGCTGCTGGGAAGCCTGGTGTGGGCTGGCCTAGGAAGGACTGGAGCAGCATGGTCAGCGACATGACCGCTGCCAGGCAACACTGCATGCTGCCCATGGTCATGCGCTGGTTGGCCTGTGCCACCACTGCGTCGACTTCCTCTGGGCTGAAGTCAGGCTGCGCTGCCTCCACAAGGCCGCGAAAGGCTGCCTTGATAACCTGGCGCCGCTCTGCAATTACTACCTTGACAGCCTGCCCCTGCCCCTGGACTTGCTGCCCGCTGCCACTGGCACCTGCATTACATGGGACGGCACAGCACACGCGCAGAACTTGATGGGCGAGGGAAGCGGAATGTCGCGTGGACCACACTGCGTCGCGTCGTGAGGGGGGCCTAGGCTAAGCTCAGTGCTAAGCTTAGTGGCTTACCGGCTGCACTCTGTGCGGGAGAGGCGGGGCGCTTGCGTTTCCTTTTCGGGGGCATATCAGGGATTTAGCAACACCATCCAAGCGTGCTAGGGTGTGCATCAGGTCGCCATCTAACCGGAGTGCCGGCAACGGGAGTGGGGCGAAAATGAGATCCATTACACGATCCATTACACAATCCATTACACAAAGTGTCTAGATGACAAAGTGGGTCATCTAGTCAGGCAAGATGTCAAAACCATCCAAAGTCAGGGCGCAGCCACAGACATGCCGTCGTCATCTTGGGTCCTGGAATGGGCGACAGCTCAGACCTGACACCCCAAGTTTTCATAGGGATACGACAGCTGTGGGTTTGCCTGTGGCTCATCACCTCATGGCGACCTGGGTCATAGCATGCCAGCCCCCTTGTCCCTCACTAGGGCCTCCATTTTAGCCGGACCATCAGGGACCACTGGAGGGAATACTAGGGACCACTAGTGGGCAATAGTCGCCCAGGGCATGGGCATGACAGTCACACAGCATGCAGGCCATGCCATGACCTGCACACCCGGGTCGGGTCGGGCATGGCAGCTGAATCACCTTGTGCCCTGGACTTATGCAGCCCTGGTCACACTGTGGTCACGCGTGGTCCTCTGGCGTTGGCCAGCCCCTGCTTCACTGCTTCTCTGAGGGGCGAGTCACACCATCCCATGATGCACTCCACTGCCGGTCATAGAAGGTTGCCTCGTCCAGCAAGTTCTTGTACTTGTCCAAGTCAGAGCTGGACCTGCAGCCAGGCACCATGAAGATGGTGCCAGCAACAGCACGGCTGGGCAGCTGCACAGATGCGTACTGTCATGGCACAATGCTGCTGCTGCTGCTGACTGCTATGTCAGCTGTACCACCAGCCTAGTATGGCTGCTTGGCTGTACTGGCATGGTATGCTTCCAGCTTGCTTAAACGTGAGGAGGGAGTTTGCTCCTACCTGATCAGGAGAATCCCAAAGACAGTTATGTGCAACGCAAGGAGCCCCAAGAAGCTGTTTTGCTGGTCCAGCAAACTTGCGCCAGTGAGCTTGTCAATAAACAGGGCCAGCACATAGCCCATCATTGCTGCACGCCCATTCAGCTTCTCCGCCTGCATGGTTTAGGGCAAGACATGCGACGTCAGCATGGACACAGGCAGTGTGTGCGGTCCTGGGCTGGTGCGGAGTCGACGGCAGTTACAATCCATGCTGTAGTGCAACACAGCCATGGGACAGTCTGCTGGGATCCTGCCTCTCAGCACAGAGCAGGTCTCACCTCTGGCAAGTGGAAGCGGCGCACCCATGCCCACCAGGGGATCTCTGCTGTATCAAACAGCACGGGCTCCTCATTGGTGCTGGGGATGGGACTGTCCTCCAGCAGCTTGCGCCGAGCAATCTCTGCATCAATGACCTGCATGTGCATGGCAGCAGGTACAGTGTCTAGCCACAACAGGTAGCTTAAGAGGTACACCTGGTGCATGGATGTCCTGACCAGCGTACCTTGTCCCAGTCTGTAGTTCCGTCGCGTGCTGCAAATTGGCTGAGGTCCCAACGGCCAGAGATCCAGCGGTCATCCCTGAATTTTCCTTCAACAATTTGCAAGTACGACCCGCCAGCCTTGGGGCCCTCAATGGCCTGCTTGGCTTTGTCGCCCGCGTCCTGCGAGGTGCACTTGGAGGATACTTTCCAGCCCATTGCAGTCCTAGTTTGCAGGCCTTCGTTTGACGCACCTTCCCCGCCGCAGCCTCGCCTGACAGAGTGCCCCCGCGTTGGAGTGGGCCCGCTTTCTGCACTCACACCCCACCGTATATTCAGGTGCACACCGGCGAATGCTGCCAGCCCAATGTTGCAAGAGGGCAAACTCAGCAAACGCACCCGCACAATCGGCTCGGCCTCCGCAACTGCGCGCACAGACACCCGCGTCAACCTGCGATGGATGCGCAGGGTGCTAACTTGGTGCCGTTATCATCCGTGCCGCCAAGCACTTTTCAGCAGCGCAGCAACCTTGTGGGCCTTGCGTGGGATGCGAAGGGCGCTGCAGCGGATCTGCGGAAGATAGTCTGCATTTTTGCACAGCGCGCCCTTAGCATCAAGGGTGCATCAAGCGTGGCTTCCCTGGCTGAATAAAGTGTAATTCACACAGATTTTCATTCTCCTGAGTGTGCCAATGTTACTAGCTCCAAAGCACAGGTCATTGTAAGGGACCGCGGGCTTTTCTAACCATCGTGTGCTGTGCGATGATCGAAAAGGCATAAAATGACATTAATGCCAACCCGTGCATATGTGCAGCTGTTGAAGACACCCACAGGGGGGCATGCAATCTTACATTCGGTAGAAGGGGCGTTGCGCATGCTGCAATAGTTCCGTCTAGATACATTGGTGCATGCGGTGACCATGAGCAGGAGCCATGATGGCATCAATCCCACAACAACAGGCTCACACCACTGGGGATATATGTCTCATGGGATGTGTTCATGACCCTATTGGCCCACTGAGTCACGGGCACACTGGGGGCCCCGACAGATGCTGCTAAGTGTCTCTCATTGCTGCATTGCTGCAGCAGGCAAGGGGTGGTATGCGGTGTTGATATGCGGCTGCCAAGAGCGAAGTATAGCTGCCGGCTGAACACCCGCGCATGTGCATGCTGCCCTCAAAATACATTCACACAGAACAAGTGGATGCAGAAAGGCTTCCTGCCAGGAGGCAATGCAGGGGCTGCCTTCTCAGAATATCAAGTCATCGTCTGCTGTGTTGAGCAAGCTGGCCTTCCCGCCGTTGAGCTCCTCCAACCGCAGTGGGCCATGGCCGTTTGCCTGCAGGCACATAACACACAATGCGTTGCCTTGTCCCACATGTTCCCACATGTCCCATATGCTTAAAAAGCAATAACGGCAGTACCTCTGGCATTGCAGCTTTTTTCGCCAGGTCGGCGGCCTCCTGCAAAGCAACCTGCTTTTGCTTGTTCTTCTGAACTTTCTTCAAGCGAAAGAACTCTTCTCGCTCCAACTCATCCAGCTCTCCCTTGATGTAAGAGATGGTGTTTTCCAGCCGGGGCTTCACCACATTCTCTAGTGCATTGACACGGCGGTTTGTGACCTGCAATGCATTCCTCAATATGTGTGATCAATGGCTTAGTTCGGCTGTGGGTGAGCCTTGGTGGAGCTCCAGGCGGTTGTGCCCTTGCAAGCTGAGAGCTATGCAGGCACGAGTAGCATCCCAGCTGTCACTTCAATCACTGCACCCACACCTTGAGGGCTGCATCCAGTGTGTAGAATGCTGTCTGAAGGTTTGCCAGTGTGGCCAGAACCTCCACTGCTTGCAAATATGCCTTGCGGCAGTTCTGCAGCTGCTGACCTCCCCGACCAAGGCCTGAGAGCAGTGACCGCAGCATCTGGGTGGACATACATTGGGTGCAACCATGTGTGCCATGGCACAACCAGTGAACACTAACCTGTCAGGTCCATCTTGCTGTCTCCTGGAACCACGTACGTCCTGAACTTGGGAATCTTGACACCAGCCACATTGTCAAGCCCCCCCGCGACACGGACACTGGCTGTCTCGACATTGTCCAACACTGTGTGTTTTATGCCCTCGCCCGCAGCATACACGGCGTTAGTGTAGGAGAAGAAAGAGTCCTTCATGATGTTTCCCTGCCCACCAAACAAAGAAGAGTTGCATCGCGCTGCTCCGCTAGTGCCGCAGGAACGCGACACTGCATTCAGCGACGACAGCTGTTGTCCCTGGCGCCTGGAAGGCTTACCATGTTTTGCTTCTTCTCAATGATCTCCTTGCAGATGCTCCTGTACAATTGAGCAATAGTTGACATCAAAGGCCTTCGCCGGTCAGGCTTGCACACAAGTCTAGCCCCCAACCTGTAGCGCATAGTCAGCGCATCCGCCTTCTTCTTGAGCAGAGCGTGCCCCTTTGTCGCGCCAACGAGGCGCAGCTTCATCACCCCCAACACTGCAAGCAGTGCTCCCAGTGGGTTCTCGGCCATGCCAGTCCGTGAATCAGCTTGCCAAATCGCGCCATCGTTCTGTGCAGACCTGTGACAGTCGGGGCCACAATCAGCCGGTTCTGGTTGCCTGACATCTTTCAGGGCGTCCAGAGATGAGTGCAAGGAGTTGGTCGCCCGTGCTCAAAGCACACAGCTAGCTTCGTCACTCTGAACAAAATTTGTGGGACATGCTCATTGGCAGCACATACGCAGCGATGCTACACGGGTGATGCTGCAAAGTAGTGTGTTTCCGCCCAACCAGGCAAGGCCCAACCACCAAGCAGGGATTCCTCATTTCCTCATTTCTTGTCCGCTGAACCAAAGTAGTGTGTCTCCGCCCAACCAGGCTGCGGGAGGTCACCGGAAACATTCAAGGTCTGGCGTTATGACCGCAGGCCCTTAGTGGCGCACTGTGCGTGGGCTAAGGGCCCAACACAACAGGTGTCGAGCCCCACCAGCTCTGCATTAGTGCCACAAAGTTTACACATCCTTGTGCTGTACATACAGGGTCACAGTGTGTGCGTCTTTGCGTTCGGTGTCCAAACAGCTGCCAGCATCACCCCACCACCTAGACACAGAGTACAGCCGCATTAAGAATGCCACACAGCAACTGGCAGCCCTCCACTACCCTGAACTGCTGGAGTTGGCCCAAGCAGGTAGGCAGCCAGGGATGACGTAGCCCATGTTATGCGCCCACCCGCCCACCCAGCCCCCTACCCACCCAGCCCCCAGCCCTTCTTGCCCACCCTGCCCACCTGCCCACCCCGCCCTCAGCCCCCCTTGCCCACTCTGCCCACCTGCCCACCCCGCCCTCAGCCCCCCCTGCCCCCCCTCAGGCACCCTTGTAGCCTGGCAGCGGCCTGGCGGGTATGAGGAGCGGCGCGCTGACGGGTACCAGGAGCCCCTGCTGGTGCTGCTGGTGGGCACTGCGCACGTCAGCCCGCTCTCCGCTGAGCATGTCACGCGGGTGGTCCAGGTGTGCAGGCGGGCCGGGCCCGGGGCCAGCTGCATGGTGGGTGGGGGGTGAGGGGGGGGCTAGTGCAGTGCGGGCCACCTGCAGAGGAGGAGGCCAGATGCAGTGAGAGGGGAAGGGGTGAGGGGAGCGTGGAGGTGAAGGTGGAGGCAGAGCAGGGGGGTGGGTAGAGGTCTGGGAGTGTAGGCCAGGAGTGTTCCAGGTGCAGAGGGCAGAAGTTCCAGGTGCAGAGTGCAGGAGTGTTCCTGGTGGGAGGGTGAGGTAGGGTGCGGGGGGGTAGCAGGGGCAGGGGAGCCAGGTGCCAGGTGTGTGCTGCAGCCAAGCAGGATGGCCAGTGCACAGTGGAGCTGCCAACCAGCCCCGGGAGTGAGAGGAATCCGGCCAGGGTTCTTCACACTTCTCACGGGTGCCATGCAACTTGTTGCTGCTGCCACAGCCGCCACCCCTGCTGCTGCTGCCAGGCCGCCCGCCCGGATGCAGTGGTGGTGGAGCTGTGCCGCAGCCGCGCTTCAGTGATGAGTGAGGGCCAGGGCAGCCAGGAGCCAGGAGCAGGCCAGCAGGCCAGCAGCAGCAGGGCCGGCAATAAGGGGGAGGACCAGGGCGGCCCGGGTCTGTTCAGCCTGACTGGTCAGGTGCAGGGCGACATGGTGAGTGGCCATCACACCTCACACATGCCAGTGCCAATACTCAATGCCCTGACCTACCCCCTGACCCACCTTACCTAACCCTGACCCACCTTACCTCACCCTGCCTCACTCTACCTCACCCTGCCTAACTCTACCTCACTCTGTCTCACTTTGCCTCACTCATCTGGGTGCATATGCATTGGACCAGGGCATGTGTGTGCGTCATGGCAGCAACAGCACAGCAGTGCCCTGCAGCCCACTAGGGTCACTGGGCCATCCCTGGCTCTCTAGGCTGCAGCCCGACCGCTGTGATTGCAGCCCGGCTGCACCCCCCTCACTGCCTCCCTACTACCCATTGACCCTCCCTGGGTCTCTGGCCTCGCTCCAGGGCTGTAGCCCAGCTGCTGTGATGCTCAGCACTGGGGCTGTGACGCTCTGCCCTGCCGGGCCACTAAGCACCACAGGACATCATGAGCAAGGAGCAAGGACAAGGTGGTGATGTCCCACTGGGTGGGGCGGTGGCATGGCTATGTGGGAGCCGGGGTGTGGCAGCCATTGGCATGGTGCACCCCTCCCTGCCTGCTGCTCCTGCAGTTGGGGGCCCTGACACGCAGCGCAGCGCTGGGCGGGCAGTCAGGTCTGCTGCTGCGCCTCCTGCTCAGCGGCCTGGCGCGCCGCACTGCGGGGGTGCTGGGGGTCAGGCCGGGGGCGGAGTTCCTGGCGGCGCGCAGGGCAGCAGAGGCCGTGGGGGCGCAGGTAGGCGGGGGCAGAGGGGGGGGTAGTTGTAGGGGTAAGGGTAGTTCCTGGAACGCAATTATGGGGGGGCGGAGGGTGGTGCTGGCCACTTGTGTGCCGCCCCCTCCTGTGATGCCATCCAGTCCCAGTACCCGCCTGGCACTCATCACTCCTCACTCATCACACCTCGCTCACCCCCCACCCACCCTGCATGCCCCTTCCCTGCATGAGCTGCTGCAAAGAGCCACACCTCCATGAAGCAGTTCTGAGATGCATTTCTGTACAACGATTTCTGGAGGGCAATTCTTTACCCAATTCATGAACCGGCTGGTGCGAGTAATAAATGGGTGTAAGAGATGGGTGAGGTGGGTGCGGGTGCAGGTAATGCTGGGGCACCCCTCACCCCTGCATCACCACTTCCTGCACAGCCGCACCAAGTAAGTTGGGCTGCTGCAGTTTGAGTGTGGAGCAAGAGTGAGGTGGGTGCTGGTGCAGGTGGTGCTGGGGGACAGGCCCCTGGAGATCAGCCTGCAGCGCGCCTGGGCCGCCCTGCCGCCCCTGCGCCGCCTAGCCTTCTGCACCCAGCTGCTGCACGCTAGCCTCAGCACCGGGCCCTCCACACTGGACGCAGCACTGGTGGAGCGGCTCAAGGTGAGGGCTGGAGGGGCCTGCCACCGCCACCGCCACTACCACCACCACTGTCACCATCAGCCTGTGGCTGCCTGCACTGACGGCTGTGTGGCTGCCTGCATTGCCTGCACAAGCACTGCAGTGCGGCGTGTGCGTTCCAGCAGCTTCACTGACCTCCAGCGCATACCTCATAACAACAAGGGGCTGCGCTACCTGTCAAGTCCGCACCAATACCCAGTTTCCTACCCCCACCCCCTTCCGAGGGTGGGGCAAGAGATGTTGGCATGGACCACATGCTCTGATGTGAGCAACAGCTTGGACAGTGCGCAGTGCACACATCACTGTGCTACAGGCTGCTGGGCTTGGGCATTGAGTGCTCGGTCTCGCAGCTTTTTAACGCCCATTGCTGGGTACTCGTCGCCTTGGGCAGGAGCCCTTGCTCGGCGTGGCCACCAGCACAGCTCCAGTGGTGCCATGAGGCCTTTCGTTTGCCCATTTGCCTGCCTCACATCGCTTAGTGACACGCCCCAGTTGCCAACCCTTGAGTTTATGGCTTGGCAGCAGCTGGGCGATCCGTGATCAATCCATAGCGCCAGACGACCTCCGAGATCATGCATTGCATAGCCCACACTATCTGGTGAACACTGGTGATCACAACTGTGCTACAGGCTCCTGCCTCTGGGCTCTGGCTAGGCGGTGTCGCCCCTTCTTGCATAGGGCTGCGGGATGTGTACGGCATGTGTGTCATGGCTAGGACACAAGGAGGGGTGGTGCCCCTCTCCGCCTCTCGCTGCTGGTGCAGAGTGAGAACCCTAACCCTAACCCTAACCCCTGCTGGTGCAGAGTGACGACGCCCTGAGCAGCATGCTGGCGGCGCTGGGCCAGGCGTACCCTGAGCTGATGGGCCCCTTGCTGCACGAGCGGGACGCGTACCTGGCCTGGTCCCTCAAGGTAGGCTGCAGGGAGCAGCTGGCTCATCCTCATGGGAGACACGCCTGGTAGGTTGTGCACGCCTAGTAGAGGCAATCAGAGTCAGAGTGGCCAACCTCTAGAGGGCGGGGCCAGCCCAGTTGGTTAGGTGGGGCTCTTCACTTTACTTGGCAGGACTGATCAGCTCAGGTGGCGTCTGTGTCTGGTGCAAGGATGTGTGGTGGCTCTCGAGGGCGAGGGCTGTGTTCCTGCTGCTAGACTATAGTGGTTCGCCACTTTCAGAGGGTCGGGACATGTTGCCGCTAAGGAGTGCATCAACACATCGCACGCGGGACCCGCCGCTCATGACACCTGTGATGTGTGACCCGTGTGATGCTGCCTGTGCTGCGTCGAGCTCGGGTCGCAGCGCTCAAAGGCGGTAAATGGGGCAAGGTGCGTGGTGGGTGTGGTGGGAGCGGGCCACCTGCGCGGCGTGGTGCGTGCGCTGCATGAGGACTCCGGCGGCGACACACTGCGTTTCTCAGGTACGGAGCCCTCGCGGCTGGGACATTGGAGGAGCACAGAGGCTAGGCCTTGCGCACATGGTGGTCAGCTGGCATCAGGGGCGATGAAGTCCAGGGTTGCTCAGGCGTGACTGTCAGTGTGTGACGGAATGTAGTGTTGCGATGCTACGGCTGTTGGAGGGGCAAGGCCAGGTGCATGTGTGTGGGGGTTGCTGAGATGCACGCCAGCTGCCCCGCCCCTCCCATCCTCTGGCATCCATCCAAGGACATTCAGCTGTGACCTATGCTTAGAATAACGTCATGGCTTCCCCACCATCCCTCTGCCAACAGTAGCCAAACAGACCTTGTCCACCTGGTCAATAGTAAGTTTGACTAACAATGACTGCCTGCATAGGCACCTGTGCATGGTAACCTGACCTGTGACCTGTGCATGGGAAGCTGACTTACAGGCTTGTGTGTGGCTTGATGGCGGCTGGCTGCAGACCTGGTGGACAACATGAACAGGCGGGAGGTGAAGGAGGCGCGGCGTAGTGCCGCCCTCACACGCCTGGCCGTTGAGCTGGTGCTGGGCACGGCAGCTTTCGCAGCCTGGCAGTTCTACGTCAGTGCGGGAGCACCCTGAGCAAGGGAGAGGGCAGTTCTTGGTTATTTCTTGCCATTTCTGCATGGTTTGCTCGTGGCAGGAGAGATGTCATGGAGGCCTGCTTCACCACCTTGTCCTCCTCTCCACGGCTCTGCCAGACATGAAGCCAGATGGCCGAAACCTCCCTGGCTCTCGGGAACGCCTGAGCTCAACTCTTAACTTGGCACCTCCACAGGCAATCAGCCATTTGGGCAGACGAACAGCGTCAATGGCGCAGTGGCCGCTGCGTGCACGTCAGCAAACGAGGGTCGGGCAGAATGGTCATATGGTTTGGATATAGCAGTGATTGCACGCATATGGTCTAGAATGTTTGCAGTCCAAACGCTTGCTAAGCTCCCCTGCCCCTGCTCGATGCCTAGAAAGCTTGTGCATGGTGGCTGCTTGGCGGCTGTGCAATACTGTGTGCATGGTAGTTAGGTGTTGGCCTGTCGATCACCATGCTCTTGGAGGCGGCTGCATCATGTCCCTAAGTTCGCCACCTAACCACAGCACAGTGGTCGCAGTCTCTTAACACGGTGATGAGCATGGGGCAGCAGCTGCTCACTGCATGTCTGGAGTTGTGTCCATTGTCCTTGCACAAGGGATACGCTGATCCTCCTTGTGCATATGTTCTTACTGCAACAGATATTCATAAGCTTGACCGAGTGAGCAATGCGACTCATACGAATGTCAGCCCCCTTGTCCCTCACTAGGGCCCCCATTTCAGCCGGACCACCAGGGACCGCTAGTGGCCACTAGCGTGAATACTAGGAACCACTAGTGGGCCATAGTCGCCCGACTCAAGTGGTGTTAGTGGGCTGTGTGGAGTATACCCAATGCACATGGACATGGTGCATGAGTGCCCACCACCTACATCATTGCCTGACCCCTGAGGGCTATTGTGTAGAGTCGGCATAACAAAACATGCGCCAATGTAAGCTGATAACAGCTCAAGAAGGGGGCACAAACTACTGTGCCACAGCAGGCTGCTGCTGCTGCTGCTGCTCCTGGGCTTTGGGAGGATTGTGTCGAGCCACGGCCTCACACCTCTACAGCGTCATCTACAACATCGCCACATCACATCACCTCTACTAGCCGTCACTGCCACATGCTTGCATGCATGTCTGCTTCATCCCCCGTTTCATGCGGCTGTGATATCTCATGTCCTGTGTCCGATCCCTAGAGGGTGCCAGGGGCGTAGCAGCAGCCACAGGCTGACGCTAGCAGCAAGGTCTATTCAGCCAGCAACACTGCTGACAACACCCCTTGGCCCATCCAGCCTTTGCGAGGAGGGCAGCGCTGAGCAGGGTCCCCCCTGCCAGCCCCCTCCCTCAGACGCCCCAACAGCACGTGCCCCACCACTGAAGCCAAGGCCCTGCTGCTAAGGCCTTGTGCATACCGCCCCACCCTCCACCTTGCCCCATCAAGCCCCTTCAGCCCCAGCCAATGCAGCAGCTGTGCCCTCTACTCCAGCTCTATCACCTCCTGCTGTGTGCCGGCTGTGTTGTGGCGGGGCTGCGCTGCAAACACCTGCAGGGGTAGAGCAGGGCAGGGCAGGCACGACCAACCCATGTGTCACAGGCCCCAAGCCTCTGACTAGTGTCCATCCGCTTGGCACAAACTTGAATCCCTGACAGAGCCGCAGCTGCAGTCCAAGCAGCTCAGCACCCCGCCTAAAAGGAGGGGCCTCCATATGGATATCATATGAATAACTCCTGATGCTAGCTGCAGAGCAGTGCACCCGGCAGCCTGTGGGCGCACACCTCCTCTATGAAGCGCTCCACGCCCTCCTTGCGAACCTCCTCAAACGCACACTCCGCCCACTCATACTGGAAGGCCTGAGGCTCCTGCCCACCCGCCGCGCTAACCACATTGGAGCGCACCACGTAGCTGCAAGTGCCCCGACAGGCCAGGCAGGAGGAGGGCAAGGTGAGGCATGGCATGGCCTAAACAGGCAAGGTAAGGCTCAGTCCCCTTGATGCTACCCTGCCAGGCATCTCACTCAGCTTCCTCACCCATCCTCGCTGCCTGCCAACAGCCAGGGCTGGACCAGCTCAGCGTGCCTACACCCCCACAGCCCACACCCATAGAGGGTTAGGTACACAGGCAGTCAGGAGTCAGCAGCCTGCAGTACACCCACAGTCAGCAGTCTGCTGCCACACCACTCAGCCGCCATGCGCCTTAGCTAGCGCCCTAGCAGGCGTTCTAGCAGGTGCTTTAGCAGGTGCTCTAGCACTGCCCCGCCCTAGCCGAGGTGCAGGCCCCCACGCTTCGTTGCGGCTCCTCCTTCTCCCTGGAGCTAAGCTAGGATGCAGTGCTGCCGCTGTCATGTGGTGCGTGAGCTGGGGCTGTGTAAAACACAAGCAAGCTACAAAGAGCAGGTTGGGCTGCTGAATGCACCCACACACGGCAGTGCCCTGCTGGCCTGGCTGGATGGCCTGGCTGATGCTGGTATACCCAGTAAGCCCAGCTGCCACTAAACCCGCCATGTAGCTCACACGGCCCTCTCCAGAATCACAGCATCCAGGCAGTCCAGGTACATGGGCCAGGGGCGCAGCCAGCCAGCCAGCCAGCCAGCAGCCTGGTTGGTGTTAAGGCGAAGACTCACCGGCTGTCCTTCAGCTTATCCAGCTCCTCCTTCACCTTGCCAAACACTGGATGGTCCACGCCCAAGCACACACCCAGTTGCTCCAGCCGTGACATCAGCGGCCCTGCACCCAGCACCCCGCCTGTGAGCCCGGCCACATGCACCCCAACATAAACCTCACATCTGGTTGCATTGAACCAGGCATTGGGCCTGATACCCTGAGTCACCTGCCCTGTACCTGGATCCACATAGGCTCTACCCCACAGCTTGCACCCCTGCCCTCTCCTGTCCAACAACGTAACTGCAGTGTCAGGTACCAGGTGCGGCTGCAGGGGCTCACACAGTCTCAATCAAAGTGTGACAAAGTCTGTGAGCAGGTCATGCTTCATCCCACAGCCTCAGCGACGCTGCCTGTGATCTGGCCTTGCCCGCAGCTGTGCAGGTGCCTTGTGTGCCATGTGCCCAGTGGTGAACGCTGGTGGGAACATGAAGGTGGAGCAGGGCAGGACAGGGCAGGGCAGGGCAGGGTAGGGCAGGACATGCAGGGCTGCTACAGGCAGCAGCAGTTATGTTTGCAGGTGGTGGGTGAGGGGACGCTGCCAGCTGAACACAGTCCATGGTTTATGGCGCTGCTTGCAGCAACCCCCTGGCCCCCCTCCCCAGGCCCAGCTTGTGCTCCTTGTTGGCCCCCTCCACCCCCTACACCCCTGGCTGTGACGCTGCCCTGGCCCCAGCTGCCCACCTTCCTCCACCTTGCCACCCTCCAGGTGGATGATGGCCAGCAGCAGCAGCGTGAGGGCGGGGTGGGCACCCCTGCCCCTCAGGGGGTCCTTTACCACCTCCCGCTGCAGCTGAGCCGGCAGGGCGGAGCGCAGCACATAGGCTTTGGCCCCAGGAGCCTCTCCTGCACCAGGCCAGTGGCCAGAGTGATCCAAATCACCTCACACTCCACCATGGTGAGGTGGGATGCTGAGCAGGCTATGAGGGCGCATGTCCGGCACAGGGTCAGGTCAGCAGGGCTGTGGTGCGGCACACTGGACTTGAGGCAGGAGCTGGGGCTGTGATGTGGGCTGGGGCCCTACCTCGGCGCTTCTCCACCTCACGCATTTCAAGCCCAAACACTGACACCAAACGGGCTTGTGCCATGCTGATGCTGGCCTGTGGGGTGTGGCGCAGGGAACACACCCCGCTGAGCTGCAGGCTGCGCCCTCACACTGGGAGTGACAGCACCTGCCTGGTGGTAGGATATCTGTGACGAATTGAACAGTTGAGAAGCACCCAAGGGGTTCAGCATCACACCACCGCCCCATGCCGTGTACATGCAACATGGTCGGATCTAGTTGTTAAGGTTGTGAAACCAGCCTCAGACAGAGCCTGCTGCGTTAGTGCCTCTGATTAAACATAAACATCCAGCCCCTGCCACGCCAGCCATGACTCCTGTATGTGCTGGCGTCTGGATGGGTGAGCCGGCAGCTGGAAGTGTGAAGAAGGCCTACTTAGGCAGGCTGACCCTGCCCTGTGGGCCTGATCTTGACCTACAGCCTGGATCAAGTGGGGAGGCTTTGACCAGCACAGGCCAGCTGGTCAGAGGTTGCAGTCCTGGGCTAGCCAGAAGATGAGCCCATGCCCCCAGACTCACCTGACCAATGTTCCTCAACTGCTTGCGCCCACCATAGCCCACCGTCAGTGCATCAAGTAGCTTTGTTCGGGGCACTGGCACCCCAGGCTTCTCATAGTGTGAGAACAGCATTGCCCGCACAACTCGGCCTATGAGCTCTTCGAATTCCTGCGGTGAAGGCAATGGGATAAGATGATAGAACATGAAGAATGTGCATACTGATGAGGCAATTGAGGCGGTGTGCTTGTTGCCAACCTCATTGTCCAGGTTCAACTGACTCTGCTCGACATGCTTGTCAGCCTCATCCTTGTATCGAGTCACCTGATCAAGGAAGGCACGTGCAGCAACTACATCTTAGGATGTGGTTCAGAAAATGCTGGAGCATATCTGCTCACAATCTGTTGCCACTGTGCGACTTCAGCAGTCTTGATTTTCAAAGATGGTGGTGCATTTGCGGGCTGCTGGGTCCTGCTCCGAGGCTTGTCACTGGTAGGGGACGCCAGGCCTGGCCATGCAGCAAAGACGATGTCGATTTATTTGATGTCGGTTTCATTCGCAAACTCTTACAATCATGCTGGGCGAAAATACGCATTCCCATGCTGTCCTACCTAAGGGGCTTTGCGTGTGCGCCTGCCCTTGCCGCTGTGTCTGCACTTGCGACGGGCCTGCGCCATCTGCGTAGCGCGGCGACTGCCCTGCGCGCGGTGATTCTAGCCTTTGACTGTCGCGGTGCTGGCTAGCACGTCGTTTAGGCTGTGGTACATCTTCCTCCTCAAATGCGTCTTCAACCTGAGTGGCGCGCTGACTAGCACGCCGAGGGCGTTGAGAGCTCATCGAGGCTTGACAGGAACATGTTGCAACGGGCTACTGCAAGCCAAAAGTGGAGCCCCATGCGCACCCAACACAACTCCTTTCAACATCGAAGTGCTGGGAGTCAGAACAGACTAAGGTCATAGGGCCAGGCGGTACTAAAGCTGTTGCTGTACCTAGATTTCAGGGAAGGCTGAGAGCGTTGGCAATGGTTAGTTGGCAATACTGACAATACTAACCTTCATGGCATAAGCTGCTCTGCTTCATGCCATGCTCTGCTTTTCTCTGCTTCGCTCTGTCCTGGCCTGGCCTGGTCTGGCGTGGTTGTTTTAGGACCAAAGTCCAGATGATGTATGGCACAGCTGATGCCCTATTGAGACTGGGCCCACAACTGGCCACTAGCTGTTTTTGCAGCTGGTCTAGTGACTGCTGCACACCTAACTTGGGGGACAGTGCTGTGAAGGTGCTCTCCTACAGCAAGCCTGAATGAAAGAAAAAAGAAAGATCACGCCCTCGCCATCGGGCGTGCATTAAGGGAGGAGAGTAGCCTTGGGGCGTGCCCTTGCCAGCAAGCCTGATGGTTGTAGTTGCGTTAGTATGTCTTACGGGGAGCATGAGCAACAAGGAACAACATCAGGTAACAAACGTTTGGCATGAGAGACATGCACTAATACAATCTGGCAGCAGCCCAGTCCTTGTTCTTTTTCGTTGCACGTCCGTTCTTCGTTGCACGTTCAGTGCTGCATTGCAGTCCACTCTTCGCACCTTCCTTGCGAGGTGGGGCGGGGCGGGGCGGGGCGGGGCGGGGCGGGGCGGGGCGGGGCGGGGCGGGGCGGGGCGGGGCGGGGCGGGGCGGGGCGGGGCGGGGCGGGGCGGGGCGGGGCGGGGCGGGGCGGGGCGGGGCGGGGCGGGGCGGGGCGGGGCGGGGCGGGGCGGGGCGGGGCGGGGCGGGGGGCGGGGCGGGGCGGGGCGGGGCGGGGCGGGGCGGGGCGGGGCGGGGCGGGGCGGGGCGGGGCGGGGCGGGGCGGGGCGGGGCGGGGCGGGGCGGGGCGGGGCGGGGCGGGGCGGGGCGGGGCGGGGCGGGGCGGGGCGGGGCGGGGCGGGGCGGGGCGGGGCGGGGCGGGGCGGGGCGGGGCGGGGCGGGGCGGGGCGGGGCGGGGCGGGGCGGGGCGGGGCGGGGCGGGGCGGGGCGGGGCGGGGGCGGGGCGGGGCGGGGCGGGGCGGGGCGGGGCGGGGCGGGGCGGGGCGGGGCGGGGCGGGGCGGGGCGGGGCGGGGCGGGGCGGGGCGGGGCGGGGCGGGGGCGGGGCGGGGCGGGGCGGGGGCGGGGCGGGGCGGGGCGGGGCGGGGCGGGGCGGGGCGGGGCGGGGCGGGGCGGGGCGGGGCGGGGCGGGGCGGGGCGGGGCGGGGCGGGGCGGGGCGGGGCGGGGCGGGGCGGGGCGGGGCGGGGCGGGGCGGGGCGGGGCGGGGCGGGGCACAGCAGCCTGCTGAGGCACAATAATGTGTGCCCCCTTCTTGAGCTGTTATCAGCTTACATTAGCGCATGTTTTGCCATGCCAACTCTACACAATAGCCCTAGGCCCTGAGTCAGGGGTCAGGCAATGATGTAGGTGGTAGGCACTCATGCACCATGTCCATGTGCACTGGGTATACTCCACACAGCCCCAAAACACCACTTGAGTCGGGCGACTATTGCCCACTAGTGGTCTCTAGTACTCCCGCTAGTGGCCACTAGTGGTCCCTGGTGGTCTCGCTCAAATGGAGGCCCTAGTGAGGGACAAGGGGGCTGGCTTACAGATACCGCCGCACTAGTTCGTCTCTAATCTCCCTCATTATCTTTATTTTCAACGGTGTTACGCTGGCCTCACTGGAGCTGAGTCGCGTTTGTGCAGCGTTGCGCATGTCCTCATAAGCACGGAGGGTCCCGTCTAACACCGCGTACAGTCGCTGCGGGGTGCTCCACATGTAGTCGTGCGTCTCCGTGGCCCTGTCATGCAAGCGCACGCATGCAGCAACATTCGCACGTGTGTGGAGTGCTGCTTGTGGTTGTGGTGATGGAGACCACCAATACCAGCACTAAAGAGACCATACCATTGTCCTATATACCATAAGTCCTGAGAGTCCGCACACAGCGCGTCCACATCCATGTGTGTCCTCATGGCATGGCTTAGGATGCAGCCAGCCTCACCGAGTGGGTCCAGGCGTGATGGCCATGTCCAGTTGCCGGCGCCGCTCCGCCGGGTCCTTGATGGTCATCAGGTATTCCAAGATTCGCTTTTCTGCTGGCTGCTGCCGGTCAAACTGGTCCTTGGCATTGCGGTACAGCTTGTAGGAGATCCACTTGGCCTGATGGTTTGTGGGGGTCAGGCAGGTGGGGTATGAGGCTGGGGTATGGGGTCGGGGCTGGGGCTGGGGTGCGTGGTGTGGGGCTGGGGCTGAGCAGTGCTCACAACAAGCAGGGTGTGGGCAATGCAGACCACCATTGAAACAGCAAGTTGGAGTGGCAGGCCAGCCATGGCAGCGGGACAAGCCACAAAGCAGCAGGGACCCTGTGGCATGCACACTGTAAGGCGCAGCAATAAGGCTAGCCCCAGCCCCACCAGCCATGCCCGCACTGTCTTAACCCAGCCCAGCGTGCTCACCCACAGCTCGGCCACCAGACCCGCTAGAAAGAAGCTGCCCTGAAGGCACAGGGCCAGCCCCCCTCAGTCCCCCTACTCAAATGGTCTACCGAGCAGTGCTGGGCCTGCTGCCCCACCCCACACCTCCCACCCCACACATGCGGGCAGCTTACCTCATCCAGTGACATGTTGGTGTCCCGGGCTGCGCCGTACGCCTTGGCTGATATCTGCAGGTCACACTCCATGAAGCAGGTCACACTCGAAGGCTAGGTAGATGCTGGGCAGCTGGGTGGTGCGGTGCATGGCACAGTAGCATGGCCTTGACAGTATGCAGTTGGCATGGGTTGGTCAACATGCAGCCCCCCTAGCAGCAGGCAGGCGTTAGGGTCATGGCATGCTGGCAGCACTTGCAGGGGCCGCACAAGCAGGGCTGTGCTTCTTGCACTGAGCGCTGCAGTCAGGGCGCCATCACAACTGGTGGCGGGCTTGTTGTGGAGTCCAGGATTAGGTGTGAGGTGTGAGGGAGTGAGATGCAAAGGTGTGAGGTGCGAAGAGTGTTAACAGGTGTGAGGGTGTGAGGTGTGGTGGAGCTAGCCCTGCTCCCAGCCCAGGCCCGCACCTGGAGGAATGCGGGGTCGATCTTGCCCTGCTTGCCCAACTCCTCCATCTTCTTGTCAATGTCCTCCACGCTATTGATCTGCAGCCACACACTGCAGACCCAGTGGCCCAGGCGGCCCACCACACTCTGGCCTGCACCACCACCATGTTGCTGCGGCCATGGCAGACCACAGCAGCTACGGCCTGGCAGGACCCTGCTTCAACACCCCTGTTCCCATATCGCTTATCCATGTCCACCATGTTCACCCATGCGTTTCGTCCATGCCCACCCATGTTTTTCCTGCCCCTCATGCACTTGTGGGGTTGCAGCCAGCCCTCCCTTGCCCCAGGCCACCAAGAGGTGCGGCACAGGGCAGGGTTGCTGACACCAGCCTGGACCCTGACCTCACTGGGCCATGGCAACACTGGCGGCACCCAGTCAGGCCCAGCCCGCCCCACCCACAGAGGAGAGCAGGTCCTTGTACACCTCCGCCGCCGCCGCCATCTTCTCCGTGTCCTTCTCCACACTGTCATGATTGGTGCACAGGGCCACCAGCCGCGTGTTCATGGCCACCAGCTTCTCCAGGGCCTCAGGGTCCTCCTTGGCCACAACCATGAGGCACTGCAGGCAGGGGGAGGTGCAGGACAGGCACCACCAGCACACATGGCAGGGTCGGGTCGGGTCGGGTGGGGTCAGGTCGAGTCAGGTCAGATGTTGCAGGCAGGCCAGAGGGTTTGGGCACCTGCACATGCTCAAAGAAGGGGCGCTGCAGGTCGCCCCGGTGCACGGTCACCAGGGGTGGCCATTCCTCCGGGTCTGCTGTCGCAAACTTGCTGAGCACTGTGTTGTAGCGGTTCAACTCCTCAGTGACCTGGCAGCACGTCAGGCACAGGGGGGAGCAGCAGCTGTGGGCAGGGTGGCCAGGTAGGCCTTGAGGGGGGAGGCGGAAGGGAGGGGTGGGCCTGGAGGGAAACGGGGGAGGGTAGGAGGAGGGGAGGGGAGGGGGGTAAGGGAAGAGCAGCCTAGGAGCCACATGGGAGCGGGGGTGAGCGGGTGGAGGCTGACACGAGGCTGAGGCTGACATGAGCACTTGGGGTGGGTGCCGCGAGCTGGACCATCTTCACATCCACACCACTACCCATGTGCGGTGGGTGGGTGGCCAGCAGCCATAGCAGGCTGGTGGTCACACCAGTGTCACACCATCTTCATCGTAGGGCGGCTGGCTGTGTGTGGGGGGGTGGGTGTTGGGGGCTGTTGCCTGGCCCCCCTGCTGCTGCTCACCCCCTGCAGGGAGCGCTGCAGCTTGCGCAGCGCCACCTTCTTGTCTATGTCTGCCTCCTTGTCAGTCAGCTCCTTGATCCTGCACAGCCAGCGGGCCACAGGCCAGGTGGGCAAACAGCTAGCTGCACGGCTGCCATGGCTGAGGCCCAGGCTGACCTGGCCTGACCTGTGTCAGCTGGCTGGTCGGCTGTAGCTGTGTAGCGGAAGTATTGTTCTTGGTGAGGGGTCAGGGGTGAGGGGTGAGGGGTGAGGGGTGAGGGGTGAGGGGTGAGGGGTGAGGGGCAGGGGCAAAGGGGGGGCCAAGAGCGCGAGAAGGGCAGCAGGGATAGATTCCAAGGACGCAGGCCAGTAGGCCAGGCACACAGTTCAGGGGGCACAGGCACAGGGCCAGGCTTAGGAGCGGGATGGGTGCGGGGAGGGAGGTGCGTCTGGTGAGGGGCAGTGAGGCACAGCTGCACCCTGGCCTCAACACCTGCTACCCACGCCCTGCTGCCTTCATGCCCGCAGCTGCGCTGCCTGCTGCAACAGCTGCTGCTGCTGCTGCTGTGCCCACTGCTGCTGCTGTGTGTCCGCTGCTGCTGGAGCACTTGTGGGGCTGCTTGCAGGGCGCCCTGCTGCCTGTCATGGTGGGTGTGTTGGCAGCGCCTGCCGCATCGCTCCCCTCACCTGGCAAACACACCCTGCTGGTGCTGCGGCCACTGCTTGCTGAACACCACGAGCTTCTTCCAATCCTCTCTGGGCCGCTGTTGGAAGATGGAGATCAGGCGGTCATAGATCTCCTTGTATTGCTCAAGGGTCAGCTCAGCCTCTTTGCGGGGGGAGGTTGTCAGGTCTGGCGTGGGGCTGACCACACTGGATCTCCCGGCACTGCCACTCTGAGCGTGTGCTACAAGCCTGAGACTGCGTCGGCTGTCATGACTACGGGTACTGGAGTGGGAGGGGCTGGCTTGTTGGAATGGCGGTTGGTGCCGTTGGTGGCTGGCTGAGGAGCAGCTTGCTGCTGGGGCGAGGCCGGCTGCTGCGGACAAGCACTCAGCGCAGTGCGGCCATGTTGGGTTCCGTGGGATGAGGAAGGGGACGGCCTCGGCCTGCTGTCAACTCACCTAGACAGCGCCGTAAACGCTGCGAGCTACAACGTTGTGTTGGCTGCATCCCGCGCCACCTCCCGCCCATCAGCATCGCGAAATCACAACGAACTACTAGAACTTTTGCACGAAGCTGTGCTGCACCCGGCCTCACAGACCGCTGCGCCACGGGCTGAGCCAGTATAGACCTTGCACCACTACAGACAGTGCACCGTGCACTTCGGCATGGTTGACACAACTGGACAGAGATAATGTGCATGTACGGAAGCATGTGCTGCTCGTGTCCTTCGCCATGCGCTAACTGTGTAAGGACGTCCTCAACAACATCTTTGACCAAGCAGCTCATGGCTGACGGCTCACGCGGTGCAAGCCGTTATCATCAATCACCGACACAAGAGCATGCTAGCACAGTAAGGGGGTTCCATGTCACATGGACCATGTGTCAGTTGTGGAAGCATGTTCGTCATGTTATCATCCATGGCTGGCCCCTTCCGTGGGCTGCAATGCTCAGGGCACAAGCAAGCCCACAGGGGGTAGGCAGTGCCTACCAGGCCTGAGGGACACTGTTGTGGGAATAGTGCACTCATTGGCCGACCGTCCTGGGACATGTAAAACCCTCATCTCCCTTAACCCCTTCCGCGCCCCGCTGTTGGCATCTCAATCTCTGTGCCTCTTCTGCTCCGGGCTGCCATGTCTGTCTTGGCGCTGCGCCTCAGCGTCTGCTCGTTTGCGTTTGTGCTTGTGTGAGCGACGCCTGCTGTTGTCATCACTGCTGCTGCTGCTGGACGAGCTGCTGCTGCTACTGCTGCTACTGCTGCTGTCAGAGCTGCTACTACTGCTGCTGCTGTGTTTGTGTGCCTGCAGGGAAGGCACAGCACAGCACAAAGCGCCGCATCATGTCCTGCTCCATATAGTGAATTGTTTATCATCACTTGCAGAGCCTACCCTGGCATTGACCCTGTACACCCAGCTCACACTCCATGCGTATCTTGCTCTACAAGCATGGAGTAGAGCACCACCTATGTATGTATGGGTGCATAGGCCATGCATGGCATCTGACATGCAAGACTCGGACCTTGTGTCGTGACTTCTTGCCCTCCTTCTTCTTATCTTTCTTGTCCTGCTCCTTCTTGTGACGCTTTTTGTCTTTGGCGCCCTTCTTGTCCTTCCGCTTCTTGTCCTTTCCCCTGCTCTTCTTACTTTGTGTCTGCTCCTCCGTCACACCACCTTGCTCGCCTTGCATAGCAATCTGCACATACGCTAGGGGCACCACATGCAGCAGAGCAGGTTGGGGTCCTGATGTGCCTCTGTTGTCACCATTCACTGCCACTCATCACCACCTTCAATGCCATTGCTGTGCCTCCTGCTGACCACACCCACGGCAAGACGAAAGTCCCTCACCAACTGATGTATTCTGGAGTGTGCTCCTAACACATGGGGCTGACATTGCTGGACCTGCTTTGGCCTGGTGGTGTCTTGTGTTGGAGCTGGTAGAAGGCCCTCCCGTAAGGCCAACAGTAGCAGCTCATACCTGCTCTAACTTCTCTTGCCACACTGAGTGCTTTGTCTTCCTCACTAGCTGTCGCTGCATTTTTTGCAGCGCCCTGCCAGTTCAAAAGGACGCGTTGGCAGCAAATTACAACGCGTACAGCTGGCAGCTTGCCTCCGCAGCTGGGTGGGCACCCACTCCTGGGCGAATTGCTGGCGAGCAGCATCGGAAACCTGTGGAAGGTCCGGCGCAGGCACTGGCATTCGAGGCATCGTGTCTAGAAGTTGTGAGGCACGACAGAATCCGTATACGCAAGCTCTGTAGGTATATCTATGCCTCACGGCTATGCCTAGGAGCCTTGTGGGTCACATCATGCGCGGGAGCTATGTGGGTCCGGGGGTCTTCATGCATGCATGGCTTGGAAGACTTTCGCTGCAGCCTCTCTGCCGCCTAGAACGTGTCCGCTGAGATTAGCTCCGAGCCTAAAGCGGCGGAAGCTAGTACCGGGAGCGTAATTGAGCTGATGTGAGCTGATATGAGGTGATATGAGTTATCGGGAGCTGGTATGAGCTAATCTGGAGCTAACATGAGAACTAATATTAGTTTGGGGGGACCCGCCCTACTGCCGCCACATGACACAAGCCTGCCTGTGACCCCACTGGGTACCATCCCACTAGATGAGCCCCAACTCCATGCCCTCATGAGTCTAGTTCTTTATATACATGGGACTGAAACTTTATATACATGGTACTGGGACAAGGTTGAAAGGCTGTAGTAACTGCAACATTAATCCTCATCCAAGGCCAGGGTCTTGGCCTGTTGCTTATCTCCCCCAACTACACACCCACTTCACCCATGGGCACCCATGAAGGCCACAAACCCCCTCCCTGATGGCACGTCCACTCCTAATGACCACGCAGCTCCCTGTTAGAACAATGCATGAGCAACAAAGCATGAGCAAGATGAGGATGACAGGCTCCATACCAACAGGCTCCTCTTTCCTTTTCTGACTTCCTCTAGGAACTGATAAGTGTGTACAGAAGTGCCAGCGGCGGCTCGTCGTCAGGCAGCTGACCTGCCTAGGCTGTCTGGCCTAGAGCCCTGTGCTGGCACCTGCAACCAGAAGGGGGCCGCTCGCTGCATTGGCCCCCGGGCCTGCTGCGGTGGATGCGAGGGGGAAGGGCCAGGCGAGGGCGCCGGCGGCGGCTGGGGAGAGGCAGGCTGTGTGGGTGCCCCTGCAGGCCCCAGATGTTGGGGCTGGTGAGGGGGAGGGGAGGGGCTGCCCCCTGCTGTCAGCCCACCCAGCAGCTGACGCCGCATACCCACCCCCCTCCGAGGCCGCACTACCCGCGGCTGACCAAGGGCGGGGGCCTGTCCCTTGGTCCCTGTCCCTTGGTCTGGGGTCCTTGACCCTGGCCCTTGCTGCTGCCGCTGCTGCCCCTGCTGCCCCTGCTGCCCCTGCTGCCCTTGCTGCTGCCCCTGCTGCTGCCCCTGCTGCTGCCCTTGCTGCTGCCCCTGCTGCTGCCCCTGCTGCTGCCCCTGCTGCCTTTGCTGCTGCCCCTGCTGCTGCTGCTGCCCCTGCTTGCTGCTGCTGACAGGTACTGCTGCCATGGCTTGTGGCTGCAGTCTGGTGGAGGTTGGCCCGCCCTCCCTGGCCGCGGAACCCGGTATGCGTGACACCGCTGGTGTCGATGCCGTCAGTGGTGGTGGTGGTGGTGGTGGTGCTGCTGCTGCTGCTGCTGCTGCTGCCTGGCCAGTGCCAGCAGCTGCAGACATGGCAGCCAGGGGGTGGCCACCCAGACGCCTCCCTAGGCCGCGCCTCAGCCTGACGGGCACCCCCCTGGCCGCCACACCCGCTGGGGGCCCATGCTCTGCCGCCCCCTCAGCCGGTGTCACGGCAGTCCCCCCTGCTTGGCTGGGTCCAGGCGTCAGGGCGGGCCCTGCTGACCTCCCCCCTGCTGGCCTCCCCCCTGCTGACCTCCCCCCTGTGGCGGTGCCAGGCGCACTGGCAGGGTACAGGGTCCGGGAGAGGGAGGTGGTGGGGGGCAGCGGGACAAGGTCGGGTGGGTCAGGTGCGGGGCGAGGGGCAGGGGGACCCAGGCGGGCAGGCTCCTGAGCCTTGCCAGGCTGACTGCCCCTGCCTCCCTGTCTGCCTAGAGCAGGGGGGGAGGGAAAGGGAGGGGGATGAAAGGGGGGACTTCCTGCCGGAGGAGGCCCCCCCCTGCTGCTGCTGCTGCCACTGCTGCCACTACTGCTGCTGCTGTTGCTGCTGCTGCTGCCCCTGCTGCTGGATTGGGGCCAGGCGGTGCCCAGCCAGTGATGCCGCCTGCTGCCTGAGTCAGATGCCCAAGGGGGGTGGTCAGGCAAGCCGTCTGTGTTGGGGTGCTGGCCACCCCCCCCCTGCAGCCCTAGAGCTCCTGGATGCACTGGAAGAGGGGTGGGGGGGGGGAGGGGGGGGGGGGAGGGGGGGGATGTAGGGGGGAGGGGGGCTAGCGGGCCTTGGGCTGCTGCCTGCTGCTGCTTGGCTAAATACGCCATGAGCCGGATCTGGGCGCGCACCAGGTCCTGGCTGTGGGCAGCGCTCTGACGCGCAAAGCGGTCTGAGCAGCGGCAGGAGAGGCAGGGGGTCAGGGGTGGGAGAGTGCAGGGGGGCAGGTGATGCGCCCCCCACACCACCTCGCCCGCATTCCTTGGCCCTATGCACCCCCTCCCTCCCCCTCCCCCTCCCCCTCCCCCGCCCCTCCCCCCCCTCCCCCCTCCCCCCCTCCCCCCCTCCCCCCGCCGCCCCCCCTTACCTGCAGTGCTGGGCGCAGTCTCCAGCAGCGCCCGCACACGCCAGATGCGCTGCCAGCCGTTGAAGTCAGGGCTGATGCGCGCCAGGGCCTGCTGCAGGTCGGCTGCACTCAGGTGATCCGGACCTGCAGGGGCCAAAGGGCAAGGGGCTGCCCTCAGCGCTGCTCAGGGCTGCGCAGGAGGGTCGTGGGACAAGGACAAGGGGCGGCCCACACGCCGCCCCGCCCGCACGCTGACACCACCACCACCACCACCACCGACACCACCTGGTCACTATGGCTGCCGCATTCCTTCCATGGCTGCAGCCTGCCACGCCTGGCGCCCTGGCCGCATCATGACAACATGCCCAGCCCTGAGCCCGCCCCCTGGCTGCCCCCTGGCTGTCCCCTGGCCGCCTGCCTACCTCCTCCTCCGCTGCCCAATCCTCATTCTCATCCTCATCATGACAAGATATAAGATCATACTCCTAACCCACATCATGGACATGGACCTGAGGGTGTGGCTGCATGGACTCGACCAACAACTACCAACGCCAGCACCGCCTTGCCAGCCTCCCATATGCACCCTCGCTATTCATTACCATGGCCGCCTGCCTGCCCTCCTGCCCTGCCTGCCCTCCTGCCCTCCTGCCTGCCCTCCTGCCCTCCTGCCTGCCCTCCTGCCTGCCTGCCTGCCCTGCCTGCCCTCCTGCCTGCCCTCCTGCCCTCCTGCCTGCCCTCCTGCCCTCCTGCCTGCCCTCCTGCCTCCTGCCTGCCCTCCTGCCTGCCTGCCTCCGCCTGCCTGCCCTCCTGCCTGCCTCCTGCCCTCCTGCCTGCCTCCTGCCCTCCTGCCTGCCTCCTGCCCTCCTGCCTGCCCTCCTGCCCTCCTGCCTGCCTCCTGCCCTCCTGCCTGCCTCCTGCCCTCCTGCCTGCCCTCCTGCCCTCCTGCCTGCCCTCCTGCCCTCCTGCCTGCCCTCCTGCCCTCCTGCCTGCCCTCCTGCCCTCCTGCCTGCCTCCTGCCCTCCTGCCTGCCTGCCTGCCTGCCTGCCTGCCCTCCTGCCTGCCTGCCTGCCTGCCTGCCTGCCCTCCTGCCTGCCCTCCTGCCCTCCTGCCTGCCCTGCCTGCCCTGCCTGCCTGCCCTCCTGCCCTCCTGCCTGCCCTCCTGCCTCCTGCCTGCCCTCCTGCCCTGCCTGCCTGCTCCTGCCTGCCTGCCTGCCTGCCTGCCTGCCCTCCTGCCTGCCCTCCTGCCCTCCTGCCTGCCTGCCTGCCCTCCTGCCTGCCCTCCTGCCCTCCTGCCTGCCCTCCTGCCCTCCTGCCTGCCCTCCTGCCCTCCTGCCTGCCCTCCTGCCCTCCTGCCTGCCTGCCTGCCTGCCTGCCTGCCCTCCTGCCTCCTGCCTGCCCTGCCTGCCCTCCTGCCTGCCCTCCTGCCCTCCTGCCTGCCGCCCTGTGCCCCGCCCTACCTCCCACGAGGCGGAAGGCCTGCATCAGGGGCTCCAGGGGCAGCTGGATGCCGGCAGCAGCAGCGGCCACCAGGGAGTCAAAGACGGTGCTCTCCTGCACCAACACCACGCACACAACAGCCAGCCTCAACCTCCTGCTGGGACCCCTGACCTGCTCCTCGCCCCACCCTCCCTGCTGCCCTGTCCTCCCCCCCCTCCCCCCACCCTCCCCCCACCCTCCGTGTGGGTCACAGGACACCACCCTGCCCCCTGCCCCCTGCCCCCTTGTTCCCCCTACCCCCGCTCCCCTGCCTGTCTAGCCCGCCCCCCCGTACCTTGACAGGGCGCCTGCCCGCCTGCATGATTTGCTGCACAGTGCTGCCCTGCAGGAACAGCTCCACGCGCGCCTCATCACAGGGCCTCAGGCCAGGGGTGCGGGGGGGCTGGCAGCCGCCCTGCCCCTCCCCCCCTGCCCCCTGGCCCCTGCTGCTCATCCTGACCTCCTGCTCTGAAGACCCCTGCTCCCCCTGCTGCCCTGCTGCTGCTGCTGCTCCTGCTGCCCTCGCTGCCCCTGCTGCTGCTGTCCCTGCTCCTGCCCCTCCTGCTGCTCCCCATGCTGCCCATGCTGCTGCTGCTGCTGCTGTGCAGCCCTTGTCCTGGGGTGGGCAGCTGAGGGCTCTGCTGCCGCTCCTCAGCCAGGGAGGGTGGGGAGGGTGCAGCCAGCGGTGAGGGCAGCGCTGCAAGGGGCAAGGGGGGTGTGGGCAGAGCTTGCCAGGGCAGTTGACAGCAGGCAGCAGGTGAGGATGCCGTCCAGCAGCAGAGGTCATCACGACCAAAGGTGGTGACACAAAGCAGGAGGTAATCATACGAATCTTCATAATGACAGCGACACTGATAATGAATGAAACGTCACAAGGGGCAGGGGTAGGGGCAGCAGCCCGTTCGTCAGGGGTGGGCAGGGACTGCTCTACTGAGTCCAGCCACCGGGGAGATCCTGGCTGGGTGCGGGGTTCGAATCCCAGCCACACCTGCAACCTGGTCCTGTGCCTCCTCTTCCTTTCCTTCGGGAGGGTTCAGGGCTGATGCAGCGGCCTGCTGCTGGCGGCGCAGCTCTAGCGCCAGGACCAGCTGTGCCTGGCAGCGTGGATAGCAGAGCAGGCAGGCGGGATGAGGTGTAAAGACCAGTACCCACCCCCACCCCCACCCCCACCCTCACCCCCCCCCCCACCCCCACCCCCCACCCCCACCCCCACCCCCACCCCCACCCCCACCCCCACCCCCACCCCCACCCCCACCCCCACCCCCACCCCCACCCCCACCCCCACCCCCACCCCCACCCCCACCCCCACCCCCACCCCCACCCCCACCCCCACCCCCACCCCCACCCCCACCCCCACCCCCACCCCCACCCCCACCCCCACCCCCACCCCCACCCCCACCCCCACCCCCACCCCCACCCCCACCCCCACCCGCCTGCCTGCCCTCCCACCCGCCTGCCGCTGCCGCCCAAGGTGGCCCTCGCCTGCCTGCCCCCTACCTGCAGCATGGTGATGCCTGGCCTTGCCCCCTCCTGCTGCTGCAGGGCGTCAGGGTGTGTGGCCTGCAGCGACCTCCACAGCCGCGCCCAGCAGCCGGGACCGGGCGGGGCGCTTCAGGCGCTGGGCAGCGGCCGTCACAGCAGCGGCCACCTGCTCGTACGCCAGGCTGCAGGGGGGAGGCGGACCTGGGTGAGGCAGGGCAGCACAACCTGGCAGTCAGGGGCCGTGTGAAGTGAGGGTGGGAGGAGGGGTGGGAGGAGGGGGGTGGGAGGAGAGGGAGAGAGGAGTGGGAGGAATGGAGGAGGAAGGGGAGGAGGAGGGGAAGGAGGAGGGGAGGGAAGGTGGAAGGTCACCCTGAGTAGAGGGGGGAGAGGTCTCCACACCCTGAGTAGGGGTCCCTGAGGGCAGGCCTAGCAAGAGGGGGCGGGGCGCACCTGGGTCAAGGCTAGGGCGCTGTTCCAGCGTGCTGCCTGAGCTGGTGTCAGGCAGGGGCTGCTGCTGCAGCAGGCCATACAAGCTGAGGAGGCGGCGCTCAGCCAGCAGCCCCCGGTCCAGGAGCAGCAGCAGGTGCTGGAGCAGCGTGGCATGCCGCATCACCCGCCCCTCAACACTCTTGTAGCTCTGGGGGGGGGGCAGCAGCAGGCGGCACTGGGCACTGGGTCAGGGGTGGGTGGGGGGTGGATCAGGGGGGCAGCTGGGTGCTGCGTGTGCTGCTCTGCTTGCAGGTGCTGCTGTGTGATGGGTGTGATGGGCAGGGGTGAGAGCGGCGAGGGGTGCCACGCGGCAGCGTGCCAGCCAGCACCGCTGCCGGCAACTGGCCTGCAAGTGGTCCAGGGCTGCAGCCCATGGGCTCAAGGTGTATGTGAGTGTGCCTGATTAATGCTTGAAGCCGGCAGCGTTGTGTGGCTGTCAGGGCTTGAACCCCCGACTCCCTGACCCTGCGCCTGGATGTGTGACGCACCTGGATGACTTCAATGCTGTTGAAGCTGGCGCCCTCCTCCCGCAGCAACTGGTACAGGCTGGCTGCAGCAGAGGGCAACAGCGGCGTGCCCTGTGCCGCGGCCTGCTGCACCAATGGACTTGGTGCACGCCGCCGCCGGGGTGCGCTGAGCGCGCCGCCCGCTTGCCGGCTTCTGCGCGGCGGGCTCTGCTCGCTCGCAGCCTGTGTAACGCCTGCATCCGCGTCCGAGGTTGATTGATGACCGGTTGCGCCCGACCCTGCAACGTTTGCGGCTGAGTCAGCGGCCGCTGTGCGTGGGAATGGAGCTGCGTCCCCTGCTGCAGCTGGAGTGTCGACCTGTTCAGCTCTGGCTTGCTGGACTGATAGCGTGGGGCTGGTGCTGCAGGTGAGTGAAGAGCCACCAGTTGCCTGGTCTGCAGCGGGGTTAGGGGAGGCAGCAGGAGATGAGCTAGGAGCTGCTTCGCATGTCAGCGGGGTGCCGATGTCATGCGGTGTACAGGCCCCAGGACTGGCCATTCCCGCCTGGTCTGCTCCTGGCGGGCTGCATGGCAATTGGTTGTGCACCTCTGCCACACTGTCGCTTGCTAGGGGTTGATATGCAGGGGAGTGTTCTGAGCAGGCACCTGTGGATGCAGCAGTTGGCTGGCTCAAAACCTCGGTGATGCTGTGGTGAGTGGTGGTGCTTGCAGCACGAGCCGCCCCTGGACACCTAGCCCAAGCAGCTGGAGCTGCTGCGTGCAGGCTTGCTGTAGAAGTGTGCGCACGGGCTGCCGGAATGGTGTTCAGTGCAGGGGTGGGGGCGGCTAGGGCTGTGTGGTAGGTCCTTGCAGATAACTGATGTGGGCCAGCTGATAGGCTGATGTGCAGCCAAGAGCACGGCATATTGATGAGAGACATCATCCGCAGCATCCAAGCGACGCTGCTTCACATCAACGAGGTGTCGCTAGGCAGCGAAGTCCCGGGCGCAGAATCCGCTAGCTGTTGCTGCGCAGCCCATCGATCAGTGCATGTTCAGTTGTCTTCCTTTGGGAGATTTGCTAAACACGGGTTTTCTTTAATTTCATGGAACCGTGTTCTGTAGAGCTGCCATGGGCAGTGTGCCAGCTCGGCAGAGGCCTACATCGAGGAGCTTAGGGGCAGATATATAAACACCCATCCTCACGACTTTAAGTATCAACGTCCCAGCTAGACTTCATATCAATGATGTCAAACCTCGCCTTGTCCACCAGCACGCACGTGCCAGAACCCCTCTTCGTAACCCAATGCATAAGAGCATGCAATGCGCCTTTCAAATCAAGTGCACGTGAGGGAGTCTTGCCAGCATGGCGCAGGAAATCACCGACCAAGCAGCAGTAGTCAGGAAGCTAACATTGCTTGAAGCTCAACGAAAAGACCAACGTGATCAGCGGCGACAGGCTGCTTCAATCTTGAATGCACCCTCGGAAGATGTGCAGGTATGCATGTGCTTTCGGCACCCGTCAGCCTTCCTGCGCTGCTGAAGTATTGCATATGTTTCCGCGTGGCCATGCATTCAGGCGTTCCTTGCAACCTTTCAAGAGCAGCAGCAGGAAGCTTTGCTACGCCTTGAACAGTGTGGCGGCAGCTCAGCTAGCCGTGATAAAGGAACTGAAGCTGTACAGGCACAACTTGACAGCATTGCATTGCTACTGAACAGCCAGGATGCTGCAGTTGCATCTGCCTCGTACTTCCTACCCGCATATGACCAGAAGCAATGCATTGTCCAAGTTCAGGTACACCACAGCTTCCGATGTAGATGCTTCTCCCCGATCTTTGTTCAGCATGCAGTGGCGCAGTGTGCAGCATCCTTGCTACCTGGCTTTCAGGACATGCGCACAAGGCTGGAGGCAGCCAGGTCCCTGCTGGTCCCCAAGCGCAAGTTTGCGTTTGCCAGCAAGGTGGCCCGCACCGCCTGCCCTGAGAGCTCTACCGCCATGACACAGGAAGCAGCCGCCCCCCCAGCAGCCGCCCTTGTCAACAGCACAGCCTCGCAGCCTGTGCCAGCAGTAGGGCGCTGTGATCCCAGCGAGCGTGACTTGCAGCTCATAGCAGCTGGCAGGGGGCTGTCGGACCTGGACTCCCAGGTGCGCCCACAACAGCAGCAGCAAAGCAGCAGAAGCAGGAACACCACATGTAGCCCTCCCACACGCCGCGTGTGCACTTCATTGCCCCAGTCTGGGCCCCCGCCTGCCTGCCTCCACCCTGTATCCCACTCCGCCTGGCCAGCTGCACCAGCTCTTCGCTGCCCCGGCCCAGCCCCACTGCCAAAGCTTGGGCCTGCCTCCAGCCAGCCTGTCACTCAGCCTGGCCAGCGATGGTCTGCCTGCCTGCCTGTCCATGCCCAGCCAGTGCCCTCTCGCCCCTGGGCTGTGTGCAGGACGTTGTGGTGAGGGAGGAGGAGCTGGGTGGCCAGGAGTATGCGCTCATCAACCTGGCCCGCTGCAGGGTGTTCCTCGTAGGCCACCTGCAGTCCCTGCGCCTGCTGGGCCTCAGGGACTGTGTGCTGGTCACGGGCCCTGTCACGGGCCCAGCCTTCCTGGACAGCATCCAGGGCTGCACATTGACGCTGGCAGCGCACCAGGTGAGACACACACACACAACAGCTGCACTGAGGCGCACTGGGAACCCAGCCCAGCCCAGCCCAGCGCAGCCCACCTGGTCCTCCGTGCGCTGCAGGTGCGTATCCACAACGCCCAGGACAGCACGCTGTATCTGAGGGTGCGCAGTCGGCCCATCATAGAGCACAGCAGTGGGCTGCGCTTTGCGCCGTACAACATGCACCACGCTGCGTACCAGGTGAGGCGGCCCGGGGGGGTTGGGGCCCTGGGGGATGTCATTGTGATGGGGCAGATGCAGTGTGTTGCAACATGCCCTGCTGTGCAAGCAGCCAAGCATGCATCACTGTGAGGCCGTGTCGCCATTGGGTGTGCACAGGTCCTGCTGCAGCAACACAGGCTGCACGAGGAGACCGGGCTGTGGAGTGCTGTGGACGACTTTGGATGGCTGAAGGCGATGCAGAGCCCTAACTGGTGCCAGCTGCCAGACGAGCAGCGCGCTGCCGCTCCTGACTTACCGGCATGAAGTTGTGATTTGTTTACCTACAGAGACCCTAACCCCACTCCTCACACCCACTGCTAGTGCCTGGGGCCTAACTGACAGCCCACCCAGCCCACCAAGGGCAAAGGCAAGGCCAAAGGCAAGGCTGCCGAGGCAAAGGCAGCACCACAGCCAAGCAGGTGGCTGGACAGGGACTGCAATGCAGTATTGAACATGCAGCGCATTGGGGAGAGCAGGTGGCGCCCGCTGGAGCTGTGCTACTGGCCAGAGCAGGGGAAGCTGCCAGCCAAGGGCAAGGAGTACCCTGAGCATGCGAGACAAGCCACCCAGGGCCGAGGAGGCACAGTAGTGTGCAGTGCTGAGGCACAGTAATGTGTGCCGCCTCTTGCTTACAATCAGTGCATGTTTTCATGCTAACTCTACACTATAGCCCTCGTGGTCAGGCAATGATGTGGGTGGTAGGCACTCATGCACCATGTTCAGACCTGTGCACCTGTGCACCATGTCCACCTGTGCACCACGTCCAGACCTGTGCACCGGTGCATTGGGTATACTCCACACAGCCCATAACACATTTGACTCGGGCCACTATTGCCCACTAGTGATCCCTAGTATTGCCGCCAGTGGTCCCTGGTGGTCCGGCTCAATTGGAGGCCCTTGTGAGGAACAAGGGGGCTGGCGTAGGTTACACTGGTTGGAGAATGTATGCAAAAGTAGTGTAATTGTAATGTAAGCATCAGGCAGGGCTTGCTCTGTGGCACGTGGGTAATGCTTCGTTGCAGAAATGCCAGCGCCATGCACTTATGAGTCGTCGCACTGAAGCGGGCTAAGGGCGGTGCGTATAGCGCCAGCACAATCCCTGGATGGCGGCGAGGGGTGAGACCGGCGCCTCGACTTACCGCGTGACAGTGAGTGTTCGTTGGTGCGTACTAAACCCATTGCGAAGCACGGGCATGATACAAACATCAGCAAGCACCGCCGGACTTGTCGCAGTTTACTAGCGGCATAATCGAAAAGCTCGCTGGCCTCAACCGGCGTAAGCAACACAGCCCTGCACCTCCACCCGTTCCCAGCCTCAGCTCGTGAGTGCAAGCAGCTTGAACGCACAGCGCCCTTCTCAAGCAACCTCGTGTTTCTTCCTGCCTATCAGACCCATCGTCAACCCTGAGGTGCTGGCCATCAAGCAGCAGGACCCTAGACTGTCCCGAGCTCTGACCCATAGCAGACAAGTTGGGCAGCTGCTGGTGAAGCATGAGGAAGAAGAGGCCCCTAAGATTAGTCAAATGGCGGACGACCTTCTACAGCACCACAGGTCAGTGGTAATGGGGCACTCAAAAGAGCAGCACCATGAGCGTCATGCTCAGTGAGGTGCTGTGCTGGGGTGGGTGTGCAGTGTGAGTGTGCAGAGCAGTGCTGTGCTTGGCTGTGCAGGTTGAGGGCCCCCACAGTGCCATGTGCCAGTGAGCGTGAATCATGCATCGCCTGTTATAAGGCGAATCCCATGGTGAGGCATGCAGCATGCATCCACAATGTGTGGACGCATGCTACTTGCTGCGGTTGCTTGGAAACCGATGTGCCAATAGCTACTGCCACTGCAGGATGTCACACGGTGCGCCCAGTTCGTGAAGGCTTATGCCACTTGCGCCGAGCAGGCACTCTTGAAGAGCGGGGATCTGTGATTGCTGCACCATTGGATAGCTGATTAATTTGACGATTGTTGGCATCTTGTCAGATCCTTGCCTTCTGCATTGGCTTGGCTGTTCTGCATCATACTATCGTGGACTGCATGGTGTGTTACCCCCCGGCTGGACATCTCTGTCGCGTCTCTTTGGCAGATGCCATGGATTATGGTGGGATGATCATCACTCCATGAACCTCACGGCTTCCGAAGCCGCAGCAACCGGTTTGGCTTGAGCACTGTTTCTCTATGCTCTGTGTCTCTTGTGGTGCACTTTGCTATCCGACTTTCGAGGTGGGGGTGGCCAGCTATGGGGGTGGCAGCAGCAGCAGCCGTGGCAGCAGCACTGCTCATGGACTTGATAGAAAAAGCGAGGCATGTCAGCAGAGCCGGAATCCGCCAAACCTGTGCTGTCTCGTGCAAGCTTCAGCAAAGAGTCCGTGCGAGCCCGTACCGTCCACCAATGGCGGGGCCCTGATCTTTTCGCGGATATAACACATCTGCTCCGCTCCATCCAGAGCTGCAACACTGGCGCTACTCCAGCAGCCCATGCCCGATGGCTCTAGCGCGGCCGAATCTGTTGACGCGGCATCCTCGGTGCAGCCCATCCTACGGCCCTCTTGGTCCAGCGTGGCAAAGTCGCTCGTCGCCGGCGGCATAGCTGGTGGCCTGTAAGTACGCGCACAGGGTTCGAGCGCGTGGCTTGCCCCAGCTGCCACAGTCACCACGCCCACCTCGCAGGTCGCGGACAGCTGTGGCACCGCTGGAGCGCATGAAAATCCTGATGCAGGTAACACAGGGGAGCGTCCCTGCTCCTCGCTCTGTGCTTGCCTGGTGCATGTCTCTCCCCTGGTAAAGTGCTGACTTGTGTCTGGCTGAGCAAAGGTGCAAGGCAACAACAAGCTCTACCACAGCACCTGGTCAGGCCTGGTGCACATTGCCAAGTCCGAGGGGCTGCGGGGTTTGATGAAGGGCAACGGTGCCAACTGCCTGCGCATTATCCCCAACTCAGCTGTCAAGTTCTTCACATACGAACACCTCAGCAGGTGTGGGTGGCAGCATGGCAGGAGGGCCACTTAAACCCTCATCCTAGTCCCACAGCAGGCATGGGCCCCAGCATCACTTGTGGTAGTGGTGCAACTGTTCCTTTGCAGCAGCTTCTCTTTGTCAGCTGCTGGTCTGCCAGACACCTCACCAGCCTGGCCCCTGATATGGAGTGTGTAGGTCCCGCACCATCGCCCATGCGTTGATGTCATGGGGGTCCACCCAGTGGGGTCATACCCAGTGGGGTCACACCCAGTGGGGTCACAGCTAGGCGTGTGTGGTGTGGCTGCAGAGAGGTGCTGCATCATCGGCGCAGCCTTCAGGATGGTGAGGGGGAGATGACCCCGTTCCTGCGGCTGCTGGCCGGCGCAGGGGCGGGTATCATCGCCATGTGAGTGATTTGGGCAAGCTGCTGGGCACTGCACAGGAGGGCTGCAGCCGGGCTCAGTGCAGAGGTTGTTCACAGCCATTGTGGTCCCAGTCGGCCAAGTGTCCGCAAGCACAGCTGCCACAGCTGGGTGGGAAGAGGTCTGCTGGCAGCGCCCAGCCAGCTAGGCCCCACATGCAGCTGTCCAGAGCAGGCAGCTGGCGAGGGCATGGGGCCTACCCAATGGAAAGCTGTGCGCAGGTCAGCCACCTACCCCTTGGACATGGTCAGGGGCAGGCTCACCATCCAGCACGGCGCGTCGGCGCAGTACAAAGGCATCTGGCACGCAGCAAACATGATAGTGAAGCAGGTGGGTGTGCAGCGGAGGGGTGTGGGCCAGGCAGGCATGGGCAGGGGAGGGCAGTGCAGCCCAGTGGGCTACTCGGCAGTGAGGGTGAGGGGCGGGGCCTCAGTGTGCTGCCTGGCAGCGTCAGTGCCACGCCCGACTGTGTGAGCTTGCCTCCATGGCCACCAGGCCCTGCCTGCCTCAAACCCACCTGCTGCGTCAAACCCACCCGCTGCTTCAAGTCCACTGTCCGGGGCGATTGCAGCGTGTGCAAGATGTCATTGTGTGCAAGCAATCGTGACCCTGCCAGCTCATGTGCACTTGTTTCCGTGTGTGACGCCCTGCCGCTGCCAGGAGGGACCCGGGGCCTTGTACAAGGGCTGGCTGCCCAGTGTCATCGGTGTGGTGCCGTATGTTGGCTTGGTGAGCGGCTTGCCTGGGCTATGCCCCAGCCTGCCTGAGCTGCTGCTCCTGCCTCTGCGGGCCCTGGCCCTGACCCTGACCCTGGGTTAAGGCCAGGGTAAGAGTTAGGGTCAGGCCTATCCCTGCCTCCTCAGCCCTTGTCCACTCATGGAGGTCAGCACTGGGCGGCACGCAGCGCGGCACCCCTGGCCACCTGCAAACATGCCCCTGAGCTTGGGCTCCCAGAGCCCCCAGAGCCCTTTTCAAGTGCCTGCAGTGCAGTGAGCACTGCAGCGAGCAGTGTAGTGCTGTGTTCGGTTTGCAATGCTGTGTTGCAGTGCAGTTTGACCCAGTGTGACTTAGCAACGCGTGCTGGTGCTGTGCCCTGCTGACCCTGCAGAACTTTGCAGTGTATGAGACACTGAAGGTTTGGACCATGGACCACTACGGTGCGGCTGCAGAAGGGCAGGGTGTTGCTGCATGCAGTGCCTCATGCCCACACCGCCACCTGCCACTGCCCCCTGCTGCTGCCAGCTGTTCCGTTGCCAGCAGCGCCTAATGGGTTGTGAGTTGCAGTAGCATAGAGCTGCAGCTGGTGCTGGTCCCAGCCCTGGTCCTGGTCCTGCAAGAGTTGAAGAGTTTGGCAGAGAGGCTGGCCACACACCTGGCCACACACCTGGCCACACACCTGGCCACAGACGAGGCAGCCTACGAGGCAGCACCCAGGCAGCGCCCCAGCCGCCAGGTGTGGCTGAGCTGCTGGCTGCAGGCCTGCGTGACGAGCAGGAGCTGAGTGTGGCGGCACGGCTGACCTGCGGGGCCGTGGCGGGTACCATAGGCCAGACTGTGGCCTACCCCTTCGACGTGGCGCGGCGCCGGCTGCAAGTGTCGGGCTGGGAGGGTGTGAGCGACCTGAACACCGCAGGCAGCGGCAAGGCGGTGGCGTACACGGGGATGCTGGACTGCTTCCGCAAAACAGTCAAGCAGGAGGGCTTTTCGGCGTTGTTCAAGGTAAGGGGCATTAGGGCAGCACAATGTAGTAGCTGGAGCGTCTGGGTCCAGCTACTGTTTGGGTGGTTGGTAGACGTGATTGGGATGGTAGGTTTTATCGTATATAGAATGGATGGATGGATCTATCTGACAGTAGAAATGTATGTAGATGTACAAAGATGGAACGTCCCCTACAGCATGAAGAGACTCATGCATTGTGGCTTCCTTCTTCTGGCTCCCTGCTGCAATGCCTTTGTCCTCCCTGTCACGTGATGGCATGGTCATCGGCATAACTGGGCGTTGCAGAGGGGGTGACATGTGTGAGATGCCTGCTCTCCCCTCCACGCCCTTTCCTAGTCCCTATAGCCCTCTCCTGCTTTTGCCCACTGGCCTGCTCCTCACCGTCACGTTTGCCCTGCTGTATCTAGAACACGACTTGGGGCTCAAAAAAGGGTGTATGCGGCACAATCGGTTGCAGGGGCTCGCACCAAACTACACCAAGGTGGTGCCATCCATTGCCATCGCATTTGTATCGTACGAGCAAATCAAAGTCGCGCTTGGAGTAGAGTTCCGCATTTCCGAGTGATGCCCGGCTCCACCAGTTGTATACGGCGCTGAAGGTGTATACTCATGATCGCGTGCATTGCGCAGCCTGCCTTCATCATAGCGTCGATTGAGAACGCGCACAGTAGTGGTCGACCTTGGAGGTGAGGTTGGATGACATTGTCATCACCAGAGCCTTGAGAACTGTGTGCCTCGCTCCTCACCTGCCCGCCATGGACTGCCAGCTGTTAGCCAGGCATGAAAGATTCGAGGATTTCGGACGTGGTGAAGTAGGCGCGCTGGTTACTTGTAATAGCTTTTATAACAGCGATCTCGCAGCCTGTATTCGATTACAACTCGTGCAATGGTGCTCAAACTCTACCGCGCCATATACTCAAAGGCTGCAGTGCTTGCTTGGCTTTTAATAAGCATGCTTCGCCTGCAACTAACTTTGTTTTCATGGAGCTGGCTTGCATGCGTTGCCCTCCCGTCACGATGTCCTGTGCATCACTCCCCTCCATCGCGGTCGGGCGGACAATCGCGCAGCCATCGGGCGTAAGCCGCGTGATGCACAGTTGACTAGGTAGATGCACGCCGCTGTGCGCCAGCTGCCAGTTGCACGAGCTGGGATTGCAGTCGTATCCAATGGCGACTGCATCGCACCCCGAAAAATGCCACGGCGGCAGAAAAGCGGCAGACATCTCGACTGCCCATCTGTCAACAGAGATCAGCCTCCTTGGCACGGGGCCAACGCACAGGTACTACTTTCAACGCCCCAGCAGGTGCCCCAGCAGGCTGGCCGGGCAACCAAGTCTGGTTGCTATGCTGGCACAGGGGTCTCAGCCTGGTGAGGGCGCCGCCCCACCCAGCCCTCAAATGGTAGGCCCACTCCGCTGTCATCAGGCCTGCTCATTGCCGTCTCACTCCCCGGGTGGTGCTGATGCCAGGTGGCGGCCATGGCGCTGTCCCCCCTGGCCGCCCTCTCCTTGCCCCTGATTCAAAGCGAGGCCTGGCAGGCCTCTGCCGCCTCCTTTGCAGCAGACCTGAGGCTGCGGCTGCAGCAGCGCATGACCTCAGAGGGCTTCAAGCAGTGGGCCCGTAGCCTGGACGACGAAGTGACCTTCATGGACGGCAGCTACAAGCTGACTGGCCTAGGTGTGACCCAAGGAGTGATCAGCTTGACAGCTGCTGAGTTGGAAGGGGCAGAAAAGACGCCTGCATGAATACACGACTGAATGCCAAAACGAAACAGGGCACACCACATGGAGTGGTCTGCATAGGGCACTCGAATGACATATGTGCATGGCGCTCCTGCATGGATGTACTGCCATGGTAAACAGGCATTGTGCAGCTACATCTGTCCCACACCCCAGCAGACAGCCCGGCAAGAGGCTCCCTTGTGGCCATGCATGAGGAGTACAAGGAGAACAAGTGGGACCAGGTTTGGGAGGGGTTGCTAGGAGGGGTCAGGGCCTCCACCACACCCTCGCCCCCTGGCCTGGCTGGCTTGTCCCTGAGCCCTGCTGCCTGCTGGCCCATGCGTGTTGGTCCAGACCTGCGCCACGTGTGGGACCCTGAGCTGTGGACCCGCTTCAAGATCGCGGTGTGGCTGGAGCAGCCCGCAATCTTCTGGAACAAGCTGCTGGACAAAGTGGCATATCGTGGGTGCTCCAGGGCCCAGGGGCAGGGGCAGGCCCAGGGGCGGGGTGGGGGCCGGGGGCAGGGCAGGGGCAGGGGCAAGGGCAAGGGCAAGGGCAAGGGCAGGGGCAGGGGCAGGGGCAGAGGTACACTAAGTGCACTTGGTAGGGTTAGGCTCCGGTATGAGGTGCTCTGCCCTTGTGTGTGACCCTGTGTGACCAGAGGCGCTGATCCCCCGGGCTGGCCTGGTGGGCGACATGCGCATCAGCTACAGCAAGTTCCTGCAGCTGCTTGAGGGCAGCCGGGTGAAGCGCGTGGTGGTGTTTGGCGACATGAGGACGGCCCTGGTGGAGGTGGGCAGGGCGGGGCAGGCAGCTTAGGGGGAGGGGAGGGAGGGGGTGGGGCTGGACGTGGGAAGTCACAGGGGACATGGGTGGGGGGGGGCGGGGGCGGGGCGGGGCGGGGCGGGGCGGGGCGGGGCGGGGCGGGGCGGGGCGGGGCGGGGCGGGGCGGGGCGGGGCGGGGCGGGGCGGGGCGGGGCGGGGCGGGGCGGGGCGGGGCGGGGCGGGGCGGGGCGGGGCACTGCATCATCAACACCTGCTAAGTGATGTTGGCTCCAGGTCCGTGGAGTGTGGGGTCCCCGTCCTCTAGCTCTGCCAACTGCCCCCCCCTGCTGGCTGCCCTCCCTGGTGCCTGCAGGTGCCCCACCCCTGGTATGCCTCAGTGGTGGGGGCGCCCGGCACGTACCCCTTCGTGGAAGACCGCGAGGGGCGGCCAGTCAGCCTGCTGGTGCCACACCCAGATGCCCCTGAGGACCCCTTGTGAGCGCATGGGCTCGAATCCTGCCACACACACATTGTGCTGGGCCTTGTTTGGCATGCCCTTCAGCCCACACTGCTGCAACTACCACCATGCCATCCCTCATGCAATGCTGCTGCTGCACCTGCTGCACCTGCTGCTGCCACCCCTGATGCTGCTGCTGCTGCCCCTGATGCTGGTTCTGCTCCTGCCAGCCATTGAGGCCTGTGGTGTGAGGTGGGGCGGGGCAGGGGTCTTCGTGTGGACGGGCCTGTCAGGCTGGTGTGGTGTGCAGGCAGTGGTACTGCCCTGAGATGCCAGAGTGGAACATGGAGAAGTACCGCTTCTATGTTGACCTGCCGGGGGACTTCTGGGAGGCCGGGGTCATGCTGCGATACCTCAGGGCGCGGGAGGTGCAGGTGCGGGCAGGTGCAAGGGAGCAGGGGGGCAGGGGCAGGGGCAGGGGGGGGAGGGGGGCAGGGGGCAGGGGGGCAGGGGGGCAGGGGCAGGGGGCACAACACCCCAGCAGCGGATGTGAAACGTTTCGACACGCGCCGGGGTTTTGATCAATAGTTAAGTGCAAGCGGCGAATGGGGTGGCCGGA
>JASKMD010000029.1:4906048-4985188 GCA_030144725.1 Haematococcus lacustris | reverse complement strand
GGCCCTATGACCTTAGTCTGTTCTGACTCCCAGCACTTCGATGTTGAAAGGAGTTGTGTTGGGTGCGCATGGGGCTCCACTTTTGGCTTGCAGTAGCCCGTTGCAACATGTTCCTGTCAAGCCTCGATGAGCTCTCAACGCCCTCGGCGTGCTAGTCAGCGCGCCACTCAGGTTGAAGACGCATTTGAGGAGGAAGATGTACCACAGCCTAAACGACGTGCTAGCCAGCACCGCGACAGTCAAAGGCTAGAATCACCGCGCGCAGGGCAGTCGCCGCGCTACGCAGATGGCGCAGGCCCGTCGCAAGTGCAGACACAGCGGCAAGGGCAGGCGCACACGCAAAGCCCCTTAGGTAGGACAGCATGGGAATGCGTATTTTCGCCCAGCATGATTGTAAGAGTTTGCGAATGAAACCGACATCAAATAAATCGACATCGTCTTTGCTGCATGGCCAGGCCTGGCGTCCCCTACCAGTGACAAGCCTCGGAGCAGGACCCAGCAGCCCGCAAATGCACCACCATCTTTGAAAATCAAGACTGCTGAAGTCGCACAGTGGCAACAGATTGTGAGCAGATATGCTCCAGCATTTTCTGAACCACATCCTAAGATGTAGTTGCTGCACGTGCCTTCCTTGATCAGGTGACTCGATACAAGGATGAGGCTGACAAGCATGTCGAGCAGAGTCAGTTGAACCTGGACAATGAGGTTGGCAACAAGCACACCGCCTCAATTGCCTCATCAGTATGCACATTCTTCATGTTCTATCATCTTATCCCATTGCCTTCACCGCAGGAATTCGAAGAGCTCATAGGCCGAGTTGTGCGGGCAATGCTGTTCTCACACTATGAGAAGCCTGGGGTGCCAGTGCCCCGAACAAAGCTACTTGATGCACTGACGGTGGGCTATGGTGGGCGCAAGCAGTTGAGGAACATTGGTCAGGTGAGTCTGGGGGCATGGGCTCATCTTCTGGCTAGCCCAGGACTGCAACCTCTGACCAGCTGGCCTGTGCTGGTCAAAGCCTCCCCACTTGATCCAGGCTGTAGGTCAAGATCAGGCCCACAGGGCAGGGTCAGCCTGCCTAAGTAGGCCTTCTTCACACTTCCAGCTGCCGGCTCACCCATCCAGACGCCAGCACATACAGGAGTCATGGCTGGCGTGGCAGGGGCTGGATGTTTATGTTTAATCAGAGGCACTAACGCAGCAGGCTCTGTCTGAGGCTGGTTTCACAACCTTAACAACTAGATCCGACCATGTTGCATGTACACGGCATGGGGCGGTGGTGTGATGCTGAACCCCTTGGGTGCTTCTCAACTGTTCAATTCGTCACAGATATCCTACCACCAGGCAGGTGCTGTCACTCCCAGTGTGAGGGCGCAGCCTGCAGCTCAGCGGGGTGTGTTCCCTGCGCCACACCCCACAGGCCAGCATCAGCATGGCACAAGCCCGTTTGGTGTCAGTGTTTGGGCTTGAAATGCGTGAGGTGGAGAAGCGCCGAGGTAGGGCCCCAGCCCACATCACAGCCCCAGCTCCTGCCTCAAGTCCAGTGTGCCGCACCACAGCCCTGCTGACCTGACCCTGTGCCGGACATGCGCCCTCATAGCCTGCTCAGCATCCCACCTCACCATGGTGGAGTGTGAGGTGATTTGGATCACTCTGGCCACTGGCCTGGTGCAGGAGAGGCTCCTGGGGCCAAAGCCTATGTGCTGCGCTCCGCCCTGCCGGCTCAGCTGCAGCGGGAGGTGGTAAAGGACCCCCTGAGGGGCAGGGGTGCCCACCCCGCCCTCACGCTGCTGCTGCTGGCCATCATCCACCTGGAGGGTGGCAAGGTGGAGGAAGGTGGGCAGCTGGGGCCAGGGCAGCGTCACAGCCAGGGGTGTAGGGGGTGGAGGGGGCCAACAAGGAGCACAAGCTGGGCCTGGGGAGGGGGGCCAGGGGGTTGCTGCAAGCAGCGCCATAAACCATGGACTGTGTTCAGCTGGCAGCGTCCCCTCACCCACCACCTGCAAACATAACTGCTGCTGCCTGTAGCAGCCCTGCATGTCCTGCCCTACCCTGCCCTGCCCTGCCCTGTCCTGCCCTGCTCCACCTTCATGTTCCCACCAGCGTTCACCACTGGGCACATGGCACACAAGGCACCTGCACAGCTGCGGGCAAGGCCAGATCACAGGCAGCGTCGCTGAGGCTGTGGGATGAAGCATGACCTGCTCACAGACTTTGTCACACTTTGATTGAGACTGTGTGAGCCCCTGCAGCCGCACCTGGTACCTGACACTGCAGTTACGTTGTTGGACAGGAGAGGGCAGGGGTGCAAGCTGTGGGGTAGAGCCTATGTGGATCCAGGTACAGGGCAGGTGACTCAGGGTATCAGGCCCAATGCCTGGTTCAATGCAACCAGATGTGAGGTTTATGTTGGGGTGCATGTGGCCGGGCTCACAGGCGGGGTGCTGGGTGCAGGGCCGCTGATGTCACGGCTGGAGCAACTGGGTGTGTGCTTGGGCGTGGACCATCCAGTGTTTGGCAAGGTGAAGGAGGAGCTGGATAAGCTGAAGGACAGCCGGTGAGTCTTCGCCTTAACACCAACCAGGCTGCTGGCTGGCTGGCTGGCTGGCTGCGCCCCTGGCCCATGTACCTGGACTGCCTGGATGCTGTGATTCTGGAGAGGGCCGTGTGAGCTACATGGCGGGTTTAGTGGCAGCTGGGCTTACTGGGTATACCAGCATCAGCCAGGCCATCCAGCCAGGCCAGCAGGGCACTGCCGTGTGTGGGTGCATTCAGCAGCCCAACCTGCTCTTTGTAGCTTGCTTGTGTTTTACACAGCCCCAGCTCACGCACCACATGACAGCGGCAGCACTGCATCCTAGCTTAGCTCCAGGGAGAAGGAGGAGCCGCAACGAAGCGTGGGGGCCTGCACCTCGGCTAGGGCGGGGCAGTGCTAGAGCACCTGCTAAAGCACCTGCTAGAACGCCTGCTAGGGCGCTAGCTAAGGCGCATGGCGGCTGAGTGGTGTGGCAGCAGACTGCTGACTGTGGGTGTACTGCAGGCTGCTGACTCCTGACTGCCTGTGTACCTAACCCTCTATGGGTGTGGGCTGTGGGGGTGTAGGCACGCTGAGCTGGTCCAGCCCTGGCTGTTGGCAGGCAGCGAGGATGGGTGAGGAAGCTGAGTGAGATGCCTGGCAGGGTAGCATCAAGGGGACTGAGCCTTACCTTGCCTGTTTAGGCCATGCCATGCCTCACCTTGCCCTCCTCCTGCCTGGCCTGTCGGGGCACTTGCAGCTACGTGGTGCGCTCCAATGTGGTTAGCGCGGCGGGTGGGCAGGAGCCTCAGGCCTTCCAGTATGAGTGGGCGGAGTGTGCGTTTGAGGAGGTTCGCAAGGAGGGCGTGGAGCGCTTCATAGAGGAGGTGTGCGCCCACAGGCTGCCGGGTGCACTGCTCTGCAGCTAGCATCAGGAGTTATTCATATGATATCCATATGGAGGCCCCTCCTTTTAGGCGGGGTGCTGAGCTGCTTGGACTGCAGCTGCGGCTCTGTCAGGGATTCAAGTTTGTGCCAAGCGGATGGACACTAGTCAGAGGCTTGGGGCCTGTGACACATGGGTTGGTCGTGCCTGCCCTGCCCTGCTCTACCCCTGCAGGTGTTTGCAGCGCAGCCCCGCCACAACACAGCCGGCACACAGCAGGAGGTGATAGAGCTGGAGTAGAGGGCACAGCTGCTGCATTGGCTGGGGCTGAAGGGGCTTGATGGGGCAAGGTGGAGGGTGGGGCGGTATGCACAAGGCCTTAGCAGCAGGGCCTTGGCTTCAGTGGTGGGGCACGTGCTGTTGGGGCGTCTGAGGGAGGGGGCTGGCAGGGGGGACCCTGCTCAGCGCTGCCCTCCTCGCAAAGGCTGGATGGGCCAAGGGGTGTTGTCAGCAGTGTTGCTGGCTGAATAGACCTTGCTGCTAGCGTCAGCCTGTGGCTGCTGCTACGCCCCTGGCACCCTCTAGGGATCGGACACAGGACATGAGATATCACAGCCGCATGAAACGGGGGATGAAGCAGACATGCATGCAAGCATGTGGCAGTGACGGCTAGTAGAGGTGATGTGATGTGGCGATGTTGTAGATGACGCTGTAGAGGTGTGAGGCCGTGGCTCGACACAATCCTCCCAAAGCCCAGGAGCAGCAGCAGCAGCAGCAGCCTGCTGTGGCACAGTAGTTTGTGCCCCCTTCTTGAGCTGTTATCAGCTTACATTGGCGCATGTTTTGTTATGCCGACTCTACACAATAGCCCTCAGGGGTCAGGCAATGATGTAGGTGGTGGGCACTCATGCACCATGTCCATGTGCATTGGGTATACTCCACACAGCCCACTAACACCACTTGAGTCGGGCGACTATGGCCCACTAGTGGTTCCTAGTATTCACGCTAGTGGCCACTAGCGGTCCCTGGTGGTCCGGCTGAAATGGGGGCCCTAGTGAGGGACAAGGGGGCTGACATTCGTATGAGTCGCATTGCTCACTCGGTCAAGCTTATGAATATCTGTTGCAGTAAGAACATATGCACAAGGAGGATCAGCGTATCCCTTGTGCAAGGACAATGGACACAACTCCAGACATGCAGTGAGCAGCTGCTGCCCCATGCTCATCACCGTGTTAAGAGACTGCGACCACTGTGCTGTGGTTAGGTGGCGAACTTAGGGACATGATGCAGCCGCCTCCAAGAGCATGGTGATCGACAGGCCAACACCTAACTACCATGCACACAGTATTGCACAGCCGCCAAGCAGCCACCATGCACAAGCTTTCTAGGCATCGAGCAGGGGCAGGGGAGCTTAGCAAGCGTTTGGACTGCAAACATTCTAGACCATATGCGTGCAATCACTGCTATATCCAAACCATATGACCATTCTGCCCGACCCTCGTTTGCTGACGTGCACGCAGCGGCCACTGCGCCATTGACGCTGTTCGTCTGCCCAAATGGCTGATTGCCTGTGGAGGTGCCAAGTTAAGAGTTGAGCTCAGGCGTTCCCGAGAGCCAGGGAGGTTTCGGCCATCTGGCTTCATGTCTGGCAGAGCCGTGGAGAGGAGGACAAGGTGGTGAAGCAGGCCTCCATGACATCTCTCCTGCCACGAGCAAACCATGCAGAAATGGCAAGAAATAACCAAGAACTGCCCTCTCCCTTGCTCAGGGTGCTCCCGCACTGACGTAGAACTGCCAGGCTGCGAAAGCTGCCGTGCCCAGCACCAGCTCAACGGCCAGGCGTGTGAGGGCGGCACTACGCCGCGCCTCCTTCACCTCCCGCCTGTTCATGTTGTCCACCAGGTCTGCAGCCAGCCGCCATCAAGCCACACACAAGCCTGTAAGTCAGCTTCCCATGCACAGGTCACAGGTCAGGTTACCATGCACAGGTGCCTATGCAGGCAGTCATTGTTAGTCAAACTTACTATTGACCAGGTGGACAAGGTCTGTTTGGCTACTGTTGGCAGAGGGATGGTGGGGAAGCCATGACGTTATTCTAAGCATAGGTCACAGCTGAATGTCCTTGGATGGATGCCAGAGGATGGGAGGGGCGGGGCAGCTGGCGTGCATCTCAGCAACCCCCACACACATGCACCTGGCCTTGCCCCTCCAACAGCCGTAGCATCGCAACACTACATTCCGTCACACACTGACAGTCACGCCTGAGCAACCCTGGACTTCATCGCCCCTGATGCCAGCTGACCACCATGTGCGCAAGGCCTAGCCTCTGTGCTCCTCCAATGTCCCAGCCGCGAGGGCTCCGTACCTGAGAAACGCAGTGTGTCGCCGCCGGAGTCCTCATGCAGCGCACGCACCACGCCGCGCAGGTGGCCCGCTCCCACCACACCCACCACGCACCTTGCCCCATTTACCGCCTTTGAGCGCTGCGACCCGAGCTCGACGCAGCACAGGCAGCATCACACGGGTCACACATCACAGGTGTCATGAGCGGCGGGTCCCGCGTGCGATGTGTTGATGCACTCCTTAGCGGCAACATGTCCCGACCCTCTGAAAGTGGCGAACCACTATAGTCTAGCAGCAGGAACACAGCCCTCGCCCTCGAGAGCCACCACACATCCTTGCACCAGACACAGACGCCACCTGAGCTGATCAGTCCTGCCAAGTAAAGTGAAGAGCCCCACCTAACCAACTGGGCTGGCCCCGCCCTCTAGAGGTTGGCCACTCTGACTCTGATTGCCTCTACTAGGCGTGCACAACCTACCAGGCGTGTCTCCCATGAGGATGAGCCAGCTGCTCCCTGCAGCCTACCTTGAGGGACCAGGCCAGGTACGCGTCCCGCTCGTGCAGCAAGGGGCCCATCAGCTCAGGGTACGCCTGGCCCAGCGCCGCCAGCATGCTGCTCAGGGCGTCGTCACTCTGCACCAGCAGGGGTTAGGGTTAGGGTTAGGGTTCTCACTCTGCACCAGCAGCGAGAGGCGGAGAGGGGCACCACCCCTCCTTGTGTCCTAGCCATGACACACATGCCGTACACATCCCGCAGCCCTATGCAAGAAGGGGCGACACCGCCTAGCCAGAGCCCAGAGGCAGGAGCCTGTAGCACAGTTGTGATCACCAGTGTTCACCAGATAGTGTGGGCTATGCAATGCATGATCTCGGAGGTCGTCTGGCGCTATGGATTGATCACGGATCGCCCAGCTGCTGCCAAGCCATAAACTCAAGGGTTGGCAACTGGGGCGTGTCACTAAGCGATGTGAGGCAGGCAAATGGGCAAACGAAAGGCCTCATGGCACCACTGGAGCTGTGCTGGTGGCCACGCCGAGCAAGGGCTCCTGCCCAAGGCGACGAGTACCCAGCAATGGGCGTTAAAAAGCTGCGAGACCGAGCACTCAATGCCCAAGCCCAGCAGCCTGTAGCACAGTGATGTGTGCACTGCGCACTGTCCAAGCTGTTGCTCACATCAGAGCATGTGGTCCATGCCAACATCTCTTGCCCCACCCTCGGAAGGGGGTGGGGGTAGGAAACTGGGTATTGGTGCGGACTTGACAGGTAGCGCAGCCCCTTGTTGTTATGAGGTATGCGCTGGAGGTCAGTGAAGCTGCTGGAACGCACACGCCGCACTGCAGTGCTTGTGCAGGCAATGCAGGCAGCCACACAGCCGTCAGTGCAGGCAGCCACAGGCTGATGGTGACAGTGGTGGTGGTAGTGGCGGTGGCGGTGGCAGGCCCCTCCAGCCCTCACCTTGAGCCGCTCCACCAGTGCTGCGTCCAGTGTGGAGGGCCCGGTGCTGAGGCTAGCGTGCAGCAGCTGGGTGCAGAAGGCTAGGCGGCGCAGGGGCGGCAGGGCGGCCCAGGCGCGCTGCAGGCTGATCTCCAGGGGCCTGTCCCCCAGCACCACCTGCACCAGCACCCACCTCACTCTTGCTCCACACTCAAACTGCAGCAGCCCAACTTACTTGGTGCGGCTGTGCAGGAAGTGGTGATGCAGGGGTGAGGGGTGCCCCAGCATTACCTGCACCCGCACCCACCTCACCCATCTCTTACACCCATTTATTACTCGCACCAGCCGGTTCATGAATTGGGTAAAGAATTGCCCTCCAGAAATCGTTGTACAGAAATGCATCTCAGAACTGCTTCATGGAGGTGTGGCTCTTTGCAGCAGCTCATGCAGGGAAGGGGCATGCAGGGTGGGTGGGGGGTGAGCGAGGTGTGATGAGTGAGGAGTGATGAGTGCCAGGCGGGTACTGGGACTGGATGGCATCACAGGAGGGGGCGGCACACAAGTGGCCAGCACCACCCTCCGCCCCCCCATAATTGCGTTCCAGGAACTACCCTTACCCCTACAACTACCCCCCCCTCTGCCCCCGCCTACCTGCGCCCCCACGGCCTCTGCTGCCCTGCGCGCCGCCAGGAACTCCGCCCCCGGCCTGACCCCCAGCACCCCCGCAGTGCGGCGCGCCAGGCCGCTGAGCAGGAGGCGCAGCAGCAGACCTGACTGCCCGCCCAGCGCTGCGCTGCGTGTCAGGGCCCCCAACTGCAGGAGCAGCAGGCAGGGAGGGGTGCACCATGCCAATGGCTGCCACACCCCGGCTCCCACATAGCCATGCCACCGCCCCACCCAGTGGGACATCACCACCTTGTCCTTGCTCCTTGCTCATGATGTCCTGTGGTGCTTAGTGGCCCGGCAGGGCAGAGCGTCACAGCCCCAGTGCTGAGCATCACAGCAGCTGGGCTACAGCCCTGGAGCGAGGCCAGAGACCCAGGGAGGGTCAATGGGTAGTAGGGAGGCAGTGAGGGGGGTGCAGCCGGGCTGCAATCACAGCGGTCGGGCTGCAGCCTAGAGAGCCAGGGATGGCCCAGTGACCCTAGTGGGCTGCAGGGCACTGCTGTGCTGTTGCTGCCATGACGCACACACATGCCCTGGTCCAATGCATATGCACCCAGATGAGTGAGGCAAAGTGAGACAGAGTGAGGTAGAGTTAGGCAGGGTGAGGTAGAGTGAGGCAGGGTGAGGTAAGGTGGGTCAGGGTTAGGTAAGGTGGGTCAGGGGGTAGGTCAGGGCATTGAGTATTGGCACTGGCATGTGTGAGGTGTGATGGCCACTCACCATGTCGCCCTGCACCTGACCAGTCAGGCTGAACAGACCCGGGCCGCCCTGGTCCTCCCCCTTATTGCCGGCCCTGCTGCTGCTGGCCTGCTGGCCTGCTCCTGGCTCCTGGCTGCCCTGGCCCTCACTCATCACTGAAGCGCGGCTGCGGCACAGCTCCACCACCACTGCATCCGGGCGGGCGGCCTGGCAGCAGCAGCAGGGGTGGCGGCTGTGGCAGCAGCAACAAGTTGCATGGCACCCGTGAGAAGTGTGAAGAACCCTGGCCGGATTCCTCTCACTCCCGGGGCTGGTTGGCAGCTCCACTGTGCACTGGCCATCCTGCTTGGCTGCAGCACACACCTGGCACCTGGCTCCCCTGCCCCTGCTACCCCCCCGCACCCTACCTCACCCTCCCACCAGGAACACTCCTGCACTCTGCACCTGGAACTTCTGCCCTCTGCACCTGGAACACTCCTGGCCTACACTCCCAGACCTCTACCCACCCCCCTGCTCTGCCTCCACCTTCACCTCCACGCTCCCCTCACCCCTTCCCCTCTCACTGCATCTGGCCTCCTCCTCTGCAGGTGGCCCGCACTGCACTAGCCCCCCCCTCACCCCCCACCCACCATGCAGCTGGCCCCGGGCCCGGCCCGCCTGCACACCTGGACCACCCGCGTGACATGCTCAGCGGAGAGCGGGCTGACGTGCGCAGTGCCCACCAGCAGCACCAGCAGGGGCTCCTGGTACCCGTCAGCGCGCCGCTCCTCATACCCGCCAGGCCGCTGCCAGGCTACAAGGGTGCCTGAGGGGGGGCAGGGGGGGCTGAGGGCGGGGTGGGCAGGTGGGCAGAGTGGGCAAGGGGGGCTGAGGGCGGGGTGGGCAGGTGGGCAGGGTGGGCAAGAAGGGCTGGGGGCTGGGTGGGTAGGGGGCTGGGTGGGCGGGTGGGCGCATAACATGGGCTACGTCATCCCTGGCTGCCTACCTGCTTGGGCCAACTCCAGCAGTTCAGGGTAGTGGAGGGCTGCCAGTTGCTGTGTGGCATTCTTAATGCGGCTGTACTCTGTGTCTAGGTGGTGGGGTGATGCTGGCAGCTGTTTGGACACCGAACGCAAAGACGCACACACTGTGACCCTGTATGTACAGCACAAGGATGTGTAAACTTTGTGGCACTAATGCAGAGCTGGTGGGGCTCGACACCTGTTGTGTTGGGCCCTTAGCCCACGCACAGTGCGCCACTAAGGGCCTGCGGTCATAACGCCAGACCTTGAATGTTTCCGGTGACCTCCCGCAGCCTGGTTGGGCGGAGACACACTACTTTGGTTCAGCGGACAAGAAATGAGGAAATGAGGAATCCCTGCTTGGTGGTTGGGCCTTGCCTGGTTGGGCGGAAACACACTACTTTGCAGCATCACCCGTGTAGCATCGCTGCGTATGTGCTGCCAATGAGCATGTCCCACAAATTTTGTTCAGAGTGACGAAGCTAGCTGTGTGCTTTGAGCACGGGCGACCAACTCCTTGCACTCATCTCTGGACGCCCTGAAAGATGTCAGGCAACCAGAACCGGCTGATTGTGGCCCCGACTGTCACAGGTCTGCACAGAACGATGGCGCGATTTGGCAAGCTGATTCACGGACTGGCATGGCCGAGAACCCACTGGGAGCACTGCTTGCAGTGTTGGGGGTGATGAAGCTGCGCCTCGTTGGCGCGACAAAGGGGCACGCTCTGCTCAAGAAGAAGGCGGATGCGCTGACTATGCGCTACAGGTTGGGGGCTAGACTTGTGTGCAAGCCTGACCGGCGAAGGCCTTTGATGTCAACTATTGCTCAATTGTACAGGAGCATCTGCAAGGAGATCATTGAGAAGAAGCAAAACATGGTAAGCCTTCCAGGCGCCAGGGACAACAGCTGTCGTCGCTGAATGCAGTGTCGCGTTCCTGCGGCACTAGCGGAGCAGCGCGATGCAACTCTTCTTTGTTTGGTGGGCAGGGAAACATCATGAAGGACTCTTTCTTCTCCTACACTAACGCCGTGTATGCTGCGGGCGAGGGCATAAAACACACAGTGTTGGACAATGTCGAGACAGCCAGTGTCCGTGTCGCGGGGGGGCTTGACAATGTGGCTGGTGTCAAGATTCCCAAGTTCAGGACGTACGTGGTTCCAGGAGACAGCAAGATGGACCTGACAGGTTAGTGTTCACTGGTTGTGCCATGGCACACATGGTTGCACCCAATGTATGTCCACCCAGATGCTGCGGTCACTGCTCTCAGGCCTTGGTCGGGGAGGTCAGCAGCTGCAGAACTGCCGCAAGGCATATTTGCAAGCAGTGGAGGTTCTGGCCACACTGGCAAACCTTCAGACAGCATTCTACACACTGGATGCAGCCCTCAAGGTGTGGGTGCAGTGATTGAAGTGACAGCTGGGATGCTACTCGTGCCTGCATAGCTCTCAGCTTGCAAGGGCACAACCGCCTGGAGCTCCACCAAGGCTCACCCACAGCCGAACTAAGCCATTGATCACACATATTGAGGAATGCATTGCAGGTCACAAACCGCCGTGTCAATGCACTAGAGAATGTGGTGAAGCCCCGGCTGGAAAACACCATCTCTTACATCAAGGGAGAGCTGGATGAGTTGGAGCGAGAAGAGTTCTTTCGCTTGAAGAAAGTTCAGAAGAACAAGCAAAAGCAGGTTGCTTTGCAGGAGGCCGCCGACCTGGCGAAAAAAGCTGCAATGCCAGAGGTACTGCCGTTATTGCTTTTTAAGCATATGGGACATGTGGGAACATGTGGGACAAGGCAACGCATTGTGTGTTATGTGCCTGCAGGCAAACGGCCATGGCCCACTGCGGTTGGAGGAGCTCAACGGCGGGAAGGCCAGCTTGCTCAACACAGCAGACGATGACTTGATATTCTGAGAAGGCAGCCCCTGCATTGCCTCCTGGCAGGAAGCCTTTCTGCATCCACTTGTTCTGTGTGAATGTATTTTGAGGGCAGCATGCACATGCGCGGGTGTTCAGCCGGCAGCTATACTTCGCTCTTGGCAGCCGCATATCAACACCGCATACCACCCCTTGCCTGCTGCAGCAATGCAGCAATGAGAGACACTTAGCAGCATCTGTCGGGGCCCCCAGTGTGCCCGTGACTCAGTGGGCCAATAGGGTCATGAACACATCCCATGAGACATATATCCCCAGTGGTGTGAGCCTGTTGTTGTGGGATTGATGCCATCATGGCTCCTGCTCATGGTCACCGCATGCACCAATGTATCTAGACGGAACTATTGCAGCATGCGCAACGCCCCTTCTACCGAATGTAAGATTGCATGCCCCCCTGTGGGTGTCTTCAACAGCTGCACATATGCACGGGTTGGCATTAATGTCATTTTATGCCTTTTCGATCATCGCACAGCACACGATGGTTAGAAAAGCCCGCGGTCCCTTACAATGACCTGTGCTTTGGAGCTAGTAACATTGGCACACTCAGGAGAATGAAAATCTGTGTGAATTACACTTTATTCAGCCAGGGAAGCCACGCTTGATGCACCCTTGATGCTAAGGGCGCGCTGTGCAAAAATGCAGACTATCTTCCGCAGATCCGCTGCAGCGCCCTTCGCATCCCACGCAAGGCCCACAAGGTTGCTGCGCTGCTGAAAAGTGCTTGGCGGCACGGATGATAACGGCACCAAGTTAGCACCCTGCGCATCCATCGCAGGTTGACGCGGGTGTCTGTGCGCGCAGTTGCGGAGGCCGAGCCGATTGTGCGGGTGCGTTTGCTGAGTTTGCCCTCTTGCAACATTGGGCTGGCAGCATTCGCCGGTGTGCACCTGAATATACGGTGGGGTGTGAGTGCAGAAAGCGGGCCCACTCCAACGCGGGGGCACTCTGTCAGGCGAGGCTGCGGCGGGGAAGGTGCGTCAAACGAAGGCCTGCAAACTAGGACTGCAATGGGCTGGAAAGTATCCTCCAAGTGCACCTCGCAGGACGCGGGCGACAAAGCCAAGCAGGCCATTGAGGGCCCCAAGGCTGGCGGGTCGTACTTGCAAATTGTTGAAGGAAAATTCAGGGATGACCGCTGGATCTCTGGCCGTTGGGACCTCAGCCAATTTGCAGCACGCGACGGAACTACAGACTGGGACAAGGTACGCTGGTCAGGACATCCATGCACCAGGTGTACCTCTTAAGCTACCTGTTGTGGCTAGACACTGTACCTGCTGCCATGCACATGCAGGTCATTGATGCAGAGATTGCTCGGCGCAAGCTGCTGGAGGACAGTCCCATCCCCAGCACCAATGAGGAGCCCGTGCTGTTTGATACAGCAGAGATCCCCTGGTGGGCATGGGTGCGCCGCTTCCACTTGCCAGAGGTGAGACCTGCTCTGTGCTGAGAGGCAGGATCCCAGCAGACTGTCCCATGGCTGTGTTGCACTACAGCATGGATTGTAACTGCCGTCGACTCCGCACCAGCCCAGGACCGCACACACTGCCTGTGTCCATGCTGACGTCGCATGTCTTGCCCTAAACCATGCAGGCGGAGAAGCTGAATGGGCGTGCAGCAATGATGGGCTATGTGCTGGCCCTGTTTATTGACAAGCTCACTGGCGCAAGTTTGCTGGACCAGCAAAACAGCTTCTTGGGGCTCCTTGCGTTGCACATAACTGTCTTTGGGATTCTCCTGATCAGGTAGGAGCAAACTCCCTCCTCACGTTTAAGCAAGCTGGAAGCATACCATGCCAGTACAGCCAAGCAGCCATACTAGGCTGGTGGTACAGCTGACATAGCAGTCAGCAGCAGCAGCAGCATTGTGCCATGACAGTACGCATCTGTGCAGCTGCCCAGCCGTGCTGTTGCTGGCACCATCTTCATGGTGCCTGGCTGCAGGTCCAGCTCTGACTTGGACAAGTACAAGAACTTGCTGGACGAGGCAACCTTCTATGACCGGCAGTGGAGTGCATCATGGGATGGTGTGACTCGCCCCTCAGAGAAGCAGTGAAGCAGGGGCTGGCCAACGCCAGAGGACCACGCGTGACCACAGTGTGACCAGGGCTGCATAAGTCCAGGGCACAAGGTGATTCAGCTGCCATGCCCGACCCGACCCGGGTGTGCAGGTCATGGCATGGCCTGCATGCTGTGTGACTGTCATGCCCATGCCCTGGGCGACTATTGCCCACTAGTGGTCCCTAGTATTCCCTCCAGTGGTCCCTGATGGTCCGGCTAAAATGGAGGCCCTAGTGAGGGACAAGGGGGCTGGCATGCTATGACCCAGGTCGCCATGAGGTGATGAGCCACAGGCAAACCCACAGCTGTCGTATCCCTATGAAAACTTGGGGTGTCAGGTCTGAGCTGTCGCCCATTCCAGGACCCAAGATGACGACGGCATGTCTGTGGCTGCGCCCTGACTTTGGATGGTTTTGACATCTTGCCTGACTAGATGACCCACTTTGTCATCTAGACACTTTGTGTAATGGATTGTGTAATGGATCGTGTAATGGATCTCATTTTCGCCCCACTCCCGTTGCCGGCACTCCGGTTAGATGGCGACCTGATGCACACCCTAGCACGCTTGGATGGTGTTGCTAAATCCCTGATATGCCCCCGAAAAGGAAACGCAAGCGCCCCGCCTCTCCCGCACAGAGTGCAGCCGGTAAGCCACTAAGCTTAGCACTGAGCTTAGCCTAGGCCCCCCTCACGACGCGACGCAGTGTGGTCCACGCGACATTCCGCTTCCCTCGCCCATCAAGTTCTGCGCGTGTGCTGTGCCGTCCCATGTAATGCAGGTGCCAGTGGCAGCGGGCAGCAAGTCCAGGGGCAGGGGCAGGCTGTCAAGGTAGTAATTGCAGAGCGGCGCCAGGTTATCAAGGCAGCCTTTCGCGGCCTTGTGGAGGCAGCGCAGCCTGACTTCAGCCCAGAGGAAGTCGACGCAGTGGTGGCACAGGCCAACCAGCGCATGACCATGGGCAGCATGCAGTGTTGCCTGGCAGCGGTCATGTCGCTGACCATGCTGCTCCAGTCCTTCCTAGGCCAGCCCACACCAGGCTTCCCAGCAGCAGGTCCAGCCCCATGCCACCCTCCCCCACCTGACCCAGCCTGCCCTCCCTACTCTCACCCCCGCCTCCCCACACGCCACTCACCCCGCAGTGCAGCCCCCCCAGCCCAGCTGCCCCCCCCAGTTCAGTTGGACGTCGAAGACCCCAGCCTGCTGCCACAGATCAAGGCTGCCATGGACCTGCTCACCAATGCAAGTGTGCAGGAGCACCTGATGCGTGGCCCCCACCACAGCCGCATCAGGCTGCTGCCCGGTGAGGTGGCCGTGTTCGAGCAGCCCAGCAGTGCCTGGCCAGTTGCCAAGCTTCAGGAGCTGGACCAGGTGCACCTACAAGGTGACAACAACTCCCTCAATGCCAACGCCACCAAAATCACCACCAGCATCACAGAGTTCTACCGTCACCCGCAGCGCTTCATCAACACGTGGGCCAAGGCAGTCGGGGTGGTGGGGGGGGGGTTCAGCAAGGAGGCAAAGAAGCACTTCTTGCCTCCTTGGAGCTGTGCAGCTGGACTGACCTGAGGGCCCTGCCCCCCGTTGGCAAGGAGTACCAGCAGCGCTACAAGCTGGTCAATGACCGGCTGCCCAAGGTCAAGCAGCGGCTGCACCGGGCTGCAGAGTACCGGCGGGGTATTGATGGTCGGGCCCGCAACAATGCGTAGGCCCTAGTAGTTTGCTCAGGCTGTTAGCCTCACAAGCATTCAAGCTGTTAGTTTTGATGAAGTGCCCAGTGGTCAGGGGGGATTAGCCCCCAGGAACGTGCCATCGACTTGGGGTTTGTTTTCATCAAGGGTGCGATCGAGGATGCTACAACTTGTTTGTAGTAGCTGAGTGAGATTACCCACAGTCCAACATGTTGTTCCTTGTTGAATGAGTTTTGTTGGCCTGACTAGATGACCACGGCTGACCATGGCCTTGGGGAGGTTAAGCTGGTATCACAAGTGTCCCTGGTGGTCTGGCTCAAATGGAGGCCCTAGTAAGGGACGAGGGGGCTGACTAGATGACTATGGCATAGCCACGCTGCACATGTAAGCGGGTGCGAGTATTCAGTGTCTGAACCCACGCAACCACAACAAGAGTTGTGTTGTTGTGTATGCCTCCACTACTAGCTCGAGCCCCTGCAGCTTTTCTGGCGCAGGCCTGGGCACATCAGCTCCCTGCCTCTTACGACGTACACAAGCTAAGTACCTTTGAAGTACTTCAGATTGGCAACACCACACAGATACACACAGTGTAACTGTTGCCTGAACATGACAACCTAATAAACAATGGGTAAGGAAGGGGTTGGGGGGGGGGACTGGGTTAGTCAGCCGTCCTCTGACGGGGGACACCAATCAAGAGCACCCCACACATACATACACACCGTTACCCCCAAACCTGCTTAGCCCGCTGAGGCTGCCATGCATGCTGAAATATTGGGAAGAACAGGTGGAAGCGCCCGGAGTTGTGGGGGTGGTATGGCCTCAAGGCCCTGTGACGCTCAGGCACCGATGCATAGAGCAAGCGGCGGTGTGGCGGCGTGAGGAGCAGCTGGACCACAGCCAGCCCAGCCGGCCTGCAGGCTGCAAGCTTCCTTGCAGGGCAGGTAGACCACCGCCTCCTGTGTCCAGTATGGAGCCAGCAGCATGACGAAGCAGTGTCTAGTCTGGATCCACGGTGTGCTCCCACAGCCCCCATGATCCACACGCAGCACACATTTAGCAGCAACCTTGTTGAAGTTTGGGTTGGCGAAGAACATGCAGAAGTCTTTCAGCTTCCTGAGCATCAGGGGTCCTCGCAGTCAAGGGGCAAGGGAGGGCCAGTGGGTGCTGCAGGTGCAAGGAGCAAGCAAAATGTCAGCATACACTGTATGATACAGCATAAAAAAGTGTGTATATATATACATATATAGATGCTGCCCCCACGGCTATGTAAGCCCCCACGGCTTCTTCATGGGTTGCTCCCACAGCCCCGGCCCCGACACATTTAGCAGCCTCAGAGCTTGAGCCCAGTGCTGCCCCGCCAGCCAAGCGCATCAAGCGCACAGAGGCTGAGCAGGCAACCACAGCCTGGCAGGTGGCTGAATGCAATGCAGCGCTGGACATGCAGCGCATTGGGGAGAGCAGGTGGTGCCCAGTGGAGCTGTCCTGGTGGTCGAGCTGGGATACAAGCTTCTGTGAGACCGCCCGCCCATGGCCCAGCAGCAGCAACCGCCTGCAACACAGTAGTGTGTACTACGGGCGTCACTCTGAGCTGTCATCACCCGCTGGGCTCACGAGGGAGGCCTGTGCAGGATACTGTGAAGCACCCATTTGGAAATTGTACAGCTCATAAGCTATAGGCGATGGTCCGGCTCAAATAGAGGCCCTAGTGAGGGACAAGGGGGCTGCTTGGTTGTCATTGGTCGTCAATGTAATTGCACCCATTCCACTTGGCGGGGATCCCCAATGGAGTCTGGCGACTACAGCAAATGTAATAGGCCTCGCGGCCTCAGCTCCAGGCACTTGCTTTGGGTTATGAACCCTCACCTTGTATACCGCTTTACCCGAAGGCTACATTTTTCTCGAGTGTGCATGTGACATGCGATTTGACTTAGAACTTTGGGCAGTGCGGGTAAGGCGTCACCAGCGCGTTGTGCTGTGCAATAGGGTCCTACTGGCTCAAACATAGCAAGACGCTTTGACAACATTTGTGGGGTCTTGATCCGTTTCTTGGCCGTTAGGCGTGTATGGCGCTGAAGGCCAGTTAAGTTTAAGACAGGGGCAGCTAAACCAGCAGCTGCCATGGCGCTGGACCTCCGCCATCGCTTCATTATCAGCAAGGTAGGTAGCAGGCTCGCGTCGGTGGATTGGAGTTTCAAACACGAATCATCGAAGCGGGCTGCTTTTGTGTGCAGCTGGTTGAGGCGTTTGGCCTGGCGGAGCACGCAGTTGAGAAGCAGATAACGTGAGGGCAAGCCCTGGGGGTTCCAGCATGTCTCGCAAGCAAATGTCCTTTGTGTCCAGACTCCCAGTGTGCTGTCATGTGCTGCCGCTCGCAGTGTCGACAAACTCAAAGTAAATGCACTGTTTGATCCTGCGGGCGTCTCATCCCTCGTGTATGTGTATGAGGTATGTGCAGCTGGTTGCCAGGCCTCCTTTGGTGATAGGGCATGTGCTGATGGCTGGACCTACTTGCTGTGCAGGTCCCTAGTGACAAGGCTGGGGGCACCAAGCCCACCCTGCACCGGCTAGGCCCGGTGAGCACAGGGTATGAGTATGGGTTAGGGTTGTGCAAGCCCTACATCACTTTTACCGCCTTGGTCCTTCGCAGAACGAGCGCGTCATCGGCAAGGCTGTGTTCTTTGCGCGGCTCAATCCCAAGGGCGTGTCCGAGCGCACAGTGGAGAGCGACCTAACATGCGGCGAGGTAGCCGGCAGCGCTCTCGACAACTTCAGGGCCGTGATAGCAGACTTGTACTTGCCCATCATCCAGGAACAGCAGGCATGGGGCAAGGTACCAGCAGAGCAGACCGAGGAGTTTCGCAGCTCCACCAGCAAGTTTGGCAACATGCTGACAGAGGCTGTCAGCACAGTCAGCGGCGGCGTGGAGCTGACCAAGCTGGAACAGAGGCTTGTGGATCAGTACGACCTGAAGCCAGCCTCCCTGAACGCAGCCGCAGCAGACGACTACACGCTGCGTGCCTGCGAGGATGCACTGACAGACTGGTGCAGGGAGACAGAGAGCTTGCTGGCTCAGACCAATCGTATCAAGGATGGTGAGGAGCCCGGCCCTGACACTGAGCTGGAGTACTGGCGCACCCGCATGTCCAACTTCAACAGCATCACGGAGCAGTTGAAGATGCGGGAGTGCAAGCTGGTGCTGGGTGTGTGTGCTGCCGGCAAGACCAAGGGCTATGCCCGCTGGAAGTCGCTGGACATCCAGGTAGGAGCCTCAAGCCTAGCATGGGTCAAGTACAAGGCTAGGCCAAGGGCACCTGCAGCAAAGTTAAGGCAGGGTCCAGACCACGATGTGCCCATCACGAAAGTATGAGATTGGGTCTGTAGCAGCAGGTTGGTGGGAGCCATGAGCCTGGTGATGCTGGCACATGCAGTGACTCCTGCACTTCAGTCTTGCGTAATGGTGGGTGGCCATGCTGCAGGTGACCGACGCAGCCAACGAGGCCAAGGATAACGTCAAGTACTTGGCCACGTTGGAGATGAGCCTGGAGCCCATGTTCATTGGCACAGTGGCAGACATCACAGAGACCATCCCCACCCTGATCAGCAACATCCGCATGATGTACACCATTGCCCGCTACTACAGCACCCCGGAGCACATGACGCGCTTGTTCACTAAGCTCACCAACCAGATGATTCACAAGTGCAAGGACCAGATCACTGACCCCGGCAAGCTGTGGGACCAGGACAAGCCGCCCCTGATTGCCAACATGCAGGCCAGCGTCCGGCTGGCCCGCGTGTACAAGGATCATTACAAGGCAGCCAAGGAGCAGCTGGCCAGCCAGCCTAAGAGCAAGCAGTTTGACTTTGATGAGCAGGTGGGAGGGAAGCCACAACCTGCCAGGTGCCTGCACCCTGTGGGGCTGCTAGCGGCGGAGCTCCACCATGGGGTCTTGAATGTCGCATGTTTTCCAACTCCCATGGTTGCCATGCACACCAGTCCTGCACCTGCCCTTACCCTCCCACCATGCGCCACGCACCCACCTGCCCCTGCCCCTGCGCCTGCAGGCTATCTTTCTTAAGTTTGACCTGTTCACCAAGCGGCTGAACAAGCTCATCGACATGTTCACCACTATCCACCAATTCAGCACCCTCGAGCAGCACACCCACATTGAGGGGCTGGAGCAGATGATCCGCAACCTGAACAACATCATCGATGACGTCAAGCGCAAGCCCTACGACCTGCTGGACTTCTTCCGCAACCAGTTTGACCGCGACTTCCTGGAGTTCAACGTCAACATCCACGACCTGGAGATCCAGCTGCAGGTGTGCAGGCGCACAGCTGCAGGCCATCATCACTTCCTTGGGCTCTGCTCAGCACTGATGATGAGCAAAGCCAGCAACCTCAAATAATGTATGCATCTCTACCTCTCTACTTCTGGGCATGTACAAGCTGACAACACCATCTACATCCCCACCTGTGGTGAACCATGATGACCTGTGATGACCCATGATAACCCAGGTTGACCTGTGTTGACCAGTGTACTTGGTTTCAGGCATAGTGAACCAACCCCACCAAGTCTCTGTACAGACGTTGAAGGGTGCTGTGCCTGAGCTGTTGTGCCCTGTGGGCACTGCGCTGCAGGGCTTTGTGAACCGCTCGTTTGAGCACATCACCTCGACTGAGCACGCGCTGTCACTGCTCCAGCAGTTCCAGGCCATCCTGCAGCGGGAGACGCTGCGCCAGGACCTAGAGTCAAAGTGAGCTTGACCTCAAAACTCTCACCAGTTTAGCCTTGCTGGGCCAACTCTGCCACCCAGCCCACTCAGAGCCCACTGGCGTTGTCATCTCCAGCTGGCCACATCAGCCCACCCGGCCTTCATGTCCAGACCATGGGGTCTTGCAGGCTCCATGATACAACCCGCCATGGGTTTTGTCAACCATGCTGCGTTTGCTGCCGCTGTCACCCAGGTGCTTGGTCATCTTTCAAAACTACGCCCGTGACCTGGAGGCGGTGCAGAAGCTGTACGAGAAGCACAAGTACGAGCCCCCCATTCCCAGGAACGCACCCCCTGTGGCAGGCAACATCATGTGGGCGCGCCAGCTGCTGCGCCGCATCGAGGCGCCCATGCAGGGCTTTGCACAGAACAAGGCCCTGATGGCCACCAAGGAGAGCAAGCGCATCGTCAAGACCTACAACAAGGTGGCCAAGGCCCTGATTGAGTTCGAGACTCTCTGGCACCAGGTGAGGCTGCAAGGGAGGGTTTGGCTGGGAGCCACTGTGCACAGCAGGACTAAAAGATGGGGACTAAACGGAGGAACAGATGGGATTGAGACAGAGATGGGGTTGGGACAGAGGGGACTTAACAGAAGAGACGAGCGACTAAACAGAAGAGCGAGTGTTGACCTTGATGTGACCCTCCCTTGCACCTGCCCTGCCCTGCCCTGCACCTGGCCTGCTGCTGCTGTCAGGCCTGGCTGAGGTCCATTGAGCAGTGCAAGGCGGGGCTGGCAGCACCGCTGCTGGTTCAGCACCCGGAGACGTCTAAGATCCTGGTCAACTTCGACAAGGAGATCATGCAGCTCACCAGGGAGACCAAGTACATGCAGCGCTTCAACATCCCTGTGCCTGAAGCAGCCATGATGGTCCTGCTGCAGGTCAGGGCCAATGTCACACACAATGAGCACTTTAGCACTAAGTGCACCCTCATCGCCATTGCCAGTCCAGGCAGGCCATGTAGTGCAGGCCATGCAGTGTAGTCTAGTGTGGGGATGGAGTTTGACCACCCTTCCTGTGTGCCCACACCCCTTTTCTCTGGTGTAGGGGGTGGCTAGGGAACCCCTCCTCGGCCTACCACCCACAACCCTGACAATACGCCGCACCTCATCCTTGCGCACTTTAAGTAAGCTTATACCTGGAGGAGCAGATGCCCAGCATTTCTGCCGTCCTCTCCATCCCATCAGCAGGCTTGGCCGGATGATGGCCACCTCTATGACCGCCACACCGTCCAGAGCACTTCATTGGGTTTGTGCCTTGTGCACTGGCAGGAGGAGAAGTACAAGTTCTACCACAACCAGCTGGCCCACCTGGTACGGGAGTATGAAGGGGTCCTGGCCAAGCTGCAGCCCACCATCAAGCCGCTGCTGCGCCCCCACCTGGAGGACATGGAGAAGAAGATCGCCCCTGGCTTCTCTCTGCTGACCTGGACCAGCATGAACATCGACGGCTTCCTGCACCGCTTCAAGCAGGCAAGTCTAGAGCCGCCCCTCTGGCCCTGCCAGCACTCTGCAGTGGCACTGTGTGCAAGGGTGGCTGCTTGCTTGCGTGTGTGCCTGCCTGCTTGGACAATTGCTGAGCCGCCTGCCTAGCTGCCTGCCTGCCTGCCTGCCTGGGGAGCTTTTTGAGGCTGCATACGCCTGCCTGTCTGCCTGTCGGGTATCCTGCCTGTCTGTATGGCATCCTCTCGAACTGCCTGCGTGCCTGTCTGTGTGCCTGCCTCTGAGCAGGGCCTGGCCCGGTTGGAGGAGCTGGTGCGCAAGGTGGTGGACCTGGTGGACAACCGGGTGGAGAGCAACCTGCGCGCCATTGCCAATACGCCCATGGTGGACCTGCCCTCCGATCGCTCCTTCACCTACGATGAGTTCATCACCTCGCAGGCCAAGTTCCAGGTCCAGCAGGCTCGACTGCTGCAGATCCGCAATGAGGAGGTGAGTGCTGCTGCCCCAAAACACACCATTGGGTCGGGAGCTCCAAGGTGCATCTGGGTAGGTTCAGCCATCACTATGACGTAGCTGGCTGCAGTGCCTTCACGTGCTCTACTCTTTGCTGCAACAGAGCCTCCCGCCCACCATGCTGTGCTGGGACTGCACTGCCGGCTCTACGCTGCACTCTTGAACCTGGATCCGAGCATGCCATTCATGAACCTACATCCACCACCATCCACGAGATCCAGTCTTATTTAGGCTCTGGCTCAGACCACGCCATGACTTCACAGTCACACCTCTCCGAGCATGGGTGGTGTGTTTGCAGCAAGCCCTCTCATGTGTGTGCTGCCTAGGTGCGCAACTCCATTGAGGACCTGCTGCACCTGGTGAAGACTTACCCCCGGGAGAACATGGACGTGCAGCTGAACACGGAGGGCACCAGCCTGTTCATGCGCCACTACTCCAAGCTCATGTACCAGGCCATCCTGACCTGCATCCAGAAGAGCCTGCAGGCCATGAAGAAGCGGCTGGGCAACAAGACCAGCAGCGGATTTCTGTACCTGGAGCGACCCTTCTTTGATGTGGATGTGGAACTCAAGGTAGGTGCAGCTCAGCGCAGCCTGGCACCTGACCACACTCCTTTTGTGCTCAGTGCTTGCAAAGGTGAGCTGCCACTCCTGCTCTGCTGTCGACCCGGCAGCAAACCACTCTCTCGCTTTGAGATCCCCTACCCACCCCACATCCCACCATCGCACTCCACCCACCTCCCCTTGTGAGGGCCCCATCTCCTAGGTCTGCTTCGTCCCACCCGCTCCCTGCCCCTGTATGTTTGCCAAGGCAGGCTCCCCTCCCTGCCTCTGTGCCTGACGTGCAGGTGCCTAATGTGGCCATGAACCCACCTCTGGAGGACATTCAAAAGGCCATCAACGAGTGCGCCAAGAAGGTGCTGACCTGCAGCAAGGCGCTGCCCTGCTGGGGCCAGCAGGAGGTGTCCACCTACCACGAGCTCATCGCGTCAGACAAGGAGATCATGAAGACCATCCTGCGCCTGACAGGCAGTGTGGAGGGCATCAAGCACCAGGTGAACATGCAGTAGTATGGCACAGCCTTCGCACCGCCTTGTGTGTGTCCTGGTGCATGCTGGGTACACCCACATGTCCATGTCAGCATGTACACCATGCACATGTCCATGTCAGCATGTGTACTGCAGGGTGTGACGAGTCACACAGGTGACAACCCAGCAGCAAAAATGGTGCACCCAGCAAGGGTCATGCAGGCAGCATGAGGGGTGTGGTTCCTGGCCCAGCAGGGGGGGGTCACTCTGATGCATGTGTGCGTGTGGTTGCAGGTCAATGAGTACATGGAGACATTCAACCGGTACTCGTTCCTGTGGAAGGAGGACCTGCAGGCGGCGTATGAGCGCTTCATGAAGAGCAACCCCACCCTGGAGGCATTTGAGGCAGAGCTCAAGAAGTGAGTGGCGCAGTCAGTCCATGCACCTAAAACGTGCACCATCCCAATTCAGTAGAGCACGCGGCCAGCTGCAGTACATATCATCACATAGGGTGTGCCTGGACACATGTGGCATGACTAGACACTGCCAGTGTTTCCTGCAGTGCATTGCTTGCCTATGTGTAAATATATATAGAAATAGCATGGTCAGCTGCATGCATTTCCTAGAATGGGGCTAGTGTTGCTTGCATAGAAGTGTGCCGCATTAGCCTGGCAGCGTCTTGGGGTTCTGACTAATGTGTCACCCCTTGCCCCCTGTGCCCCTCCAGGTACATGGCCATTGAGACAGAGATCAACACCATCGCCTCTGTGCACAACATCGGTGCCCTGTCCCTGGAGACCCTGCCTCTGAAGACCTCACTGAAGAGCGAGGCCGCGTCCTGGAAGGCCCAGTTTGCGCACAACCTGCACAAGCAGTGCAGCGAGGACCTGAAGGCCTTTGATGCCTACATCAGGTGCCTGCTGTGTGCAGGCAGCTGCCCGCCCACCCTCAACATCGCAGCGTAGCCCTGCATAGACGTACGTCTCGTGATGGCAACTATGACTCATCATGATACACAGTTCACCTTGGGCCCCACATCTGCTTCTTGTATGCCAGCCCTTGGCCCTGACCCTGGTTCTGATCCTCATCATGGCCATGACCCTGGTCCGGACGCTGCCCCTGGTTCTAATCATGAGCTGGTCCTGGCCCTGGCCACAGGGACACCACTCTGAAGCTGAACCGCAAGATTGAGGACCTGGAGGATGTGCGTGGCATCATGGCTGTGCTGAAGGAGGTGCGAGAGAAGGAGAGCGAGATTGACAACCTGATCGGGCCCATCGAGGAGATGTATGCGCTTCTGCTGCGCTATGAGGTCCGCGTGCCCAAGGAGGAGACCACCATGGTGTCAGACCTGCGGTACGGCTGGAAGAAGCTGCGCAAGCTGGCCACGGATGTGTCAGACAACCTCACCCGCTTGCAGGTGTGTAGCGCTCCAGCTGCAGGAGGTACCCATGTGCAGGCAGTGGTGCTTGGCCACATCAACCTGCACCTGATTGCCAGAGGTACTGGTAGCTCTCAAGACAAATATCAATTTAGTAATGCATGGCATGCTGTGTGACATCTCACCCATCACCTTTCCCTGTCAGTTCTCCCCAGTGGCCTGCCCATGACTTAACCTTATAGAGTGCTGGAGGTGCAGCCACACCATCCACTCCTCTCGCTGGCGTACCAGGCGCTACCACTACCTCACCTACCTCACCTACCTCATCTACCTCACCTGCCTCATGCCTGGCTTACCCACTGCAGGTTGGGTTCAAGCGCGAACTGATCAAAGAGGTGAAGCAGTTTGTGGTGGATGCCCAGTACTTCCGCAAGGACTGGGAGGCCAATGGGCCCATGGTGCCGGGCCTGGACCCCATGGAGGCCGTGGACAGGCTGCGCAAGTTCCAGCAGATGTTTGAAGTGCGCAAGCGCAAGTGGGAGAACTACAGCAGCGGTGAGGAGCTGTTTGGCCTGCCCGTCACCTTGTACCCCGAGCTGGAGCTGACAGAGAAGGAGATCCAGATGCTGGACCGGCTGTACAACCTGTATGTCACCGTCATCTCCACCATCAAGGTCAGCTGAGGGAAGGCTTACACAGTGTGACAGCAATAGTAACTGCTGCTGGAGGGTCAGCAAGCGGTAGCAGCAAGGGCAACTGCTGCAGCTGCGTAGAGGAGAGGTTGCAGGAGCTACAGGGTGGGCTGTGTTTGGGCATGGCCGCAGTTGCCCGCCATTGGCTACGGGGAGTGAACAGCTGTCTAAACTTGTCAAATTAACGTGTTCAAGTGTTGCCCTCACTGGCTGCCTGCCTTCCCTACCTGCTTGCCTACACAGGGCTACGGCGACTACTTCTGGGTGGATGTGGTTGAGAAGATCACAGAGATGGGCGACACGGTCAACCAGTACCAGGCCCAGTGCAAGCGCCTGCCCAAGGCGCTGCGGGAGTGGCCCGCCTACCTGGACTGCCGCCGCACCATCGATGACTTCCTGGAGATGCTGCCCCTGTTCCAGGTGAGAGGCAGCAGTACCTGGACTCACCAATGGTTCCACAACAATCAGTCAGGGGCTCGCCAGCTGCTTGGCTTCACTAGCGCAGCACCAGCCTACATCACCAGCTTGTCCCTGTTGCATGCCATTGCTGTGCCAGCATTGACAGCATGGCCTCCCTGTGCCTGCAGCAGTCAGTAGCCCACAGTAGTCCTTGCACTTTGCTGCCAGCGACCCTGCTAGCTGCCTGCAGCCTGATGTTCTTAACTGTGTAGCGGCGTGCTGGCCTTGCATGCAGGCCTTGACGCACAAGTCTATGCGTGAGCGGCACTGGCAGCAGGTCATGGAGGTGACTGGCCACAGCCTGAACCTGGCTGAGGACACCTTCAAGCTGCAGCACCTGCTGGACTGCAACATCCTGCGCTGCCGCGAGGAAATTGAGGACCTGACAAGTGAGCAACGAATTGCTCCCAACACCGCCTTCTGGTCCATTAGCTTCTATCCTAGCTTGGCTGCGTGGCATATGCACCAGATTCACCAGACAAAGCACCCGACCTCATAGCTGCCCAGTCATACCTCGTCATGCATCGGCGCTGCCACCAGCAGTTCACTGCAGTCAAATTGCGCCCGCTCTGCAGGCGCTGCTGTGAAGGAGGAGCAGATTGAGACGAAGTTGGCCTCAGTCCAAGTTGACTGGGCACAGATCAACCTTGTGTTTGCGGAATACAAGACACGTGGCCCTGTGATTCTGAAGGGGGCAGACACTGCAGAGCTAATTGAGAAGCTGGAGGACTCGCAGATGACGCTGGGTTCTATGGCTACCAACCGCTACAGCGCACCCTTCCGTGAGGAGGTGCAGGGCTGGATTGTCAAGCTGTCCACGGTCAGCGAGATTGTGGAGCAGTGGCTGATGGTGCAGAACATGTGGATGTACATGGAGGCGGTGTTCAGCGGCGGCGACATCGTCAAGCAGCTGCCTCAAGAGGCAAAGCGCTTCCAGAACATCGACAAGAACTACATGAAGATCGTGACCAACGCACTGGAGACCCTGAACGTGGTAAACACGTGAGTGGCCCTAGCCCCTGTAAGCACTCATGTCTTGGCAGATGCCACTGATGGCATGTCTCCTCTCCTGTCCTCACTACCCTCTACTTCCTGCTGTGCAGCTGCTTTGGCAACGAGTTGATGAAGAGCATGCTGCCTCACCTCCTGGAGCAGCTAGAGCTGTGCCAGAAGTCCCTCAGCGCATACCTGGAGACCAAGCGGGCAGAGTTCCCTCGCTTCTACTTTGTGTCTGACCCCACGCTGCTGGAGATCCTGTCCCTGGGCAGCGACCCACCCAGCGTCGTGCCCCACTTCCAGTCTGGCCTGTTTGACTCCCTCACCAACGTCACCTTTGACAAGGTCGACAAGCAGCGCATGACAGACATGTTCTCGCAACAGAATGAAAAGGTGGAGTTTGAAAGGCCCGTGGATGCAAAGGGCAACATCGAGGTCTGGCTGCAACGACTGGTGGACGGCATGCAGGCAAGGAGCAGGCTGGCAGCCAGCCAGCCATGGGTCTTGGTTGTTGGTAGGACAGGGGTGGAGGCAAAGAAAATGATGTGGCAGCAGGAGCTGGCATAGGAGATACAATTGCGTTTTTGAAGAGTTTCAGCATGTGTTTGAGTTTGTGGTGCAGTGTGGTGGTGCATAGTTTGATATCCCCATCAGTTGTTGGCAAAGAGCTCTGTGGTGGCATGCATTGGAGTTGTGGTATACAGAGCTGACCCAGATCGATGAGTTGAGGGCAGCAACTACAAGTCAGTGGCATGCATGGCTGCTGGCTGCACTACAGCCCTTCCCTGACCTGTGCTGCCCTTCCCCCACCCTCACCTCGCAGGACACTGTCAAGCAGACAATCAAGCGCGCGGTGCGTAATGTCCAGGAGATGACGCTGGATGACTTCATATTCAGCAACCCTGCGCAGATCTCCCTGTTGGGCATCCAGTTCCAGTGGACTGCTGACACCCAGGCTGCCCTCAGCGCTGCCAAGACCGACAAAACCATCATGTCTAAGAACATGAAGAAGGTAGGATAGCACAGCTGCTGGTCAGTGGCATAGCCTCACCTATGTCGCCTGTTGCTATCAGTTTTGGCAGTGTTCCACTCGCTCCGTCTACACACCTGCTTGCGCATCAATAGACAGCCATCAGGGGCCAGACTGTCGCCTCCCTGCTCCATTATCTACCCCTCCCTGCCACTGCCCGCCCCTACTGCCCCTACCGCCCCTACTGCCACCCCTGCTCGATTACCTACCCCTCCTTGCCCCACCTTGTGTGCGCACATGATCCTGCTAAACCTGCGCCTTGTTCCCCTCCTTGCTGGTGGAGAAGCCTGTGCACAGTACACGCGCTGCTGTACACGCACCCACGAGCGCGTTTGTGCACTGCCCGCCTGCAGGTGGACGCCATCCTGAAGGACATGGTCATCATCACCCTGCGCACCGACCTGACCCGCAACATGCGCACCAACCTGGAGACCTGCATCACAGTGCACATGCACCAGAAGGAGTCCACAGAGGACCTGCTGAAGAAGAAGATCAAGGACCCCACCGACTTTGAGTGGGCCAAGCAGGTCCGCTTCTACTGGCGGGAGGACAAGGACACCGTCATCATCTCCATCTGCGATGTCGACTTTGAGTATTCGTTCGAGTACCTGGGCGTAAAGGAGCGGCTGGTCATCACGCCCCTCACAGACATCTGCTATATCACGCTGTCCCAGGCGCTGGGCATGTTCCTGGGCGGAGCGCCTGCGGGCCCAGCAGGTAGGGCCCCTGCCTCCACACCTCTGGCTGGTACTCCCATGGTTGCACTTACTGCCGCACTTCCTACCCCTGGCTGAACCCCCCTGCCCGCATTTCTTGCTGCACTGGTCATCTTCAGGTTGCGTCATTACCAGACTGTAAGCACCTCTCTGATCCATGGGACAGCAACTACCTGTTGCTCATCATCACTACATGGCATTCACTAACATGCAGTCCAAATGAGTATCGCCGGTGTTGCTGCAGCACGCAGAAACATAACACCCTACCAAAAGATTCCTACCCTGCCACAAAAGATCCCTACCCTGCTGTGCCTCATGAAACAGCAAAGGGGCAACATGTGCTTGCATGCCAGGGACTGGCAAGACCGAGACCACCAAGGACCTGGGAAGCACCCTTGGCAAGTATGTGGTCGTGTTCAACTGCTCTGACCAGATGGACTACAAGGGCATGGGCAAGATCTACAAGGGCCTGGCCCAGTCTGGCTTGTGGGGCTGTTTCGACGAGTTCAACCGCATCAACCTGGACGTGCTCAGCGTGTGCGCGCAGCAGGTGGGGCGCCAGGGGTTTCAGCAGATTCTTAGGCGCTTGGTTCTCATGGCTCTGCAGCAAGCACGGCACCCTGACCCTGAGCCCGCAAGCTCACTCATGGAGATACTGACAATCAAGCAACTCTGCTGTGGCTCTCCTGGCAGTATCTGACTGCCTGGAATCTGCATGCACACCACATACAGAAACACCAACCGCACCAAGAGCATCAGCTGCCATGCAGGCCTGCCCTTCAAACGCTGTCAACCTCCCCCTATACCAGTGTGTACTGTGTTGAGTGCAGCCATGAGCACACTGTGGGGTGATGTTGCAAGTCTGCCTTGCGCCACCCTGTGACACCTCACAGGTGTACTGCATCCTGTCGGCCATCAGGGAGCGCAAGAAGTCGTTTGTGTTCACTGACGGCAGTGTGGTGTCGCTTGACGCGCGCGTGGGCTTCTTCATCACCATGAACCCGGGCTATGCCGGCCGCCAGGAGCTGCCTGAGAACCTGAAGGCCCTGTTCCGTGGTGTGACCATGATGGTGCCCAACAGGCAGATCATCATGAAGGTGGGGGGCTCAGCAGGGCTACATCACACCTCCTGCAGCATCATGGCAGTACAACTAGCAACGGCAGCCAGAACAATGTACTGGACGCTGACGGCCAGGACAGCAATGAGGTGTAGCTTCAGGTGGACTGGCAGCATTGCGTGCAACTGTTGTCTTGTCAGTTTAGCAGTGGTGAGCTGGGTCAATAGCAATGAGACTAGCTGTGGGCACACACGAATGTGTTATAGTTGTTGTTATGCCTGCAGGTTAAGCTTGCTGCCTGCGGCTACCAGGAGAATGATGTGCTGTCCAAGAAGTTTTTCGTCCTATATGGCCTATGTGAGCAGCAGCTGTCCAAGCAGGCGCACTACGACTTTGGTCTGCGCAACATCCTCTCCGTGCTGCGCACTGCCGGCACCAGCAAGCGCGCCAACGCGGACAAGAGCGAGCCCTTCCTCATGATGCGCACCCTGCGCGACATGAACATGTCCAAGTTCGTGGCAGAAGACGTGCCCCTGTTCCTCTCCCTCATCGACGACCTGTTCCCGGGCATGAAGGCAGACCGAGCGTCCTTTCCTGAGGTGTCCAAAGCGCTAGAAAAGGTGGCCCTGGAGAAGGGCCTGCAGCTGCACACCACCTGGCTGAACAAGTGCATCCAGCTGTACGAGACCTACCTCGTGCGCCATGGCATCATGTTGGTCGGCCCCACCGGCGGAGGCAAGAGCGCCATTGAGGAGTGCCTGGCTGGGGCCCTGACAGAGATGGGCACCAAGCACGTCATCTGGCGCATGAACCCAAAGGCCATCACCGCCCCCCAGATGTTTGGCCGCATGGACACAGCCACAGGAGACTGGACGGATGGCATCTTTGCGGTGCTGTGGCGGCGTGCGGCTAAGAACAAGAACCAGAACACCTGGATCGTGCTGGACGGCCCGGTGGATGCGATCTGGATCGAGAACCTGAACACGGTGCTGGACGACAACAAGGTGCTCACCCTGGCCAACGGTGACCGCATCCTGATGACCCCCGCCATGAAGGCCATGTTCGAGCCCGAGAACCTGGCCAACGCCTCCCCCGCCACTGTGTCACGTGCCGGCATCATCTACGTGTCTGACACGGAGCTGGGCTGGGAGCCGGTGGTGAAGACCTGGCTGCAGCGCAGGGACCCCACAGAGGCTGGCGTGATGAGCCCGTTCTTCGACAAGTACGTCAACCGGTTGCTGGACTTTGTGCGCATCAACCTGCACCCGGTCATGTACAACGAGCAGGTGAGGTGCTGCACTGATCACAACACACAGCTGCAACCTGTGGCTATGGCCGTAGTATAGTTAGGCTTGTGGCTGTGGTTGTAGTACAGGGTGGGTTGCAGCCTTGGCAGCTTGCAATGCCCGGGTATATTAAATGCCCTGTGAAGGGCCCTGCGATGGTCTGTGAATGGCTACACCTGCAGTTGGGTACCTCATCAAGCAGCGTTCCTTGGTCAGGGCTCACAGCACACGGTACTGTGCCCTCTGTCATGTGAGCCGCGATGTGGTGTGATGGACTGGCAGGTGTGCTCCGTGAACACCCTGCTCACGCTGTTGAACGGCTACCTCAAGTCCTTCAAAGACATCGGCAAGCAGGTTGACGAGGTGAAGATGGAGCGTGTGTTCCTGTTCTGCCTGACGTGGGCTCTAGGCGGCCTGCTGGACATGAAGGAGAGGCCCATGTTCGACCACGAGCTGCGTAGCTTCGCTGGCAACATGCCTCCCAAGGATGATGAAATGGACACCATCTTCGAGTGGCTGGTCAGCGAGCAGGGTGCGTGCAGGGGTCTGCCTGCACACGGCTGCCAGTGCAAGCCTGTCTCATGTGTGCCTGGCCCGTCCCCATGCTAAGCTCGCACAGGCCACAGTTATACAGTGACCGCCAGTCAGCAAACGTCTGCATGCTGCTGTTTGTCGGGTTCAGCAGCAAGTGAGATGTGGACTGGACTGCCGCCATGTTTGACGCCCAGCCTCACCTTGCTCATTGCTGCTTGTGCTGCTGCTAATGGCCACAGACATGACATGGCAGCACTGGAAGCACATGGTGCCCACCTGGAAGTACCCCAAGAGCGAGGAGCGCCCCAAGTTTGCGCAGCTCATCATCCCCACCCTGGACTCCGTGCGCTTTGACAAGCTGCTGCACCTGTCTTACTCCGTGGACAAGGGCTCCCTCCTGGTCGGTGGCCCTGGGACAGCCAAGACCTCATGCATCAACCAGTTCATTGCCAAGTTCAACCCTGAGACCACCAGCCAGAAGACCATCACCTTCTCCAGCCTCACCACCCCTCAGATCTTCCAGATCACCATCGAAGGCGCGGTGGAGAAACGGCAGGGCCGCACTTACGGACCGGCTGGTGGAAAACAGATGTGTGTGTTCATCGATGACATCAGCATGCCCTACATCAACGAATGGAATGACCAGGTCAGTGGAGTGCCAGGCTAGTGTTGGCACGTGCACGGTGAACTATGACTACAAGCAGTGACAGCTGGTGGTGTCTAGCAGTGGAGCTGCCTTCAAGGCTCATAGTTGCGTCAACTCGCTGGGTGCATGGCTAGGCTGCTCAGTTGAGCCACTGTTCAAGTATACAGCTGCACAGTCAGCAGCACATCAGGTCAGTGTGCGGGTGGATGGTGTGGCACTGTCCAGGTCACCAACGAGATTGTGCGGCAGCTTCTGGAGCAAGGCGGCATGTACTCCCTGGAGAAGCCCATCGGCGACATGAAGTTCATCGTGGATGTGCGCTACGTGGCCGCCATGAACACCCCAGGGGGTGGCAAGAACGACGTGCCCAACCGCCTCAAGCGCCAGTTTGCCTTGTTCAACGTGCCGCTGCCCTCCGTGGCTGCCATCAACGGCATCTTCGGGCGCCTTGTGGAGGGTCGCTTCTCAACGGACGTGTTCACAGATGAGGTGGGGGGCTATGGTCGAACAGCAGACACTCTCCCGCGCTTATGTGCCAACAAAGCACAAGTGACACTCTTGCCATACGGGGCTTATGCTGTACAGCGAGTAAGGTTGCTGCCCAAACTGCTTCCATTATAGCTAAGCAGTTTTGCTGCTTTATTTGTGGCTGCAGGTGGTGTTTGTGGCCAGCAAGCTCGTGCCGCTGACTATCACGCTGTGGAACAAGACCCAGGCCAAGATGCTGCCCACCCCTGCCAAGTTCCACTACATGTTCAACATGCGCGAGCTGTCCAAGGTGTTTCAGGGGGTCATTCTCGCGTCGCGAGACCGCTTCAACCGCAACATCACCTCTGCCTTTGGCGGCAATGTGTCCACCCCTGAGGGCTACCTGCTGGGCCTGTGGCTGCACGAGTGCCGTCGCGTGTTTGCGGACAAGCTGGTCAACTACGACGACAAGAACTGGCTCGACCGCACCCTGGCTGACCTCATGCGTGACCACTTCCAGCAGGACCTCATCCGCCAGGCAAGGCCCGCCCACCCTTTCGTTTCAATATGCAGACACTTGCCTCTGTTTGGCAGGTGTCCACAGGGCAGGCAGGCTGTCCTGCTGAGCGGGCAGTGGCCTCCAGCTCGCTGTGCTAAGCAGGTGCTGGAGTGCTGTTGGATGCTTGCAAAGTGGCAGCACCAGCAGGCACAGTGATGCCTGCACCCTGGCCTTCCTTGCTCCACATCGTGTGAGAAGTCTGTGTGTATTAACCTGTGTGTGTCAGGTCTGTGTGCCACTGTGTTTGCCAGGTCTGTGATGTAGTCGGTGTGCCACTGTGTGTGTGTCAGTCTGTGTGCCACTCTGTGTGCCACTCTGTGTGTGTCAGGTCTGTGTGTACTCCTGCCTCCAGGTCGATGAGCCACTGCTGTTCGTAGACTTCCTGCGTGAGCCAGTTGTTGATGACGAGACAGGTGAAACCATCGACGCCCACCCCTCCTTTTACGAGTCAGTCCACGGCGGCATGAAGGACATCAAGGCGCGTGTGGAGGCCTTGCAGCGGCGCTTCAACGAGGATTCCAAGATCTACAAACTGGAGCTGGTGCTGTTCACTGACGCGCTGCACCACCTCATGCGCATCAGCCGCCTGCTGTGCATGGCCAGGGGATCAGCGCTGCTGGTGGGCGTGGGTGGCAGCGGCAAGCAGTCTCTGTCCAGGCTTGCAGCCTACATCGCCGGCGCCTACACCTTCCAGATCACCGTGACAAAGACATACAACGTCACCAACCTGTTTGAGGACATCAAGGCGCTGTACAAGATTGCGGGCTTCAAGGGGCAGCCAGTGTGCTTCATCTTCACGGATGCTGAGGTCAAGGACGAGGGCTTCTTGGAGTACATCAACCAGATCCTCATGACAGGTGCTCTGCTGCATGGCACACCATCACACCTCCAACCTGCCATCCCCTCCCCATTGTTAATAATGCATGAAGCTGTGAAAGGCTTCTGAGTAGCTCTTGTGCACAGGGGTGCTCCTGTGTGGCTCTCGTGCAGCGCTCTTGTGCAGCGCTCTTGTGCGGCTCTGGCGCAGCACACATATGCAGCTCTTGTGCACATATGTGGCTCATGTGCAGGGCTGTCTTTGCCACCCCAGTTATGTGCTAGTGTCTCCTGCCACAACATGGCACTGTGCAGGCTGTGAAACTACATGGCTCTGCGTGTGCAGGCGAGGTGGCTGGGCTGCTGCCCAAGGACGAGCTGGACATGATTGTGAACGACATCCGACCTGTCATGAAGGCGCAGGCACCCGGCACCCCGGACACCTGGGAGAACCTCTACGCCTTCTTCCTCAACCGCGTGCGTGACAACCTCCACATGGTGCTGTGCTTCTCCCCGGTGGGCAACAAGTTCAGCCGCCGAGCCCAGCAGTTCCCTGGCCTCATCAACGGCTGCACGATCGATTGGTGAGGGCTGCACTACCACCAGATCTAATCTGGACTATCCTGCATGTTTAGCTGACACTGGGCAGTGTTATCAGCAATGTTTGCAGATAGGCCCGTGACGCTTGACTATGTTCTCCTCTCCACTATTGAGACGGTACGCCTGACTCTTTGAACAGCAGTCACTGTGCAGTAGCGCTGGTGCTGGCTGCGCTTGTGGCTGCACACAGGTTCTTGCCGTGGCCAGAGGAGGCACTGACGGCCGTGTCTGGCAAGTTCATCGACGAGTTCAAGATGGCCTGCCAGCCGGAGGTCAAGGACAGCCTGAAGCTGATGATGGGGCACCTGCATGTGTTTGTCACCTCGGCCTGCCAAGAGTACTTCGAGAAGTTCCGGCGCCATGTGTACGTCACACCCAAGAGCTACCTGGCCTTCATCCAGGGCTACAAGGAGCTGTACTCCAAGAAGTGGGCATACACCCAGGTGGGCTCACTGCACCATGGCTGCCTGCCTCGGCCTGTGCACGGGCTGCCTTCTTCTTGTTCCTTGCTGCCCGTGCAACACCCTATCGCTGCAGCAGCGGTTTGCTCTGTTTATGCTGCATGCCAATTCTGCCCAGTCAGCTGAGTGTCACAGGCAGAGGTCCAGATTTGATCGGGTGTGCCTGAGCATGCTGCAGGAGCTGGCCGTGTCCATCCGAGGAGGCCTGGAGAAGATGTATGAGGCCAAGAATGATGTGAACAAGATGAAGGCGGAGCTGGCTGTCAAGAACCAGGAGCTTGCAGTGGCTGCCAAGGAGGCTGAGGCGCTGCTGAAGCAGGTTTGCTGCGGTTTACTGAACCATGCTGAACCATCGCTGCCACCCAACTGCAACAGCTCTTGGTGCACAGTGTGATTGAGTATGGCCACTGTGTCTGCTATTCTGTCGAGAGCGTGCATCATCACTCCACCACCATGTTTACATGCTGCCTCATGGCTTGCAGATCACGGAGTCGACCACCATCGCCGAGAAGGAGAAGCAGAAGGTGGCAGTCATTGTTGACAGCGTGACCAAGAAAGCTGCTGAGATTGCTGCTGTGAAGGACGACGCAGAGCGCGATCTGGCCGCTGCCAAGCCTGCCCTGGATGCTGCCCTATCTGCCCTGAACTCCATCTCCTCCAAAGACATCACATCCCTGAAGGCCCTGAAGAATCCTCCCGACGTCATCAAGCGCATCTTTGACTGCGTGCTGCTGCTGCGTCACTGGCGAGTGGATGCTGTCAGCTGGTACGACATCAAGGGCGCCATGGTGCTGGCCGGCACCTACGACATGGCAGTGAAGATGATGAGCGACATGAACTTCTTGTCTGCGCTCATGAACTTTCCCAAGGAGCAGATCAACGACGAAACCGTGGAGCTGCTGCAGCCTTACTTTGCTGCCCCGGACTTCAACTATGACTCGGCCCGCAAGGCCAGTGGCAATGTGGCAGGGTTGTGCCAGTGGGCAGAGGCGATGTGCACATACCATGAGGTGGCCAAGGTGGTGGAGCCCAAGATTGCCAAGCTGAGAGAGGCCGAGAGCGAGCTGAAGGTGTGCACCTCAGCTACGCCCTGCTCATGCTGCACAACTTGGCTGCTTGCATGACCTCACTTGCCAGCTTGCCGGCAAAACTTGCAGAACTAACAGAACGTTACCTGCATACCTGGTAGGATTATATAGTTGTTGTATTGCATTATACTCTGTTCCATGTTTACGGTGTCAAGCTCAGCCTGATAAACTGGAACTCGTGGCTGTAGGTGGCTACCAAGGAGAAGAACGCAGCTGAGGACCGCATGGCCAAGGTGCAGGCCAAGCTGGACGAGATGCAGGCCCAGTTCGACGCGGCCATGGCGCAGAAGCAGGCACTGGAGGACGATGCTGCGGCCACCCAGAAGAAGATGGACAGCGCCACCGCCCTGATCAACGCGCTGGCAGGGGAAGAGGCGCGCTGGACTGCTCAGTCCAAGGAGTTTGACACCCAGATCCAGCGCCTCACCGGGGATTGTGCCCTGGCCAGTGGCTTTGTGAGCTACTTGGGACCCTTCAACAAGGAGTTCAGGGAGCTGCTCATGAACCGTGACTTCTATGGCGACTGCATGCGCCTCACCATCCCAGTCACGCCAGACATGCAGGTGGGCCTGTTCAGCAGCAGCTGAGCTCCTCTGCTGACAGAAAGGTGCCCCTGGCTTACCCCTGGTGAAGGTTGCTCGTTAGTGCCAAGGAGCCTCAGGGTGTGACCAAGGTTCCCAGACCATGTAATGCACTGCCACTCCTGTTGTCTTTGTGGCCCTTCCTGCCCCTGATGCTGCTGCACACTGGCACAGCCGCCAATGCTGCCTGCACTGCCCTGCATGCTCAGGTGACGAAGTTCTTGGTGGAGGAGGCGGAGGTCGGGGAGTGGACGCTGCAGGGGCTGCCCACTGACGAGCTGTCAGTGCAGAACGGCATCATGGTCACGCGCGCCAGCCGCTACCCGGTGCTGGTGGACCCCCAGGGCCAGGGCCGCATCTGGATCATGAACCGGGAGGAGGCCAACCAGCTCAAGGTCACGCAGCTCAACGACCGCATGTTCCGCAACCACCTGGAGGACTGTCTGTCATTTGGCAAGCCACTGCTGATTGAGAACATTGAGGAGGAGCTGGACCCGGTGCTGGACCCGGTGCTGGAAAGGTGGGTCCATGCAGCTGAGGGCAACCCTTCCCGGCAACTGGAATTGAGACAGCTGGCAGGGGACGGCTGGCAAGTGCAATTGAGACAGCTGGCAGTGGATGGCTGGCAATGGGTTCATTGTGTGAGCTGACCCGCTTGCCTGCCCGCCTGCCTGCCTTGGTGAATGCAACCGCTGGATCTCGTGGCTTGCAGGCGCGTCATCAAGAAGGGCAAAACGCTGGTGGTGCCCCTGGCTGACAAGGAGGTGGACTTCACCGACACTTTCCGCCTCTTCTGCACCACCCGCCTGCCTAACCCACACTTCACCCCAGAGGTGAGTGGACCAATGCTTTCACTGCCACTGCCACCAGCTGCCACTGTGCTATGGCTGCTCCTTGGCATGGCTGTTGCATCGTCGATGCTGCTGCATGTCATGCTTGCTGTGAGGGCCAACAGTCATCGGCAGTAGCAGCAGCAGCATGGGTGCCGGCAGTGCTGCATGAGGTCATGGTGTGGCTGCCTTGCTCCTGCAGCTGTCAGCCAAGGTGACCATCGTGGACTTCACGGTCACCATGACTGGTTTGGAAGACCAGCTGCTGGGCAAGCTGATCCTGAAGGAGAAGCACGAGCTTGAGGAGCAGCGGCAGCAGCTGCTGGAGGAGGTGCAGTCATACAAGAAGAAGATTAAGCAGCTGGAGGATGACCTGCTGTTCAGGCGAGTCAACAGCTACCATCAGCTATAGCTCATCTATGCTGAATAGACTGGTCAATAGCTAGCCAAAGTAAGGGAGGGTCACCTTGCTGAGCACAGTGGGGCAAAGCTGCTGTCTTGCTTAGAGTGATGCTGACTTCCCTCGTGTGTCGTGTGTGCTTGCAACAGGCTGTCCAACAGCCAGGGCAACCTGCTGGACGACACTGAGCTGATTGACATGCTGGCCGTGACTAAGCAGACGGCACAGGACGTGACAGAGAAGCTAGCCAACGCCAGCGAGACCAACAAGAAGATCAATGAGGCATGCGAGGAGTACCGCCCTGTGGCCCACCGCGCCACCCTCATCTACTTCCTCATCGCTGAGTTCTCAGTCGTCAACTGCATGTATCAGACCTCCCTGGCGCAGTTCAACCAGCTCTACGAGATGAGCATTGACAAGAGCGACCGCGCCAACATGCCCTCCAAGCGAATCCACAATATCATCGAGTACATGACCTACGAGATCTACCTGTACATCCAGCGCGGCCTGTTTGAGCGGCACAAGGTCATCTTCGCCCTCATGCTTACCAACAAGATCCTTGTGTCAGCGGGCAAGATCAAGGTGAGGGGCGACCCTGGCTTGGCGGCTGCAAGGCACTGCCACCTCTGTGTAGACTGGACAGATGTATAGCTTGAGTGAGGTGTGGGGGGCCTGAAGTGGGTGGACCTGAGCGTGGGCCTGGAAGGGACTTGGAGAGGGTGGGCCTGGAAAGGGTGGGCCTGGAAAGAGTCGGGTGTGGGTTCAGACAGCTGGCCTGGCTGGAGACAGTCAAAGACGCTGACCTCAGCTGTACCTAATGCTTCTACTGAGAAATGGCCACTCGCACTCTTATGCTGTGGTGTATGTGTATGTGTGTGGGGTGCTTTTTCAGTGTGATGTTTGATTATCCGCCATGTTCTGCTGTGCTCTGCTGTCACGGCCTTCAGGTCCTGGACCTGGACATCTTCCTCAAGGGCGGCGGCGCACTGGACATTAACAGCGTGCGGAAGAAGCCCAAGGACTGGATCCCTGACAACGTGTGGCTCAACATCATCGCCTTGTCCTCCATGGACGCCTTCAGAGACATTCCCGACTCCGTGTTCAGGAACGATGGCCTGTGGCGGCAGTGGTACGACCAGGAGGCGCCCGAGACTGCCAAGGTGCAGCCTGATGCCCATTCTCAGCTGCAGAGCTTGGGCGGCCAGGCAACCATGCAAACCCACACAAGCCTCAGCACACATCCCAGCGCCTCACCTGCCACCTGTGACAAACCATATCCCTGTTGGGTCATGGGAAAAACACACTTGCCCGTCATCCCTGATCTGGCACCTATGTCTGTCTGTCCTGGCCATCTTGCCTCTTCCGTGTGGTGCCACTGCTGGGTTCTGCCCTATACCCACCCTACTGCTCTTACCGCTCCTCCTGTTGATCCTGTTCCTGCTGCTACAGGTGCCCGACTATGAGGATCGGTTGTCCAAGTTTGAGCGTATGTGTGTGGTCAAGACCTTTCGCGAGGACCGCACCCTCATCGCCGCTGCGGACTACATCGCGGACTCCGTGGGCCAGCGCTTCGTGGAGTCAGTGCCGCTGAACATGGAGAAAGCATGGGGCGAGAGCCACAACAAGTGCCCGCTCATCTGCCTGCTGTCCCCGGGTGCTGACCCCACCAAGCTCATTGAGGACCTGGCCAAGAGGAAGAAGATCAAGACCTTGGGCGTGTCCATGGGCCAGGTCAGGCAGCATGGGGCATGCACCTGGGGCAGGGGAAGCAATGTCCCATCCCGTCTGTATCGTGTGCCTAGGATCATCCATCATCTACATCATCATTATTGCATGGCATTTACTCGTCGGCGTTGATCATCTGCTATGGCTTGGCCTGGTATAGCCTGGTATGCCAGGAAGGGTTGCATCTTTGCCAAATATGGTGCCTGGTATGACAAGAAGGGTTGAAGCGTTGCACCATGTACAGCCACCTTGACTAGGAGGGACAGTCTGCTCCTCTGCCTGCTCCTGATGCCTGCTCCTGGCTGGTGTTGTCCCTCTTCACCTTCTGTTGTCTGGGCGCTGCCTATGTCTTCTCTTGTGCAAACACGCGTTGGATTGCCTGTGGGGTGTGTCTGCAGGGGCAAGAGATCATCGCGCGCAAGTACATGGCCACCGCCAGCCTAGAGGGCCAGTGGGTGCTGCTGCAGAACACCCACCTGGGCCTGGGCTACCTGACGGAGGTGGAGACCTTCCTCATCAAGGAGGAGAACATCCACGAGGACTTCAGGCTGTGGATCACAGCTGAGCCGCACCCGCAGTTCCCCATTGGCCTCTTGCAGATGGGCATCAAGGTGTGGGGGGCTGGCGCAGCAAGGCTCATCAGGACTGGTCTAGACTAGACTACTTTGTACATTTGCAGCTCCCTCATCTGGCAGCAGTAGCTTCCATGTGGCGCATGAGATGCTTGCTCAATGCACTGCTTGCCCGGCATCAAGTTGTGGACGGCACTAGAGGGCAGCAACACCATAGGATGGTGATACTGATGTTTGTGGAGCGGGTCTCCATGTTGGTGATGATGGCGTGCTGGAGGTGGAAGCTGAGGCTGATGGCCCTGGTGCTGGTGCTGGTGCGGCACAGATCACCAACGAGGCCCCAGTGGGCATGAAGGCAGGCCTGCGCGCCAGCTACCAGTGGGTGTCACAAGACATGCTGGACGCTGTGAGCCACCCCTACTGGCGCCAGCTGCTGTTCGTCATGTGCTTCCTGCACAGCGTCACCCAGGAACGACGCAAGTTTGGGCCCATTGGCTGGTGTGTGCCCTACGGTGAGTCCGCAACTGAGGGTGGGCTGGGGTGCCTGCTGGCTTGGTGCACCTGCTGACATGCCTGGTGGCAACACTGGCGCTGCCACTCCAGCCACTGCTCGCTAGTTTGCCTGTGCAAAACATTCTTGACACTGTCCACCAGTTTCTTGTGCATAGCATTCAATTGACTTGGTTGCAGCCAGTAGCCTACCGACTGCTGCACACTTCAGCCTGCGCTGCTGCCTGCTGCCCTCCCTGCAGAGTTCAACCAGAGCGACCTGAGCGCGTGCGTCCAGTTCCTCCAGAACCATCTGATGGAGATGGACGCCAAGAAGGCCAGTCAGCCCACCTGGGAGACTGTTCGCTACATGATCAGCTGTATCCAGTACGGGGGACGCATCACAGACGACTTTGACCAGCTGCTGATGGACACATTTGCTGAGAAATACTTCCACCCAGGCGTACTGGCTGTGGGCTACGAATTGTACCGTGACGAGCGCTCAGGCTTCCAATACAGGTGAGCCACCTCGCCGGACTGCATGACCTGAATGCTCTCACGCAATGCTGGCCACAGCTGGCAGCAGGTATCTAGCTCCTCCTGTGCGCTGCGCCTGCAGCACAGCTTGGCCTTTGTATTAGGTGACCAGTATGACACCTTCCCCTCGGTGGTGTCTGCAGGGTGCCTGACTCCAATGACATCGACGTGTTCCGCCAGAGCATTGAGTTGCTGCCCGGCACGGAGTCCCCTGAGGTGTTTGGCTTGCACCCCAATGCGGATGTCACCTTCCGCACTCTACAAGTGCAGGAGGCTGTGTACACCATCCTCGACACCATGCCCAAGGGAGGCACAGCAGCAGGCGGGCTGTCACGCGAGGAGATCGTGGACAAGATCTGTGAAGACCTGCTGTCCAAGGTGCCGCCCATGTTTGACAAGGAGGAGACGAAGGAGAAGTTGAAGAAGCTCCCCGGGGGGCCCACTGTGCCGCTGACTGTCCACTTGCGGCAGGAGCTGGACAGGCTGAACACCATCATTCGCCTCGCCACCACGACTCTTAAGGTGGGGCCTTAAGCTGCACCTCTCGCTCTGACTTATTCAGAGCATGGGGCAGACACTGCATGTGTTGCACTCCAGGCCATGGCATCCATGCGCTTGCATCTGAACTAGTATGGACCTTGCACTAAATGCGCTCAATGGCTGCCATGCTTTTTGTGGTTGACGTGCAGAACCTGCGGCTGGCCATCGCTGGCACCATCGCGCTGAGTGGGAACCTCATTGAAGCCGTGGATGCCTTGTTCATCGCACGCATCCCGTCCTTTTGGCTGGCCAAGAGCTGGGAAGCCACCACACTCGGCAACTGGTTCACGGGCATGCTGCAGCGCTATGACCAGCTGAACAAGTGGCTGAACCTGGGCCGGCCGAAAGGCTACTGGATGACTGGCTTCTTCAACCCGCAAGGCTTCCTCACCGCCATGAAGCAGGAGGTGAACCGCAAGCACGCAGCGGACAAGTGGGCCCTGGACGACGTGGTCATGACCAGCGAGGTCACGAACCCACCCAAGGACTACGAGGCGCTCAAGGAGGCGCCCGCGGAAGGCGTCTATATCTACGGCCTGTACCTGGATGGCTGCGCGTGGAGCGGGCGCGACAACAAGCTGGTGGACTCGGAGCCCAAGAAGCTGTTTAACCTGATGCCGGTCCTGTATGTCACGGGGGTGCTGGCCAAGGACAAGAAGCGCACGGGTGTGTTCGAGGCGCCCTGCTATCGCGTCAAGACACGAAAGGGTTTGAACTTCGTGACCACCTTTGCGTTGCGCAGCGAGGACGACAAGTCCAAGTGGATCCTCCGCGGGGTGGGCATTTTGTGCACCATTGACTGAGCTGGGTCGGTGCACTTGCACAGTCAGGCTGCAGCCAGCTGGCTGTGAGGTTGCCTGTGGGCAGGCAGCTGGCTAGCTGGGGGATGGGAGTGGCCAGGGAACGTTTGAGTGGTGGTCAAGCCTCCACCATGTGGGTAACGTCCACCTCTGCTGACCGTCTAACTAAGACTTGTTCGTTTGACGAAAATATGTGCGTGACTGATGCAATAACAGCACCTTTGGCTGCTGGGCAGGGTAAACCCCCGACCAGGGGTGTTGTACATCATGTTGCATGTCATTTTGCATTTGCATGGATGACAGACATATCAATTATTCTTTGTGTGCTTATGTTAGATGTTGCATGCCGATTTTGTGTCAGTTCTTCAATGCTGCTAACTGTCTGTTAATGAGACAGGTGTGTTGATCGCAGAACAGAACACAATCCATGTGCATGGGGGCTTCCCGATTGTGGTTTATGGCTTTCTGATGGAAACGTTCGCCCAAGTGCAATAGCCCTACCCTGGTGGTTGTAGTTGTGCACACAGGTGTCCAACAATACCCTTCCCTCTATAACTTCACAGTTGTGGCCATAGGCACAAGTGTTTTGCGTGCATTGACCGTGCAATAAGAGCTCGGCATCTCGTAAATCTACTCCTGCCGGTCAAGCTTCAATATATCTACCGCCAAATGCCTGGACACCTTGATGCTTAGACACCATCTTGTGTCACCCATATCTTCGATGTCCGAAACCTGGCACATCTGCCCCTTGACACAGTCCAAGCTCGTAGCGTCCCCCGTCTCTGTGCATGGAAGGCAATCATCCGCATACACAACTAGGAGTTTATCATGCAAAACTGGCGCTGCATGGTGAAGAGGGCAGGATGTGAACTTTGATGCAGTGAACCCTACGCCCTCCAACATTTGCTTCAAGCGGGTCTGCCAGGCTCGTAGGGCCTGCCTGAGCCCATACATGGCTCCTTGCAGCTTGCGCAGTGTCAGGGCTGCCTTGGGCAAATACTACTGGGTGGTAGACAAAGACGACCTCATCTAGCTGAGTTAGACGTTCATGATAGCTGCATCTATATCTCACTTAGTACACTTCCATGTTCTAAGCAATTGCTTCAACCGTCAGTTGTGTGGTGCTGTGCAGGGTAGTGTGCTCGCTGACTGAGAGCAAACACCTCCCCCACATTCACACCACACATTTGCATCTAGTGTAGCCTGCAACATCGCGCTTCACTCACACAGAAAGAAGAACGATTACTGTTTATTGCTCTTGACTCGGAGGCTCACCTCAATTGTTTCTTAATAGGTTCATTTAGCTTCCATTCACTGACTGGGCTGTGCCGGTGCCTCATGTTGGCCATTGACTTGATCCATGTTGTTGGCCTAGCACCCACAACATGTTGACACACACTGAGACGAAGCAAGCGATGTTTGCACAATCATGCCCCTGTGCCATCTGTAGGCCGTGCCTGACGTACGGCTTGCGCCAGCGTCTCCGCACAAGTGTTTGGCGCCACTTGCGGAGAATGGCCGCCCGCCACTGTAGCCTTTTCCTCAGGGCCGGCTCCAGATGCCCTACTACCTTCTCTGCTGCTGTGGGGGTGGCTGTGGGGGCGGGTGGGCCTGTGGGGGCGGGTGGGCCTGTGGGGGCGGGTGGGCCTGTGGGGGCGGGTGGGCCTGTATTAAATTTGGCTTGCATGGTCCCCCACATTCACCACAACCACCCCGACACTGCAAGCAGCGGCTGTGGCTTTGCGTGCGGCTGTGGCTGGTGCCCTGGCTACGGCTGCAGCCACCTCATGCAGCCGCACCGCAGCGCGAAGCTTAGGCGTTGACGGCAGCGGCGGACGTTGCGTAGCGCAAGGGACAGCCGGCGCTTGTCTTGCTCCAGCAGCTGGATTGCATGGGTGCGCTCCTCAGCCAGCTGCTCCAATGACACATTCTCACCCTGCACCTCTTGGTGTGCTGCCTGCAGCTGCTCCATGTCTGCCTGCACCTGCTGGAAATCTGCCATCGCATCATCGAGCTGCTGGTGGAGCCGCTCAACTTCTGCCCGTAACTGCATAGTCTCACCCCGTGCCTTCTTCATCTGAGCTTTTAAGCCACTAGGGCAGCATTTAAACCCCGCCTTGGGTGAGGCATGCAGCTTTTGCAGGTGCAGCTGCTGCTTCGGGCTCAGCCTTCTACCCCCCATGGTGGTGGCTAGGGCTGGGAGGGGGCGGGGGGGGGAGGGGTTGGGCTGGGAGGGGGTGGGCTGGGAAGGGTGGGCTGGGAGGGGGTGGGCTGGGAAGGGGTGGGCTGGGAGGGGGTGGGCTGGGAGGGGGTGGGCTGGGAGGGGTGGGCTGGGAGGGTGGGCAGGGAGGGGTTGGGCTGGGAGGGATTGGACTGGGAAGGGTGGGCAATGAGGTGGGCTCCTGCATTGATGGGTGGAGGGGTGGCGGGCATGGTGGGTCGTTGCATGCCGTGGCCTTGCACCATTTTGGTGTACATGATGTAACTCTAAAGCTGTCAAACAGATAGAGGCCTAAGCTGTTTGTTGTGCGGTTTGTTTCAATAGATGCGCTAATGGGTCAAGAACAAATAAAATATAGCCATTTTCCTGTGGGTGCAGCGGGTGCAACACAGTGGAGGACACAGTGGAGGAGGCTGTGTGTAAGCCGGTGATACCTTAGTGTGCGCCGACCCAAATTGTGTATTTGGCGGAAGCGAGTATATTTATATGTTCAAACACCCCGTCAAGGTGCCCTGCACGCCCGGCAGACATCGCGTTGGGTGTCAGCCGGGCATTCCATTTGTGCACAACCAGCTCACTACGCTAGGTCGATGGGGCCTCAGCGATGTGGCTCACCGTGCCAAGGAGACCCGTCTCGCCGATGTGATTTGTTCGCGGGCACATGTGGCAGTACGCGAGCAAAGACTCCAATGGCTAGCGCTGATGGTCAGATTACGCGGACTAAACCGCCAATGCCATTGTGTTTGGCGCCACTTGCGGAGAATGGCCGCCCGCCACTGTAGCCTTTTCCTCATGGCCGGCTCCAGATGCCCCACTACCTTCATATAGTGGTTGCGTTTGCTCCTGTGATCTTGCCTTCGCAATAGCTTGTACCTCCTTGGTGTGGTGCTTGTTTGCGTGCTGTACACTGTAGCTGCCTCCCTTCCTAAACTTCTCACAGCCGTTTGCGATCATCGTGACTTCTGGCTACGATACCGCGATACTTGATTGTAGTCTTATGGGGTAAGGGCTTGGTAACGCGACCACGCACGATCGGTAGACCTGATTATGCCTACTGCTGCTGACACTCCGGGACAAGGTAGTTGATGTCGTTGTGTTGGTCCGCTTGTGCCGGGCACCGCCGGATGCTCAGCGCCTGCAGGCATCGACCTCAAGCAGTTTACTAGCCACAACTTGTGTCACTGAGGGTTACGACTGCCATTCTACTGCCAGCCAGTTGCTGAACGCGTCTACGTCGCGGTCAACGTGCTGATGACTGATCCGTCGAGGGCAGAAGAGCACTGAATCCAGCCGCGAACTCGCTTCCGTGTCGCGCCCTTGCGCACCGGCCGCAGCCACCCGTCCGATTCCTCGACAGAGGTGCTGCGCGAGCAAGTGCTGGCGCCAACCGCGCCCAGACATCGTCCACCAGCACAACCCTGAATCCCCGGATGCAGGCCACAGAGGTGGGAGCTGAAGGCTGGCACCAGCGACCCGGCGTCCAATACTAGCGCAGCAGGCCATAGCCGGCTTGAGTCCGGAGCATATCAGGCCCTTTGTTGCGCTCAATTCTTGCAGCACAGCAGGACTCCTGGCCTGCTTATGTATATAAAAAGTTGAGCCACGCTTACATGCATCGCTTTATCCTTAAGCTAAGGCAGGAGCAGCAGCCGAGCGCTCAGGCACTGCGACATCATCATGCTAGGTCACGCCGCTAGCCAGACATTGGCACGGCCAGCACCGCGATGCGTGTTCCGGGCGCGCTCCATCTCTAGGCCACTCCAGCTGAGGGTGTGTGCCATTGGCTTTGACTTCGGTGACCGCGAGGCGACAGGTGGCCTGGGTGCACTGCCATCCTTACACGGCAGGACAGGCTAATAGCAACCTGGCTGTCCTTCCCACTGGCAGAGCCAGAGCGTGACAAGCGAAAGAAGTTAACTAGCCTGGGCACGGCAGCAGCAGGGCTGCTGATCCTGGGCCCTGTCATGAAGGGGTCTGTGGCAGAGGCGTTCCTTGGCTGTTTGGCAGTAAGCCAGAAGTACCAGGTGTGATCAGCAGGGAACATGCAGAGCATGCCCTGTCTTCAGCTTGGCCTCTGCATCGTGCGTTGTTGTGCATCATGAGCCATACAGGCAACATGTGCCTGAGGGGACAAGGTGTGATGGGACCCACACACCAGGGGTTGCGATGTGCCTGGGTCTAGTGGACATCCAACACATGGCATGGGCGCCCTCCATCTACACTGTAGTTTGGCTGCTGCAACAACAGCACGACTTTCAAGTGGCATGAAAGGCAGGCGCGGGTACAGAAAGACAGCAGCCTGAAACAGACCCTGGGGTGCACTGCTGAGCGTGGGCGGCAGCGGCTGTGCCTCCCGCGGCTGGCCACACAGCTACTTGCAGCCTGCGCCAGGGTTGCTCCCTGCCCTCAGCGGGCGGAACGGGCAGCGCAGGCCACCAGCACAGCTGCATCACCCCACACTTCCAACCTTTCCGGGCAGGTTAGGGCCGCTGACCTGCTCCAGCCTAGTGAGGAGGATGGTCGCCCAGAGGAGCCGGGCATAGAGCACCGAGCATGTGCCTGCACAGTGTAGGAGTCACTAGGCAGACTCCAGCCTGCAGCACCTGGCTTGGCTGTCCACCCTGGCTGTGTGCTGTGCCTCCTGCCTTGACACCTGCCAGGCGCCCAGCAAGGACGTGATCGGCTCCTTCACCAAGTTCTACAGCATGCTGGTCACTGCCGGGTGTGAGCGCCCGCCCCGCCCCGCCCCGCCCCGCCCCGCCCCGCCCCGCCCCGCCCCGCCCCGCCCCGCCCCGCCCCGCCCCGCCCCGCCCCGCCCCGCCCCGCCCCGCCCCGCCCCGCCCCGCCCCGCCCCGCCCCGCCCCGCCCCGCCCCGCCCCGCCCCGCCCCGCCCCGCCCCGCCCCGCCCCGCCCCGCCCCGCCCCGCCCCGCCCCGCCCCGCCCCGCCCTGCCTCACCCCATGCTAACGGCCTATGTGCATGCAGGTATGAGAGCTGGCAAGACTACCTCCTGGACCAAGTGGGTGGCTGGCTCAAGGTTTATTCACATCACACTGCCACTGCTGCTCACTCCCTGGTCACACCGTCATCACGCCCAAACTTCAGACCATGCTGAATCCTTCACCTCCGCTCACTCAGGTCACACCCAAAACCTTGGCTGGAATTGCTCCTGGCGTGAAGCTACTGAGCATCAGGGAATAGGGAGGCTGATGTTGGTGGGCTGTGTCGGCGCAGCCTGTGCTGCTGCATCGGTGATGAGGCCAGCGCTGCTGCTGCCGCTGCTGATGGCTGCTGATGGCCAGCTGCTGATGGGGAGGGACAACTCTGTGGCCCGAGCCGTGGCACAAGGTACGCTGGGGGAGGGGGCGCCTATCCTCCAAGCGCTGGCGCATGACCTGGACACCCTGCAGGTGAGAGTGAGGGGTCCATGAAGGTCTGTGCGGATGGGGATGAGGGAGAGGGGGAAACGAGGGTGAGGGAGAGGGAGGGGTGGAGGATGAGTGGGAGGTGGGTGGAGTGCATGGTTGGCAGGTGTGTCCTAAAGCAGGCAAACTGCCATTGTGGGCCCGGCGGCAGTGACCCTGGTATCTGCACAGCCGCCTCATTGACAAGTGTCTGGTTCAGCCAGTGCGTTACCTGACGGCCTGCCAGTGGGTGGGTGAGGATGACGGGGTAGGGTAGGGTGAGGCATGATGGCCAGGTGGGACCTCCCTGCGGACCTGACCCTGGTTGCTGCACAGCCTGATAGCCTGACAGGGCCGTTTGAACAGCGACGGGGAGTGTGCAGTGGCTGCTTCAATGGCGCTGCCTGGCTGTAGACCCTGGCTGTCAGCCTCAGGGGCCTGGTGGAGTACATTGAGGAGACGGCGCCCATCGTGGGCTCTGACTGGGTGGCTGCAGGTCAGTGCCGGGATGTGCCTGCCTGCCTGCCTGCCTGCCTGCCTGCCTGCCTGCCTGCCTGCCTGCCTGCCTGCCTGCCTGCCTGCCTGCCTGCCTGCCTGCCTGCCTGCCTGCCTGCCTGCCTGCCTGCCTGCCTGCCTGCCTGCCTGCCTGCCTGCCTGCCTGCCTGCCTGCCTGCCTGCCTGCCTGCCTGCCTGCCTGCCTGCCTGCCTGCCTGCTTGCCCGGCACCTGGCCAGAGCATTGCCGCCCAGGCCTTAGGTACAGGGGTCAAGGCGGCAGGGCAGAGTCTTCACGCAAGACCTGCTGCTGCCCCTGCTGCTGCCACCAAGGGCACTGCTGACCCCCTTGTACATGCTGAGTACGCTGCGCATGGACAGTGCTCAGGACATGCTCTAGACAGCCACTGACTCAACCACCACTCAACCACCACTCAACCACCACTCAGGGGCTGCCACCAGCTGCTCCTCACTGGCCACCTAATCTGCAATTGCTGGGCCAGCAGCGGTCATCCCACACCCCACCTCCACACCCCGAGGTTGATGCAGCTCCACACCATGCCACTGCCACCTCCATACCCATGTACAGTAGGGCGTGACCACAGTCTTGAAGTGAAAAACAAGGTAGAGTTGTAGGGCTAGCAATCTGCGTATGTTTCTGTAGTATCCTGTTCTATTCATTGTATGAGGCTGGTCTCTCCCCTCCATGAAGTCCCCACCACTAAGGTGCAAGGCTGAGCTGCAGCCTGTGCCTGGGCTGCCCTGTTGCGCTGTGCAGCCTGCAGCACTGGGCTGAAGTGCAGCAGCAAGCGGCTGGGCTCCGGCGGCAACCCCACCGCTGTGGCCATCAACGTCAGTGACAGGACCCCCTTCATCACCCGCCCCGCCTCACCTGACGAGCTTTCCCAGTGGGTGGTGGGCTGGGGTGCAGTGGGGCGGAGCAGGGCAGGGCGGGGAGGTGTGGAGTGAGGTGGGGTGAGGCCGGGAAGGACTGGGAGGTGATGGGTGGATTGAGGTGAGACAGGGCAGCCCTGAACTGGTGGGGTGTGTGTAGGGGTTTGGGACATACCCAACTGCAGGAGCAGGGGGGTGGGGTCAGGCAGGGTGTGAGAGGGGGTGTGAGGGTAGTTGGCAGCATTTGTGTACTGGCTGTGGTCAGGACCTGCTGATGTGGGTAGGGTGTGTGGTTCACCTTGCCCCGTTGCGCGGTGAGTGACTCAGTTGGTGATGGGGGACTCCTCCAATATTAAGGCCGCTGCGAGTATTACATTCACAAAGACGGAAAGGGACGTTCAGTGGTAAGATGGATTAAATTAGAAATTTGCAGTTATGCTCTCTCAGGAGATCAGTGCTTTCTTTGTCTTTCTGTGTGTAAACAGGTGGAAGGCAGCCATCAACAGCCGGGACAGCTGGTCAGAGGCGCTGCCAGTGGTGCAGCAGTACTGGCACCGGCACGGCTTTGGCATCACCTCCCGCAACTCCACCCTGAGGTATGGGAGGGGCAGCAGGCCAGGCCAGGGCAGGGCAGGGCAGGGCAGACCAGGCCAGGGGCAGGGCAGGGCAGGGCCAGAGCAAGCATGCCATGCAGGGGACGGATGCCAGCGTGCTGACTGGGCTAGGTCTCTCAGCCTTACAGCCAAGCACCCAAGTTGGGACACGCTAGCCACGTCATGACACCCTAGCCATATCTTTCCAGTCACTGAGGCTGTGACTCAGCCATGTGCACAGGCAAGAAAAGGACTCGAAGATCCCTGGCCGCCGTGCCAGTCTGCTGCTGGCCTGCACACATGGCTCTGGTTGCTGGCCCTAGGCTTGCACACTCTCAGGCCCAGGCCTCCTGCTTCAGCCTGAGACCCTGCCTGCTGCCCTGCCCTGCTGCCTGACATGCTGCCCCGGCTTGCTGCCCGCTCTGCCGCCCGCCTGCTGGCCTTGTGCAACTGAGGTTGTGACTTTGCTGCCGCCAGGTGGGTGAAGGGTGCGCTGGAGGAGGCCGGGGACAAACCCCAGGTGGCCAGCCTGGCCGGGCCTCTGCCCCTCCCTGCCAGCACCCATCCGCTCCCTCCCCTAAGCGCCCTGCAGCCCGCTGTGGCAGCGCTGGACCAGAACACGTCACGCCATTGCCAGGGTGTGGCGGGGGCGCAGCACGTGCTGGTGGCGGGGCCCAGCGGCAGCGGCAAGAGCTGGCTGCTGTGGGACAGTACCTTGAGGGCAGGTGGGTGGGCGGGACAGGGGGAGGGCAAGGGGCAGGGGCAGGGGCACGGGTGGGACAGGGTGAGGGAAGCAGGCAAGGCACAGCGCAGGTTTTTCTGAGCACAAGGGCCGCCTCTAAGGTTGTGTTACGTCGTTGAGCTTGGAAGTGCTGTGTTGCATGAGTGGTGCAGCTGGTCCTCAGCCTTCATGGTACAGTGGAGGTAGGGGGAAGGGGTCATGGGAGGGAATGAAGCAGGGAGGGGGAAGGCGGCAAAGGATGTGGAGAGGAGGCAGTGAAGAGTGTACAGGGAGGCATTGCAGGGGATGAGGGGAGGCAGTGAAGAGGGGAGGGCAATCAGAGTGGTGTGGTAACTGGTTAGTCCCGTCGAGGCCATCCCTCTAACGAGTGCTGTGCTGCCTTTAGACCCCTAGCAGAGGCCACGCGCTGGTGGTGAGGCGGTGGCAGCAGGAGGTGACTGGGTTCGACTCGGACCCACACCCAGCCTGGCTGCAGGCAAGGAGCATGGGCTGAGGGTGGTGGATGTGAGTGGGGCGGAGGTGGGCGCCATCCTGGAGGCGGCCCGGGGCTGCGGGCGCTACCCCCGGCTGCGATTTGTGCTGGTGGCTGATCACGTGGACTTCCCTGTGCGGCCCACCCTGGCAGCTGACCTCATGGCTGGGCTGTCTGACGGTAAGGGTCAGGGCAAGGAGTCTATCACCAGCATCGCCCTGGTAGTGTCTTCCTCTTGGTGGTGCCTCCTGCTGCCGGTATACACTTAAAGCCGCCAGCCTGGTGTGGCTGCTGGGGATTGGGAACTTTATGCACATGGATGCATGGGCAAATACAACGCAGACAGTCTTGGCTTGAAAGCCCAGACATCTCTGACAAGGTCCTCTGCTGCTGTGCTGTGCTGCAGTGGGGGCTGCAGGCTGGCCCAGCAATGTCCTCCTCTACATGGCGGCGACGGCCAGTTCCACCGTAGGCTTGGATCCTGTGGTGGCGAGGTTTGGCATCAAGCTGTTCACGAAGGATTTGACCGAGGATCAATTTGGCACCACGCTGCAAGAACTGGCTTCGCGGAAAGAGCCGGAGACGGGACAGGTGCTGCTGGGTCAAGAAGTTGTGCAGCGGGGCGTAAAGTGGGCGAACGTGGTGTGCGGGGGCCTCAGTGTGCGAGCAGCGGTGCAGTACGTCGATAAAGTCGCGGCCGGGGTGCCCCTTACCTAGCCTGGCGCGGCCTGGCGCGGCCTGGCGCGGCTGCCACATTCGCTAGACTGTCACACTCGCTAGATTGTCCAATTGTGCGTCGCGATCTCGCCTCGTCGGTAGGGGGCAACCGAATGTGCGAGTGCCTGTCATCATTCTGAGGTTCTTACGCCCGAAGTTGCAGTCAAGGTAAATGCTAAGGAGCACAGCCCGCTGCTCTAGGAAGGACAATGAATTGAAGGAATGTTTGATATGCGGCTGCTCAAATGAGCGCAGTCTACCCTCTTTCTGAAACCCTGCCTACATAGGGCTGTGCCTGCATGTGGTACCAGCGGCAGCACGCGTAGTGGAATCAGGGTAACAGATAATCTTTTTATTCTTTAAGAAAGCTGTCATTCACAGTCAAAGCAGTGGGTTGGGAATAAGGAACAAAGAGCATAAGTGTGGCGCGTCCCACCATGCCATCCCATCACTAACACACTATGCAGCTCCTGTAGGGCCCTGCCCCGCCTGGTCCCACCCGGCCTTGACGCACTCGCGGCTGCCTGAGCTCCCTCGTCCTCTAGGGCCACTAGGGCCTCAACTTGAGCCCTGCAGCTCATGCCATCACTCCCTGACCTTGGTACCACCCTGCCAGATTCCTTGCTGCCCCTGCAGCCCTGCCATGCAGCAATTGGAACAGACAGCGCCCCAGCAGAGGGTATGCGTGTCATGCTCCTGTGTGAGATGTGGGCATCAGTGTCGGAGGCTGACGCTGACATTCCCTGGGGTTGTGCCGCCCATCAGGTGCAGGGGCTGCTGCATACGGAGGTGCAAGACCCAGAGCGGGTGGTCCAGCCCCAAGTACCATTGCTGATGATGGCTGACACCACTTTAGCCGTCAGCCATTAGGCTGCATGGCTGCACTCTCCTTTTAAGGCTTGGTACTGTTGCAATCATCGGCGGTGGTAGATGATGCATGTGCTGAGGGTAGGGGGCAGGGTTGTGAAAATTGCAGTATTTCATGAAATCTTGCACTGAAATCTTTCACGTGCAAGAAATGAAACTTTCACTGCAACAAATGAAATCCCGGTAGCCCCCAGCACCCGGCAGCACGAGTAGAGCCCGATGGCTGAGGCTGCTCATGTTCGCTGGCCTGGGCATCCCTCTACAGCCTAACGGGAAAAGGCATCGCACACGGCCGCAGGCACAATAGCAGGTGCAGCCGCAGGTGCAACCACAAGCAACCCGCGCAGCAGTTGGATCAGAGCGCAATGGAGGACTGGTTCGCGGGATTTGCCTTCATTGCGGTGAGGACATGTTCATCAACAACTTGCTAGTGCCATGATACGCGCTTGAAGAATCACTTGCAAGTGCCATGAAAAGCCCAGGAAGCCGCTGTGAGGTGCTCTGAGGACACTGCAGCCATTTGCTTGTTGAGCCTGAGCTGGCTGATGTTTGCTTGCAGTTGGAGACAGCTGGTGCATCACAAGTGTAGCATGGCTTGGTGATTGCAAGTCAAGCGGCAGCAGTGTAGAGCAGCAGCCAACATCATGCATGGTCATGCATGTCCTGACACCACCACTACACCCAAGCCATCAACAACAGCTTGGATCAGCCTCTCTCTTTCCCCGCCTCCTTCCTTACACAACCCTCCCCATCCCACTGGACCACGCCCAGCCATGGAGGCGTTGCCAAACATCATTATGATTGCAAGGATGCCCCTTGTTGGCTGCAGGTCTTATGGTCACACTCCTGCCCCTTGCCCCCTCTCCCCTTCCCACCACCGCCACCTTCGAGCCTGCCACCCCACCTACCCTCCCCCCATCCCACTCTAGCCATGCCACTCTAGCCATTCCTCCTCCCTAAAGGCCAGCCTTGGGCGGGCAGCATGGAGCAGGCGCTAGTAGTACACCACACACCATACAGACCCAGCCCATCCCTCCCCCAAGGGGACAGCAGTAGGAGAGCCAAGCCACCGTACTTGATGTGGCTTGGTGGTGGTGGTGTGGTGTGGTGGTCTTGTTGTTGTTGGTGGTGTTATTGTTGGTGTGGTGTTGTTGTCACTTGTCACCTTATGGGGGGTGTTGCAAGGCGTTCGTGCCGTATGTAGGTGCTGCGGGGGCAATAGCATGGCATCATGCATGAACAGCAACGGTGGGGGAGCATGGTTTGGAGCTGTGGTATCCTTTTTAACCTTTGGTTTTGGATATCCTTGACGACCTTTGGTTTTGGTGGATGTGGTGCATTAAATCGTATCCTGATTGTTGCATTGGGTTGGCAGATGTTAAAGAGTGTTGTGTGCAAAGTTTCAGGTCAAAACTCCCACGGCAACCACGCGTTTTCATCCCGTTTCATGTCTTTCATTCTTTTCATGAAATTTCACAAATTTCATGATGAAATGATGAATGAAAGAAATGAAAGAACGCAAAGTCACAACCCTGGTAGGGGGTCACCCCCGCCATTGGCCGCACCCCCATGGCTCAAGACATAAAAACTGACTCATTTTTGCACGGATGAAGCCGCCGATTGGTGCGATGAGCTGGTGATGGTCTAACTAGAGTGCAGCCAGCCCCAGTGCTTTGCCGGGTGGCTGTCCCCCAACACGCGACGTGTTCTGAAGCATCGCACATACATTTAGCGACGGCTATAGGCAGCCTGGACCCAGAGCGGCGTGAATTTTGCATCCCGATTGGACATGCCAACTTTTCAGGTGTTGCAACTTTTCAGGTGTTGCAACGTCCCAGCACGCATCGAGACCCTCTCTTAAGCTCACCCGCTGCTTCCCGGCCTGCTCCCTTGCCCCCTGCTCCAAGTGTCACTTTTTGCCATCAAACGACGCCCCGGCAGGTCAACGGCATTGCGGGCTGGGAGCGTGACCGCGACGGCGGATTGCTGCTGAACACAGGTTCAGCCCACATGTGGCAGCGACTATCAGGTTGATCAAGATGCTCTCATGATTGGTCCCTGTGGCTCCTGAGCAACCACGGACGGCAAGAATTAGTTGAAAATTTGCTGAAATTGAGCTGAAATTTGTATTTGCTATTGTGCAGGCAAGTGAAGGCCATGGGTAACAAGAAAAGGGTAGTGGAGTCTTTATGTGCCCATTTGCAGAAAGGGAGGGAGGTTCTGGCACAGCGCAGGGCTGCTGAGGCTGAGGCTGAGGGATGGTGAGGTGCATGTGTTGCTGGCTGAGCACATTGCCAACGCTGACACTCAAGACCTGGCTGGTGTACTAGATGCAGGTGTGCTGGATGAGGGTGGGCTGGAGAAGTTGGTGAGTGATGCCCAGAATGCCAGGGCTGCTGCAGGCGCTGCAGGAGGGGGAGCGGCTGCAGCAGGGGGCACAGCTGGGGGCGCAGCCGTGAGGGTTGACCTGGACTCTGCCACAGTGCAGAGCTGGTTTGTGTGCCCATGCAAGGTTGGCACCAAGCCCAGGCTGGCCTGCTTGCAGCGTAAGTGTGATGCCTGCAAGGATAGGAAGGTGGGCGTGAAGGCGGGGTGTCAGGGTGTGCAGCTCCAGTATCGTCAGTTCAATAAGCTGGACAATGGGCAAGGCGTAGAGTTGGCCACAGTCCGTGTGGCTGAATATGAGGCGGACAATGGATATGGTTGGGTGTAAGATGCAGGGGGGTCTACTTTGGAGCATCACAGACGGCCCACAAAGAGTCGCACAAAACTGACAGTTCATCATTAAACGTCCTGGTTGGACAGATATTCGGCCTGGAATAGTGCCCATTTCGAGGTAATTTGACATGGGGTGGACACGAGTTGCACGCTGTTGCGCAGGGACAGGCCACAAGCCGTACCATCACTCTCGTCAGCACTAGCACTAGCACTAGAACACATGTCAGGGGGGGTCCAGCGCCCGACAGATATTCGAAAAATAAATCCCCGTCCATGTCGCTGGGCCACTGAGCGCGATAGCTGTTCGCTGATCACAGCCCCACTAAGCAGGCCATTCCCGGCACAGCGCGACCCCATCTCCCAGCACCCCCGCCCGCCCCGGCACAGGTGCACATCAGCCCGAGCAGCCCGCTAGCTTCGCTTTAGTGAGCTGCACCGCCCTGCGCGAGAATCGCTATGAAACTCGTAAAAACCAGAAAGATTTTATCAGGGGTGCAGCCAATGGCGGGGGTGACCCACTGCCCTCCCCTCGAGTAGCCCTGGCTCCTTGCTGCCATGTTGCTTCCAGACTCAGCATCATGACGCAGGTAGGGGCCTTGGAGCCTCCCACAGGCACTGTCACCGAGCTCCACCCTAGGTTTTGGTAGGTGTGTGCAGATTCTGGCCTGCTGCAGCCTCCACTACTGCAAGCTGTATGGGGCTCTGGCGGGCAGTATCATCCTTTCGGGTACAAGGGCTGCTGCCTTTTGGGCAGCAAGAACATGGGCAGCGCTAGCTCCCGCCCGTCTGCGTGAACCTGTTACGTCCGGTTGCAAGTTTTGAACATGGGAGAGAACTGGGTGGAGAAGGAACCGCAGGTTGAGACGGTCTGGCGGGGAGGTAATGGGTGGCGGTAGGTATGTGCACTGGACTGGTACTGCTTCCTGTCCACCCCTCATTGGCAGGGGGCCTGAGCTCAACAACGCAATACAGTTCATTACTGCAAGCTCATTTTTCTTTGCGACCCTTTTCATTTGTCAGAGCAGACTCCATCGCGGGAGCGCATTTAGTCTTGTGGTGCTTTCCCAAAAAACAAGCTCGCGATGCAGTGCCCAATCGGTGCTGCTGGCCATTCTGCCAACAGCCGCACGTTTATGCACCAATCGCAGCGACAGATGAGCTTCATTGGGCGAATGCGGATATGTGCGGCGCCATCCGTCCCAGTCCCTACTGGGTGGGTGGGGCAAGTTTCTTTCGCAGGCATAATGCACTCAGAAAGGCGACATATGGTGTATGCGGTGTGCGCGGGTCATCGCGGCATGAACCCTTCCAAGGCTTGCAGGGTTCCCCCTATTTTGAGCCGAAATGTAAAATCGCGCAGACGTTGTCCCCATGAACTGCCAGGTGCCAGCCTGGTTCAACTGAGCGTCCTCGGCTCAGCGTGGGAGTGCGGGTCGCAAAAGTGATGCACAGCTATGATATGGTGAGCTCGCCCGCGGATGTACCACTCTCGAACCTGCCGACAGCGTAGCAGGCCACACCCACGGCCCTACACACTGGCATAAACTTGCAAGGGTGCTTTGCTACTCAGATGTCGTCAAGGGATATGGGGGACTCCATCGCGGACACGCCCGAGTGGTCAGCACTGACAGCGCACATGGCGGAGATCAAGCAGACGTACGTGAAGAGCGCCCAAGTACCGCATAGCTGCACCGCCGTGCGCTACGCTCGTCTGGCCTCCTCCTGCGCGCCCTGACGATGCGATGCTCCATCACTGCAGGCACCTGCGCGACATGATGGCGGACGAGCGCCGGTGTATGGCGCTGATCAAGGAGTCGGAGGGCATTTACTTTGACTTCTCCAGGCAGCGAGTTAACGCTACTACGATGGAGGTGCGGCTGACTCCCAACAGTTTGCCGCTCTTCGGTCCGCAGCGCCGCTTCCACCGCCCGGCACTGCACACCCCCTCCTGCGCCCATTTGGTGCCGCAGCTCTTGCTCAAGCTGGCTGAGGCAGCCAACCTGCGGAAGAAGATAGATGACATGTTCAATGGCGAGCACCTGAACAGCACCGAGGACAGAGCGGTGCTACATGTGGCCACCCGAGCACGTCGAGACCAGGTCAGGTGTCAGAGCCCCACAGCCTATCCAGCTTTCCCCTGCCTGCCCCACTGCCCATCACTTTCTTGCATGCATGGTGGCCTGTGATGTTGACTGTAGCCAAGCTACAATGCACCAGCTGACACAGCAGCAGAACAGTCAGAGGAGTCATAGCATTGGAGCGTGACGGAGGCAGCAACAGCTCAACTACCAAACAGCTTAGCACATCTTGTTTATCTGATCTGCCTCATCAATCTTCTCAATATGCCACTCTGCCTGCCCTGCCTGGCAGCACAGAAGATAGTGGCTGATGGCAAGAACGTGGTGCCAGATGTGTGGGATGTGTTGGACAAGATCAAGCGCTTCAGTGACAAGGTGCGGAGCGGCGAGTGGCTGGGCGCCACCGGCAAGCCGCTGAAGCACATCGTGGCAGTCGGCATTGGGGGCTCTTTCCTGGGCCCGCTGTTCGTGCACACTGCTCTCAAGTAAGTGGGACACGGCTGATGCAGGGGCAGGGCCACAGGCCATGAGCTGGGTATAGGCAGGGTCATACCACAGTAGGTGTGTCGGACTCTTCAGTGTGTTGTAGTTTGTGATGCGTGACCGGCAGCGAGTGACTTGCAGCACTTGCACATTGGCGTTTACAGCGAACACTTCATTGTTGCTTCAACCTACCCAGATGTTGGCCTCTCCTTGCTTTCCTGTCCCTGCCCCTGCTTGTTCAGGACAGAGCCCATGGCTGCTAAAGAGGCTGAGGGGCGTAGTCTCCGCTTTCTAGCCAACGTGGACCCCATTGATGTAGCGCGAGCCCTCAATGGTCTCAACGCTGAAGAAACACTGGTGGTGGTGGTGTCCAAAACCTTCACCACAGCAGAGACCATGCTGAATGCCCGCACTGTGCGCAAATGGCTGGTCACACAGCTGGGTGAGTGAGACAAACTGGCTGCCCAGCGGGGCATTGGCAGAAGGATCAGCAGAGGTGACAGCAAGAGGGGCCGCAGCACAGAGAGGCTCTTGCTAGTGGTCACAATGCTGAGGGTGAGTACCTGATGAATGCCCTGCTTGCCGGTAGTGACGCTGTGTGCCCTGGTCCCAACCTCTGCTGTCTCCAGGGCCTGAGGCAGTTGCCAAGCACATGGTGGCTGTGAGTACCAACCTGAAGCTGGTGAAGGAGTTTGGTATTGACCCAGACAATGCATTTGGCTTCTGGGACTGGGTGGGCGGCCGCTACAGCGTGTGCAGCGCAGTGGGCATGCTGCCCCTGTCCCTGCAGTATGGCTTTGACATCATGGAGGTAAGGTGGGGCGGCGCACGCAATGGCTGGGACTACAGCCGCGGCTGGTCACAGCAAGGTTATTGACACCTTGCTTCTGCTGACGATGTGCCACACATCAACCCTGGCCCCACTCCCAGCTCCCTGACCTCCACCCTACCCCCTCACCAGGTCCCTCCTCGTTCCCCCTTGTTCGTCTGCTGGCAGACCTTCCTTGCAGGCGCCAACAACATCGATGACCACTTCCGCAACATGCCCTTGGACCAGAACCTACCAGTGCTGATGGGCCTGCTGTCGGTGTGGAACGTGTCATTCCTTGGCTACCCCGCGCGTGCCATCCTGCCCTACTGTCAGGTCTGCTATGCTATGGACGACACAGCAAGGCCACTCCTGCCATTGAGCCCCTGTCCGTGTCTGACACAGCTTGCCTGACTCAGTGCCTGTACCCCAAGCCATGCATGACATGGACTGTTCCTGCGCAAGGCAGGGCCATCTGCTGGCATATGCCCCTCACTCATCTACATGGCAGTGCTCACCGTTTGACCCACCTCCTGCTATTCAGCTATGCCCAAAGGCTGTGCTAAGTTGTCTGTCAATCTGGCTACCCACCCGCCCTCGTGCCTGCCCACCTGCCTGCCCAGGCATTGTCAAAGCTGGCACCTCACATCCAGCAAGTCAGCATGGAAAGCAACGGCAAGGGTGTGGACATCCATGGCGCCCCCTTGCCATTTGATGCTGGGGAAATAGACTTTGGCGAGCCAGGCACCAATGGCCAGCACTCCTTCTACCAGCTCATCCACCAGGGGCGTGTCGTCCCTTGCGACTTCATTGGCATTGTGCGCTCCCAGCAGAGCGTGTACCTGAAGGGCGAGATTGTCAGCAACCATGATGAGCTCATGTGCAACTTCTTCGCCCAGGTGTGTGGCATCATCCTTGACACGTGCACTGACAGTTGCCAGATTGTCTTCAGAGCGTACGCCCTCGCTGGTGCTTGTGTCACGTTCTACCCACTGCCTGAGCGAATGCCTCTTGCCTGCTGATGCAGGCTGACGCCCTGGCTTATGGCAAGACGCCAGAGCAGCTGCGGAGCGAGAATGTGCCCGACTACCTCATTCCGCACCGCACCTTCACAGGCAACCGGCCGTCCATGTCCATCATGCTGCCCAACTGCACCGCCTACACTGTGGGCCAAATCCTTGCACTGTACGAGCACCGTGTGGCCGTGCAGGTGTGCAGGGGCCCGCAGTGACTGTAGGCCTGACAGAGAGGAAAAAGGGTGCACATCATGCATGCCGGCAAAATTGTGCAGAGTGTCACATGACAACGGCCAGTGCCATGGACAAGGCATAAAGATGCACAGTGTTGCGGGCTGCATGTGCTTTGGCATCCTGCAGTTGACACAAGACAGTGCAGCCATGTGGAGCAAGGCTCATCAAATGCCAGACACATGGAGGGCATGGCATATCTGGTTGGTGTATGTCACTTACCATGACACCTGTATGCTGTGTGTTGTGTTGTGTGCAGGGTTTCATCTGGGGTATCAACAGCTTTGACCAGTGGGGTGTGGAGCTGGGCAAGGTGCTGGCCAGCAAGGTCCGCACTAGCATGCACACCAGCCGCACCCGCAACCGCATGGTCTTCTCAACTGATGGCTTCAACTACAGCACCACGCGCATGATCAACAAGTACTTGGAAGGGAAGACACAGATGATGTACGCTGAAGGTGGGAGGGGGAGGCTAGCTTGGGCGGGGTTGGGGCAAGATGATGAGGTATACCAGCTGCGGGTTTAAGATCAGGGGTCATAGCAACTGCAAGACAAGGGCAGGCTTCATCCATACGTCGCTGTGCTCTGCTCAACGGCGCGCGCGCAGCACATAGGCGGGCATAAGCGATGATGCAGGGTGTGCTGATTCAGATGATGTGCCTTGCACTGCTTGTCTGCACCCTTGCAGGCTATGACACCTTCCCAGTCAACCTCCTGCATGGTGCAAGAACCTAGTATGGAAAGAGCTGGTTATGACGGAGCCGATGAGTGAGAGTGAAGTGGCGTATGCAGAGCAGCCAGGCCGACGTGCATATGGCAGCACCCCAGCCTGCTGCAGCAGCCAGGTTGTGAGCTGCTGTGGCCAAGTGAAGGTTGCCCTGTGCCACCCCACTGCAGTGTATGTAGGGGTCATGTATGGTGTCTAGGGTGTGCGTGATGAAAGCCGTTTTGCTGATCATTGCATTGTGTATGGAGTAGGTATGTTCGCCCTGTGTGACCCAGTGTTGTTGTAGTGTACACGAGTTGTCATTCTTTTGTGCATCATTTCCATCGTAGCCCAGAGATGCTGCACACCTGCTACCATCAGCAGCTGCATAAGGTGTAATGACGATGTCAAGAGGCAGCAGAAGATGTCAGCTGAAAACGCGCTGATGCAATTTGACAAGAAAACCATAGCACCTGTCACCGAAGCAACATGCGGGGCAGATAATGTCACGGTTCCCATAACAATTGTGGCGGTCGGCGTCACACTTCCCGGTACCAGGGCTGCTGCCCTGCAGGGCAGCAAGCAAATGGGCAGCGCAAGCTCCTGCCAGTCTGCTGTTACCTGGTACCTCTGGTTGCATGTTTTGAACATGGGAGAGAAGGAACCACAGGCCGAGACGGGCTGGCGGGGAGGTGATGGGTGGCGGTAGGTATGTGCACTGGACTGCTAGTACTGGAACTGCCAGTCCCGGCACCACTTCCTAGTCAACCCTGACAATGGCAAGGCGCCTGAGCACCACAACGCAATACAGTTTATTATTGCAAGCTCATTTTTCTTTGCGACCCTTTTCATTTGTCAGAGTAGACTCCATCGCGGAAGTGTTTTCACCTTTGTGCGGCTTCCACACAGACCGAGCACGCGATGCAGTGCCCACTCGGTGCTGCTGGCCATTCTGCCAACAGCCGCACGACTATGTACCAATCGCAGCGACAGATGAGCTTCATTGGGCGAAGGAGGTTATATGCGGCGCCATCCGTCCCAATCCCTACTGGGTGGGTTGGGCGAGCTTTTTCGCCAAAGAAATCTTGCAATGACAAAGGCATTGCGCCATGTTGGAAGCGGCGTGCGCGGTCATCGCAGAATGAACCCTTCCCAGGCTTGCAGGTTCCCCCCCCATTTGAGCCGAAATGTGAAATCGCGCAGACGTTGTCCCCATGAACTGCCAGGTGCCAGCCTGGTTCAACTGAGCGTCCTCGGCTCAGCGTGGGAGTGCGGGTCGCAAAAGTGATGCACAGCTATGATATGGTGAGCTCGCCCGCGGATGTACCACTCTCGAACCTGCCGACAGCGTAGCAGGCCACACCCACGGCCCTACACACTGGCATAAACTTGCAAGGGTGCTTTGCTACTCAGATGTCGTCAAGGGATATGGGGGACTCCATCGCGGACACGCCCGAGTGGTCAGCACTGACAGCGCACATGGCGGAGATCAAGCAGACGTACGTGAAGAGCGCCCAAGTACCGCATAGCTGCACCGCCGTGCGCTACGCTCGTCTGGCCTCCTCCTGCGCGCCCTGACGATGCGATGCTCCATCACTGCAGGCACCTGCGCGACATGATGGCGGACGAGCGCCGGTGTATGGCGCTGATCAAGGAGTCGGAGGGCATTTACTTCGACTTCTCCAGGCAGCGAGTTAACGCTACTACGATGGAGGTGCGGCTGACTCCCAACAGTTTGCCGCTCTTCGGTCCGCAGCGCCGCTTCCACCGCCCGGCACTGCACACCCCCTCCTGCGCCCATTTGGTGCCGCAGCTCTTGCTCAAGCTGGCTGAGGCAGCCAACCTGCGGAAGAAGATAGATGACATGTTCAATGGCGAGCACCTGAACAGCACCGAGGACAGAGCGGTGCTACATGTGGCCACCCGAGCACGTCGAGACCAGGTCGGGTGCCTGAGACCCACAGCCCATCCAGCTCTAGCCTGCCTGCCCCACTGCCCATCACTTTCTTGCATGCATGGTGGCCTGTGATGTTGACTGTAGCCAAGCTACAATGCACCAGCTGACACAGCAGCAGAACAGTCAGAGGAGTCATAGCATTGGAGCGTGACGGAGGCAGCAACAGCTCAACTACCAAACAGCTTAGCACATCTTGTTTATCTGATCTGCCTCATCAATCTTCTCAATATGCCACTCTGCCTGCCCTGCCTGGCAGCACAGAAGATAGTGGCTGATGGCAAGAACGTGGTGCCAGATGTGTGGGATGTGTTGGACAAGATCAAGCGCTTCAGTGACAAGGTGCGGAGCGGCGAGTGGCTGGGCGCCACCGGCAAGCCGCTGAAGCACATCGTGGCAGTCGGCATTGGGGGCTCTTTCCTGGGCCCGCTGTTCGTGCACACTGCTCTCAAGTAAGTGGGACACGGCTGATGCAGGGGCAGGGCCACAGGCCATGAGCTGGGTATAGGCAGGGTCATACCACAGTAGGTGTGTCGGACTCTTCAGTGTGTTGTAGTTTGTGATGCGTGACCGGCAGCGAGTGACTTGCAGCACTTGCACATTGGCGTTTACAGCGAACACTTCATTGTTGCTTCAACCTACCCAGATGTTGGCCTCTCCTTGCTTTCCTGTCCCTGCCCCTGCTTGTTCAGGACAGAGCCCATGGCTGCTAAAGAGGCTGAGGGGCGTAGTCTCCGCTTTCTAGCCAACGTGGACCCCATTGATGTAGCGCGAGCCCTCAATGGTCTCAACGCTGAAGAAACACTGGTGGTGGTGGTGTCCAAAACCTTCACCACAGCAGAGACCATGCTGAATGCCCGCACTGTGCGCAAATGGCTGGTCACACAGCTGGGTGAGTGAGACAAACTGGCTGCCCAGCGGGGCATTGGCAGAAGGATCAGCAGAGGTGACAGCAAGAGGGGCCGCAGCACAGAGAGGCTCTTGCTAGTGGTCACAATGCTGAGGGTGAGTACCTGATGAATGCCCTGCTTGCCGGTAGTGACGCTGTGTGCCCTGGTCCCAACCTCTGCTGTCTCCAGGGCCTGAGGCAGTTGCCAAGCACATGGTGGCTGTGAGTACCAACCTGAAGCTGGTGAAGGAGTTTGGTATTGATCCAGACAATGCATTTGGCTTCTGGGACTGGGTGGGCGGCCGCTACAGCGTGTGCAGCGCAGTGGGCATGCTGCCCCTGTCCCTGCAGTATGGCTTTGACATCATGGAGGTAAGGTGGGGCGGCGCACGCAATGGCTGGGACTACAGCCGCGGCTGGTCACAGCAAGGTTATTGACACCTTGCTTCTGCTGACGATGTGCCACACATCAACCCTGGCCCCACTCCCAGCTCCCTGACCTCCACCCTACCCCCTCACCAGGTCCCTCCTCGTTCCCCCTTGTTCGTCTGCTGGCAGACCTTCCTTGCAGGCGCCAACAACATCGATGACCACTTCCGCAACATGCCCTTGGACCAGAACCTACCAGTGCTGATGGGCCTGCTGTCGGTGTGGAACGTGTCATTCCTTGGCTACCCCGCGCGTGCCATCCTGCCCTACTGTCAGGTCTGCTATGCTATGGACGACACAGCAAGGCCACTCCTGCCATTGAGCCCCTGTCCGTGTCTGACACAGCTTGCCTGACTCAGTGCCTGTACCCCAAGCCATGCATGACATGGACTGTTCCTGCGCAAGGCAGGGCCATCTGCTGGCATATGCCCCTCACTCATCTACATGGCAGTGCTCACCGTTTGACCCACCTCCTGCTATTCAGCTATGCCCAAAGGCTGTGCTAAGTTGTCTGTCAATCTGGCTACCCACCCGCCCTCGTGCCTGCCCACCTGCCTGCCCAGGCATTGTCAAAGTTGGCACCTCACATCCAGCAAGTCAGCATGGAAAGCAACGGCAAGGGTGTGGACATCCATGGCGCCCCCTTGCCATTTGATGCTGGGGAAATAGACTTTGGCGAGCCAGGCACCAATGGCCAGCACTCCTTCTACCAGCTCATCCACCAGGGGCGTGTCGTCCCTTGCGACTTCATTGGCATTGTGCGCTCCCAGCAGAGCGTGTACCTGAAGGGCGAGATTGTCAGCAACCATGATGAGCTCATGTGCAACTTCTTCGCCCAGGTGTGTGGCATCATCCTTGACACGTGCACTGACAGTTGCCAGATTGTCTTCAGAGCGTACGCCCTCGCTGGTGCTTGTGTCACGTTCTACCCACTGCCTGAGCGAATGCCTCTTGCCTGCTGATGCAGGCTGACGCCCTGGCTTATGGCAAGACGCCAGAGCAGCTGCGGAGCGAGAATGTGCCCGACTACCTCATTCCACACCGCACCTTCACAGGCAACCGGCCGTCCATGTCCATCATGCTGCCCAACTGCACCGCCTACACTGTGGGCCAAATCCTTGCACTGTACGAGCACCGTGTGGCCGTGCAGGTGTGCAGGGGCCCGCAGTGACTGTAGGCCTGACAGAGAGGAAAAAGGGTGCACATCATGCATGCCGGCAAAATTGTGCAGAGTGTCACATGACAACGGCCAGTGCCATGGACAAGGCATAAAGATGCACAGTGTTGCGGGCTGCATGTGCTTTGGCATCCTGTAGTTGACACAAGACAGTGCAGCCATGTGGAGCAAGGCTCATCAAATGCCAGACACATGGAGGGCATGGCATATCTGGTTGGTGTATGTCACTTACCATGACACCTGTATGCTGTGTGTTGTGTTGTGTGCAGGGTTTCATCTGGGGTATCAACAGCTTTGACCAGTGGGGTGTGGAGCTGGGCAAGGTGCTGGCCAGCAAGGTCCGCACTAGCATGCACACCAGCCGCACCCGCAACCGCATGGTCTTCTCAACTGATGGCTTCAACTACAGCACCACGCGCATGATCAACAAGTACTTGGAAGGGAAGACACAGATGATGTACGCTGAAGGTGGGAGGGGGAGGCTAGCTTGGGCGGGGTTGGGGCAAGATGATGAGGTATACCAGCTGCGGGTTTAAGATCAGGGGTCATAGCAACTGCAAGACAAGGGCAGGCTTCATCCATACGTCGCTGTGCTCTGCTCAACGGCGCGCGCGCAGCACATAGGCGGGCATAAGCGATGATGCAGGGTGTGCTGATTCAGATGATGTGCCTTGCACTGCTTGTCTGCACCCTTGCAGGCTATGACACCTTCCCAGTCAACCTCCTGCCTGGGGCAACAATCTAGTGGCCTGATGCTGCAACGCAACAGCCGATGTTATACTTGCCAGCTTTGAGAGCACTCTCCACAATTTTGGACTCGCGATATAGCTTTGGTCATCGCTAGTTTTCTTATCGATTCATTGGTCGAAGTAGTGAGATACACGTGCGGCTTGACAGTCGTTTTTCATTACGCAAGGTGTCGTGGCAGTTGTTGTCGAATCTTGCACAACTGGAAGCCGTCCATGACGTCGCTTGGTAACTAAAAGATTACAATCGGATGCGGATGTTGCGGATGTGGTTGTTTGACTCGCGACCCACCACGTGCGACCCATACTCGAACCCAGAACGCGGATAACTAGCATAGCACGCGGAGCAAGCTTTTCGTTGGGTTTCGCTGGGTCGCCACGGGCAGAATGTGGCTCAGACCCGTAGTGGTCACCCCCAATCAATCCTCTCGGTAAAATGTCAACCGACCTCAGTCGACATTTTGTCACGGAGTTATGTTGACATTTGCAACAGGCACCAAACAGCTAATGCTGCATCAACGCTGCATTCTCTCAGTATTCGCGTGCCGACTGTAGGCCAAATACTGCGATCGACGCAGCCACCCAAATATGTGACCGCTCATTCCCTGCCAGGCCGGTCTTGGGCCCCTGTTGCAGTTGATGTGTGTTGATGGAAAGACTTGACGTGAATCCAAACGCACCTGGCCCGTCTCCAAAGCAAGCGAATAGGCCGAATTCCTCCAGTTCGCAGGGCTTTGAATCTTAGCGAGGCTAGTTAGCGGCTAGCAGAAGACGACTGAGCGGACGACCCAGCAGGCGGTAACGACTCTGACCCAGCACCACAGCTAGCAGGTTCCAGCTGGAAACACAGACAAGCACCCCCATTCAGCACACCATCATGATATCATCTTCTTCTTTGCGGGCCTAATGCCCAGAAGGCCAGGAAAGAGTGCAGCAAAGAAACGGGTGAAGAAAGCGCCAGTGCAGCAGGGCTGGAAGGGGGTGGGGCAGGGCTGGGAGGGGGTGGGGCAAGGCTGGGATGGGGCAGGGCTGAGAGGGGGTGGGGCAGGGCTGGGAGGGGGTGGGGCAGGGCTGGGAGGGGGCAGGGCTGGGAGGGGGTGGGGCAGGGCTGGGAGGGGGTGGGGCAGGGCTGAGCAGGGAGGGGCAAAGCATGGCTGGGAGGGGGTGGGGCATGGCTGGGAGGGGGTGGGGTAGGGCTGGGAGGGGGTGGGGCAGGGCTGGGCAGGGAGGGGAGGGGCAAAGCAAGGCTGGGAGGGGTTGGGGCAGGGCTGGGAGGGGGTGGGGCTGGGCTGGGCTGGGAGGGGCATACCTGGGCTGGTGAGCATAGCAGGGGACAAGCCAGGGGGTCCAAGGGCAGGGCAGGGGCCTCTTGCTGTTGCAGCCCCGTCTCAATGTAATGGGCATCGAGGTTTAATGGGCGAGTCTGGGAGGGGATGGAGTCCAGGATGCTGCACTGGCGCTTTCTTCTGCCGCTTCTTTTCTGCACTCTTTCCTGGCCTTCTGGGCATGTGCCCTGCAAAGAAGAACATGATATCATGATGGTGTGCTGAATGAGGGTGCTTGTCTGTGTTTCCAGCTGGAACCTGCTAGCTGTGCAATCAAGTCTCCCGGTAACTCTTCCACCTGTGAGGTAGACTTACTAGCCGCTGTCAGGTGGAATAGCGCAACCGCCTAACCGCTGCCCGCACAGGTCGTGTTGCTCTATCTAGGGCCATCTGCAGCTCTGCGGACAAGACGGCTGCGCAGCAGGGTAAAGAATGCCCATGGTAATCCTTTCCAGTAGCCTCAGCGCCGGCAGCTCCTACCAGCACCAGACAAGGCGCACCAGCTGCAGTGCACAAAGCAGCTGCTGGGCCAACGCTGCGTCCGTAGCAGCTGCTGCGGATGCTGAGGATGGACTGCGGTCCCAGCGGCCAACGCAGCTCGCGCAGTAAGAAACGGTCGCTCCAACCCAGGTATGAGCTGCGTTGTGCCCGTTGTTGCTGGTATACCCGCACATGTTGCTGCTTGCTGCTGTTGTTGCACCTCACCAGCTCAAGTGCTTAATGCACAGCTATGCGCTGCATTGCTTCACTCCTATGTGTGGCATCGTCCTGGTTGTGGTGCTGGTCCACAGGTGTGGCCACACAGAAGCGTACCACCCGTGAGCAGACATTGCCTTACAAGGGGCAAGGGCATATTGGCATCACAGCAGGAGCATGCAGTAAGCACAGCTGGCCCACAAGGGGCAGGGGCAGGTATGAGGCTCAGCCGGGGCAGGTGCAGCAGGGGTAGGCAGGCAGCATTGCAGAAGTACGCAGGCACAACAGCAGGGGCATGCGGGTTGCATGCAGCTTGGGTAGGCAGGCGGTGGAGGGGCAGCGACAGCCAGGCAGGAAAACAGTATACACTCAGGGCTGCAGTGGCAAACGCAGCAGGGATAGAGTATCAGAGAAAGGCATGCTTTGCTTATCAAACAGGGAAGAATATGTCCATGCTTGTGCCTACTGGTGCTTGTGCAGATGCCCGCCCTAGGCGCATGATGATTGCGGCAGCAGTGGAGGAGGCGGTGCTAGCAGCAGCAGCAATGGTGGCAGCAGTGGCGGCAGCACAACAGGAGTAGGCCCTTGTAACAACGATGGCAAGCACAGAATGGCTAGGCAGGTAGTGGGGGGCAGGGGCAAGCGGGCAGCATACCAGAGGAATGCAACTAGGTTGATGGCAGCAGCAGTGGCAGAGGCGACAGAGACATCAACAGGCGTCGACAGCGGCAGTGGCGGCAACAGCGGCAGTGGCGGCAGCAGCGGCGGCAGCGGCGGCAGTGGCGGCAGGAGCAGCGGCGGCAGTGGCGGCAGGAGCACCTGTGCTTGTGCCTGCGTGTTCCTATCTGTGTGTCCCATCATGTGCGCCTATCTGTGTGTCTATGCCAATGCATGCCACTTCCAGCATTCCTAGCAAAGCACAGCCAGGAGCGGCAGCCAGGCGTTGTCGGGGTATTTGGCCAGCCTGCCCACTTCTAGTCATGCATGTCCTTGTTTGTTGATCACAATCGTGCCCCTTGCTTGCTGCAGGTGTAACAGTCATAGCGACCCCTCGGTCCCTTCCCTCTAACCCTACCCTGTCCCATCACCAACACCTCCAAGTCTCCTGCGCCCCCACTCCCCCACTCCCCCTCACCTCCCCCCGGACATCGTGGTCCCCTCCCTACCCTACCCAGCAGCCAGGAGGAAGCCCCCCCTTGTCCCTCTTCTCCCTGCCCAATCTCATTCCTCTTCTTCCTCTCCTGCCTGCCCTGGTTAACCGCCTGGCTAACCGCCTGCCGGCAAGCGGCTGACACCCAGCCCAGCCCAGCTGGCCTCCTGCCCCTTGGCTTCTTGCTCCTTCCCTCTGCTGTCCAACCACTACCACCAAGTCCCCCACCCTAGCGGGCAGCCTAGAGCTAGTAGTAGCCCTCTTCTCCCTCTTCTCCCTGCCCCTTCTCATTCGTCCCTTTCTAGCTAATCGCCTGCCGGCAAGTGGCTGACACCCAATACCCAGCCTAACCTCCTCCCTCGTGTGCATGCCCCTTGGTTGCAGGTCTGATGGGTACCTCCTCTCCCCTTCCTTTCTACAAGTGAAAACAATTGCGCTATGTATGTCTTGGGCTTCTCGACTTCCTTGCTGTGTGGATAATAGCACCCACAGATGATGACGAGACATTGGGCTGCTTGGCTTTGTACAGGGTTGGGGTGATGTGTGTCATGTACTTGCCATGCATCATAACTTTGGCTCCTGTAAGATCATGTTGAGTATGCAACATCATGTTGATGCAAGCGTACGTCACACAGCCTTGAAGTCTCAATGATACCTAGTCTTCCAATGTAATAGTGGGAGGGTAGGATGTTTTGTGTAAAGCTGACAACCGGTTAGTGCATGGATGGCCCGCTTGTACGGATAACCCATCTTCGCAACGTTCTCGTGTTCTTGCCCTTGCTGGCACAACGTGCCTTACCAAGCCTTGATGTAATCCACTACTCACGCAAGTGATAGCATGGTTTGTAGCTGCAAGCCTGATACCCCTAGTGTCGTCCTCATGCACCGACCACATGCACACACTACATTGTTATGGATGCGTCTCCAGAACCTAGCTGTGTGTTGTTGTCCATACAAGGGGCATAATGCGCACCACACCCTAGCATGTGGCTGGATCACTGCCAGGCCAGCACCTGCTAAGCATGACCGTGATGCATACATGCAAAGGGGGTATGTAGCAGGTGGCTACCACGTTTGCAGCATCAGCGCATCACTGCGTGGTGGTGTTGTCCATACAAGGGGCATGTGGCGCACCACACCCTAGCATGTGGCTGGATCTAGTGAGCCTCCACTATGAGCACCATCCGTAGTCCAGCTAGCTGTGACACATTGGGTGTGGATCACTGCCAGGCCTGCACTTGCTAAGCATGACCGTGATGCATACATGTAAAGGGGGTATGTAGCAGGTGGCTACCACGTTTGCAGCATCAGCGCATCACCGCATGGTGGTGTTGTCCATACAAGGGGCTTTAATACCTTTTGAGAAGAGGATACACGGCTAATGACCACCACAGTTTTCTTCATTACATCTTGACCATTCACAGCTTACAAATCACGTTGTGGCATGGAACTGAACGGACGGTGAGGACAGCCTCTTGAAAGCTTTTGTACCATGCAACATTCTTCTCAGATGGGCTCTGACTGCACTGATGGGCACTGACTGGGCACTGCTGCTACCTGCAGCCTGCACTGCCACACACCTACAAACTGCTGCTGCTGTCCATGCACTGCTCATGCACTACAGCCTGCTGCTCTTGCTGCTGCTCATGCACCGCAACACACCTACAACCTGCTGCTGCTGCTGCCCATGCACTGCTGCTCGTTGCACTACAGCCTGCTGCTGTTGCTGCTCATGCACTAAAACACATGCACTGCAGCCTTCTGCTGCTGCTCATGCACTGCAGCACACCTACAGCTTGCTGCTACCTGCAGCCTGCACTACCACACACCTACAGCCTCCCGCTGCTGCTGTCCTTGCACAGCTGCTCATGCGCTACAGCCTGCTGCTGCTGTTGCTCATGCACTGCGTCACATGCACTGCTGCCTGCTGCTGCTGCTGCTGCTCATGCACTGCAACACACCTGCAGCCTGCTGCTACCTGCACTGCTACAAGTGCACAGCCTGCTGCTGCAGCTGTCCTTGCACTGCTGCTCATGCACTACAGCCTGCTCCTCCTGCTGCTGCTCATGCAGTGTAGCACACCAACAGCCTGCTGCTACATGCAGCCTGCATTGCCACACACCTACAGGCAGGGCAGGGCAGGGCAGGGCAGGGCAGGGCAGGGCAGGGCAGGGCAAGGCAGGGCAGGGCAGGGGAGGGCAGGGGAGGGCAGGGCAGGGCGGGGATGGGCTGGGGTGGGGCAGGGTTGGGATAGGGTGGGGCAGGGCTGGGAGGGGGTGGGGCAGGGCTGGCAGGGTGTGGGGCAGGGCTGGGCAGGGAGGGGAGGGGCAACGCAAGGTTGGGAGGGGGTAGGGCAGGGGTGGGAGGGGGTGGGGCAGGGCTGGGATGGGTTGGGGCAGGGTTGGGATAGGGTGGGGCAGGGCTGGGAGGGGGTGGGGCAGGGCAGGGCTGGACAGGGAGGGGAGGGGCAACGCAAGGTTGGGAGGGGGTGGGGTAGGGTTGGGCAGGGAGGGGAGGGGCAACGCAAGGATGGGAGGGGGTGGGGCAGGGCTGGGAGGGGGTGGGGCAGGGCTGGGAGGGGGTGGGGCAGGGCTGGGAGGGGGTGGGGCAGGGCTGGGAGGGGGTGGGGCAGGGTTGGGCAGGGAGGGGAGGGGCAACGCAAGGCAGGGAATGGGTGGGGCAGGGCTGGAAGGGGGTGGGGCAGGGCTGGGCAGGGAGGGAAGGGGCAACGCAATGTTGGGAGGGGGTGGGGCAGGACTGGGATACGGCGGTCATAGAGCTCCGGCTGGTCGTGGGTTACTGACCAGGGCGGCTTCGCCTTCGCATAGGCTGGGCTGGCTGCGGGGCAGCCAATCAAGTCTCCCGGTAACTCTTCCACCTGTAACTCTTCCAACATGGATTTGCCCCTTGTGGAGCTATGTCTGCTCACGGGTGGTACGCCTCTGTGTGGCCACACCTGTGGACCAGCACCACAACCAGGACGATGCCACACATAGGAGTGAAGCAATGCAGCGCATAGCTGTGCATTAAGCACTTGAGCTGGTGAGGTGCAACAACAGCAGCAAGCAGCAACATGTGCGGGTATACCAGCAACAACGGGCACAACGCAGCTCATACCTGGGTTGGAGCGACCGTTTCTTACTGCGCGAGCTGCGTTGGCCGCTGGGACCGCAGTCCATCCTCAGCATCCGCAGCAGCTGCTACGGACGCAGCGTTGGCCCAGCAGCTGCTTTGTGCACTGCAGCTGGTGCGCCTTGTCTGGTGCTGGTAGGAGCTGCCGGCGCTGAGGCTACTGGAAAGGATTACCATGGGCATTCTTTACCCTGCTGCGCAGCCGTCTTGTCCGCAGAGCTGCAGATGGCCCTAGATAGAGCAACACGACCTGTGCGGGCAGCGGTTAGGCGGTTGCGCTATTCCACCTGACAGCGGCTAGTAAGTCTACCTCACAGGTGGAAGAGTTACCGGGAGACTTGATTGCACAGCTAGCAGGTTCCAGCTGGAAACACAGACAAGCACCCTCATTCAGCACACCATCATGATATCATGTTCTTCTTTGCAGGCCACATGCCCAGAAGGCCAGGAAAGAGTGCAGAAAAGAAGCGGCAGAAGAAAGCGCCAGTGCAGCATCCTGGACTCCATCCCCTCCCAGACTCGCCCATTAAACCTTAATGCCCATTACATTGAGACGGGGCTGCAACAGCAGGAGCCCCCTGCCCTGCCCTTGGACCAGTTCTAGGGCTGAAGCAGCAGCAGCAGCAGCCCCCTGGCTTGTCCCCTGCCATGCTCACCAGCCCAGTGCCCCTCCCAGCCCAGCCCAGCCCCACCCCCTCCCAGCCCTGCCCCAACCCCTCCCAGCCTTGCTTTGCCCCTCCCCTCCCTGCCCAGCCCTGCCCCACCCCCTCCCAGCCCTACCCCACCCCCTCCCAGCCATGCCCCACCCCCTCCCAGCCATGCTTTGCCCCTCCCTGCTCAGCCCTGCCCCACCCCCTCCCAGCCCTGCCCCACCCCCTCCCAGCCCTGCCCCCTCCCAGCCCTGCCCCACCCCCTCCCAGCCCTGCCCCACCCCCTCTCAGCCCTGCCCCATCCCAGCCTTGCCCCACCCCCTCCCAGCCCTGCCCCACCCCCTCCCAGCCCTGCCCCACCCCCTCTCAGCCCTGCCCCATCCCAGCCTTGCCCCACCCCCTCCCAGCCCTGCCCCACCCTGCCCTGCCCAGCCCTGCCCCACCCCCTCCCAGCCCTGCCCCACCCCCTCTCAGCCCTGCCCCATCCCAGCCTTGCCCCACCCCCTCCCAGCCCTGCCCCACCCCCCTCCCAGCCCTGCCCCCCTCCCTGCCCTGCCCTGCCCTGCCCTGCCCTGCCTTGCCCTGCCCTGCCCTGCCCTGCCCTGCCCTGCCCTGCCCTGCCCTGCCCTGCCCTGCCCTGCCCTGCCCTGCCCTGCCCTGCCCTGCCCTGCCCTGCCCTGCCCTGCCCTGCCCTGCCCTGCCCTGCCCTGCCCTGCCCTGCCCTGCCCTGCCTGTAGGTATGTGGCAGTGCAGGCTGCAGGTAGCAGCATGCTGCAGGTGTGCAGCAGCAGCACCACCACCAGGCTAAAGTGCATGTGCTGCAGTGCATGGGCAGCGGCAGCAGCAACAGGCTGTCATGCATGACCAGCATTGCAAGGACAGCAACATGTGCGGTGTGTGTTTGATTGCATGCACAAAGCTGGAGTGGCAACCCAACACTGCTGCGACAGGGAAGCTCATTTCAAGGCATAGATCTGGCATGGTCTGCGATGGTCTTGGTAGCTCCATGCAAAAAGAGGCATGCATTTTGCGGTTGTTTAACCATGCCATTGCTTGTGTAGCCGCATATGGACACCACATTGGTTGTGTAAGACAATCCCCTCGGTGATGGGCAATTGCAACTCGAATATCAAGGTCTACAATAGACCTAGCGTTCATGACCGTGCCAGTTGCAGCGTCAATGTAATACCGCGTGGTGCCATATGGTTGGATTTGGTGCGGATCACTGCCAGGCTTGCACTTGCTAAGCATGACTGTGATGCATACATGCAAGGGGGGTATGTAGCAGGTGGCTACCACGTTTGCAGCATTAGCGCATCACCGCGTGGTGGTGTTGTCTATACAAGGGGCATGTGGCGCACCACACCCTAGCATGTGCCTGGATCTGATGAGCCTCCACTATAGGTACCATCCGTAGTCCAGCTGGCTGTGACACATTGGGCGTGGACCACTGCCAGGCCTGCACTTGCTAGGCATGACCGTGATGCATACATGCAACGGGGGTATGTACAAGGTGGCTACCATGTTTGCAGCATTAGCGCATCACCGCGTGGTGGTGTTGTCCATACAAGGGGCATGTGGCGCACCACACCCTAGCATGTGGCTGGATCTGGAGAGCCTCCACTATAGGTACCATCCGTAGTCCAGCTAGCTGTGACACAGTGGGTGTGGATCACTGCCAGGCCTGCACTTGCTAAGCATGATCGTGATGCCTACATGCAAAGGGGGTATCTAGCAGGTGGCTACCACGTTTGCGGCCATAGCGCATCACCGCGTGGTGGTGTTGTCCATACAAGGTATCATATATGACGGGGATACATTGCTAGTGACCACCACCGTTTTCTTCATTACATTTTGACCATTCACAACTTACAAATCACGTTGTGTGGCATGGAACTGAGCGGAAGCTCAGGACAGCCTTTTGACAGCTTTTGAACCATGCAACATTCTTCTCAGATGGGCTCTGACTGCACTGATGGGCTCTGACTGATGGGCACTGACTAAGCTGTGACTGCACTGCCACACACCTACAGCCTGCTGCTGCTGCTGTCCATGCACTGCTCATGCACTACAACCTGCTGCTCTTGCTGCTGCTCATGCACCGTAACACACCTACAACTTGCTGCTGCTGCCCATACACTGTTGCTGCTGTCCTTGCACTGCTGCTCATGCGCTACAGCCTGCTGCTGCTGCTCATGCACTGTAGCGCATGCACCGCTGCCTGCTGCTGCTGCTGCTTAAGCACTGCAGCAAACCTGCAGCCTGCTATTACCTAAACTGCCACACACCTACAGCCTGCTGCTGCTGCTGCGCATGGCACTGCTGCCCATGGCACTGCTGGGCAGGGCACTGCAGGGCAGCGCTGCTGCTGCGCATGGCACGGCAGCGCATGCACTGCTGGCCTGCTGCAGTGCTGCGCAGTGCACTGCAGGGCACGGGCAGCGGCAGGGCAGGGCAGGGCAGGGCAGGGCAGGGCAGGGCAGGGCAGGGCAGGGCAGGGCAGGGCAGGGCAGGGCAGGGCAGGGCAGGGCAGGGCAGGGCAGGGCAGGGCAGGGCAGGGCAGGGCAGGGCAGGGCAGGGCAGGGCAGGGCAGGGCAGGGCAGGGCAGGGCAGGGCAGGGCAGGGCAGGCAGGGCAGGGCAGGGCAGGGCAGGGCAGGGCAGGGCAGGGCAGGGCAGGGCAGGGCAGGGCAGGGCAGGGCAGGGCAGGGCAGGGCAGGGCAGGGCAGGGCAGGGCAGGGCAGGGCAGGGCAGGGCAGGGCAGGGCAGGGCAGGGCAGGGCAGGGCAGGGCAGGGCAGGGCAGGGCAGGGCAGGGCAGGGCAGGGCAGGGCAGGGCAGGGCAGGGCAGGGCAGGGCAGGGCAGGGCAGGGCAGGGCAGGGCAGGGCAGGGCAGGGCAGGGCAGGGCAGGGCAGGGCAGGGCTGGGCAGGGCAGGGCAGGGCAGGGCAGGGCAGGGCAGGGCAGGGCAGGGCAGGGCAGGGCAGGGCAGGGCAGGGCAGGGCAGGGCAGCGGCAGGGCAGGGCAGGGCAGGGCAGGGCAGCGGCAGGGCAGGGCAGGGCAGGGCAGGGCAGGGCAGGGCACGGCAGGGCAGGGCAGGGCAGGGCAGGGCAGGGCAGGGCAGGGCAGGGCAGGGCAGGGCAGGGCAGGGCAGGGCAGGGCAGGGCAGGGCAGGGCAGGGCAGGGCAGGGCAGGGCAGGGCAGGGCAGGGCAGGGCAGGGCAGGGCAGGCAGGCAGGGCAGGGCAGGGCAGGGCAGGGAGGGGGCAAGGCTGGGAGGGGGTGGGGCAGGGCTGGGAGGGGGTGGGGCAGGGCTGGGAGGGGGTGGGGCAGGGCTGGGAGGGGGTGGGGCAGGGCTGGGCAGGGAGGGGCAACGCAAGGCTGGGAGGGGATGGGGCAGGGCTGGGAGGGGGTGGGGTAGGGCTGGGAGGGGGTGGGGCAGGGCTGGGCAGGGAGGGGAGGGGCAACGCAAGGCTGGGAGGGGGTGGGGCAGGGCTGGGAGGGGGTGGAGCAGGTCTGGGCAGGGATGGGAGGGGCACACCTTCTGCAACCCTGGGCTGGTGAGCATGGCAGGGGACAAGGCAGGAGGTGGCTGTTGCTGCTGCTACAGCCCTGGGCTGCTGAGAAGGGCAGAGGGCAAGGAAGGTGGCTACTGCTGTTGATGATGCAGCCTTGGGCTGGTGAGCATGGCAGGGGACAAGCCAGGCAAGGCAAATGGGCGAGTCTGGGAGGGGGTGGAGTCCAGGATGCTGCACTGGCGGTATCTTCACCCGTTTCTTTGCTGCACTCTTTCCTGGCCTTCTGGGCATTTGGCCTGCAAAGAAGAATATGTTATCATGATGGTGTGCTGAATGGGGGTGCTTGTCTGTGTTTCCAGCTGGAACCTGCTAGCTGTGGTGCTGGGTCAGAGTCGTTACCGCCTGCTGGGTCGTCCGCTCAGTCGTCTTCTGCTAGCCGCTAACTAGCCTCGCTAAGATTCAAAGCTCTGCGAACTGGAGGAATTCGGCCTATTCGCTTGCTTTGGAGACGGGCCTGGTGCGTTTGGATTCACGTTAAGTCTTTCCATCAACACACATCAACTGCAACAGGGGCCCAAGTCCGGCCTGGCAGGGAATGAGCGGTCACATATTTGGGTGGCTGCGTCGATCGCAGTATTTGGCCTACAGTCGGCACGCGAATACTGAGAGAATGCAGCGTTGATGCAGCATTAGCTGTTTGGTGCCTGTTGCAAATGTCAACATAACTCCGTGACAAAATGTCGACTGAGGTCGGTTGACATTTTACCGGGAGGATTGATTGTCACCCCCGCCATTGGCCCCGCAAATGTGAGACGGTCTGGGGCGCGAATCTCCGTGTAGCTCGTGACAAAGTTTTGACGCAGTCGGGTGTAACAGGCGTATGCGGCACCCAGCAGCCGCAAAACACTAGCTCAGATCGGCGCCCGCCCAAACCTGACCTGTGCCTTCCGCTCCTAAAAGACTCACGCACATCATAAAGCGAGGCTGGCAATCCTTCTACGCACGCCGTAAGCCAACGGCACAAGTGCAGTACGCCTGCTTGCATGTCAGTGCATGGAGCATATAATTCGTGAATATGCGCACAAGTCAGCCAGCTGGCACCCCTTACCTCATTTACGTCGCGGCATGACTCTATGCAAATAAAAGCTACATCATGACAGCACTACATCAATCACTTGGCATTATGTTCTCGGGATGGCTCGGGATGGCTTTTGCTTTCATTGTTACATGTGCCGTGGTGCCTCAACCTTCTCCCTCAACTTCAGCAGGCACATGTCACGCAAAACCATTACAGCAATACATGTATCGATGCTCAAACGCCTTGCAACACCACTACAGAAGACATGTATCGCTGATGCCAAGCACATGCATTGATGTAAGAAGGTGGCAACACCACACAACACAACAACACCTCAACAACACACCACCACCACCACAACACAATGACTTATGCCTCACGCACCACCTATGCTATGTGCACAACAAGCAAGGACTGGCTGCACCTCCTTGCTATAGCTAACACTCACTACGGGACTGCTAAGCACCTTGCCTTGCTGCCTATGCCCCGTGGCACCAAATCAGGCTGGGCTGGGCTGGGCTGGGCATCTTTTGGATGGCATCCTGCAGCAAAATACACATAACCATGTCTGGCCCACATAAGATACATTACCTATCAAAAACAATGCATGAAAATCAGGTTGGGGACTGCTGTGTGCTTCCCGCAACTGTTCATGCCTGTCATGCGTTGCGGAAGTATGCGAGTGAGCATCAAACTGACCTAGACAAGGTGAGGTATAATACAACCTTACTCACCTCTTGCTCACTGTTTTCAAGGTCTGATTGCCTAGCTGCACTGCTGCTTGGGAGACCCTTAGGCTGATGTGGGATTGGTGCTGATCCTCAAAACAGCCAAGCACCTGTGCAGGTCAGCACATTTGGTTGCATGTGTTAGCATCGTATGCAACACGCGTTAAGAAACAGCACCCCGTGCTTACCTGGGAAGTAATCGCGAGTTGCGAGTCCGACGGTAGCAAAGGCTGCTCCGCACGGACATGCCTCCGGCCACCAATCCACCTCTCCTATTGCGACACGCATACAAACAGATGGAGAATGACATTGCGAAGCTAATCAAGTCGTCGAGACAATGCAGTACAATCGACAAAAGAGGGCCACTCCGGGTAATTAAGGCCGAGACGGCAGTTTCCGCTGAGGTATACCGCGGATAGCCCTTCCCAAGGGCGACCCATCGCCGTCAATAACTCCGTCTAACTCGAAGTGGTTGAGCTGTAATCGCGGTTTCAATGACCTGGTCACATATTCTCCGCAGGGTCAGTGTGACCCTCCGCAGGGTCAGGCCTGACCCTGCGGAGGGTCATCGCTAGGCTCGCTTCCTAGGCATTTCTGACCCTGCGGAGGGTCACCCGCTGGCTCATTTCCTAGGCATTTCTGACCCTGCGGAGGGTCACAGCCGGCTCATTTCCTAGGCATTTCTGACCCTGCGGAGGGTCACAGCCGGCTCATTTCCTAGGCATTCCTGACCCTGCGGAGGGTCACAGCCGGCTCATTTCCTAGGCATTTCTGACCCTGCGGAGGGTCACAGCCGGCTCATATCCTAGGCATTTCTGACCCTGCGGAGGGTCACAGCCGGCTCATTTCCTAGGCATTTCTGACCCTGCGGAGGGTCACAGCCGGCTCATTTCCTAGGCATTTCTGACCCTGCGGAGGGTCACAGCCGGCTCATTTCCTAGGCATTTCTGACCCTGCGGAGGGTCACAGCCGGCTCATTTCCTAGGCATT
>JASKMD010000029.1:4820402-4905548 GCA_030144725.1 Haematococcus lacustris | reverse complement strand
TGTGCTTGCAGTGGTCAACAAGTGGAGCATTACACGTGTGCTTGGTAAGCACACAGGGTAGCGGCGTAGAGTCACAACCAACAAGGAGCCACCAAGGAGTCAACAAGGCATAACATGGATCAATTGTGTGAGTGGCCAGCCCCAGCACATGAGTGGCCCCTAATGCCCAGCCTAACCGCAAGGATGCCTCTTGTTGGCCGCAGGTCTGATGGTCAGTCTCCTGCCCCTTGCACCCTTGCCCCTTCCCTCCCTCGTCTCACCACCACCACTCCCTCGTCTCACCACCACCACTTCCAAGTCTGCCACCCATCTACCCCCCCCCTCCCCCCTTGGCGGGATGCAGCCCTTTACCAGCAGCCTAGAGCGAGCAGCCTGGAGCGGGCAGCCTGGAGCGGGCAGCCTGGAGCGGGCAGCCTGGAGCGGGCAGCCTGGAGCGCAAGCCCAGCCCAGTTGGGTGCTATGGGTCAGTAACCGCAAGCCCACCCCTTGTTGTTGCAGGTTTGATGGTCACCCTCCAGCCTTTTGGCCCCTTCCTCCTTCCCTCTCCCGTCCCACCACCACCACCTCCTAAGTCCGCCACCCCGTCTACTTCCTACTTCCTTAGTCTAGCCAAGTCCACCCCACCCCAACGCAGCCCAGCCCAGCCTAGCCTAGCCTAGCCCAACCTGATATGGTCCCATGGGGCATAGGCAGCAAGGCAAAGTGCTTAGCAGTCCCATGATGAGGTGTTAGCCCATAGCAAGGAGGTGCAGCCAGTCCTTGTAGTTGTGCACATAGCATAAGTGGTGTGTAAGGCGTGAGTTGCTGTGTTGTTGTTGTTGTGATGTTGTATTGTTGTGTGGTGTTGTCACCTTGCATCAATGCATGTGCATCAGCAATACATGTCGTTCGTAGCGGTGTTGCGAGGTGTTCGGGCGTCGTTGTATATACGTTGTGTAGTGGTGCTGCGAGGTGTTCGGGCGACGATGCATACATTTTGCAGTGGTGTTGCGTGGTGTTGCAAGGTGTATGGGCGTAAGGACTCGCAGAACCTGTGCGAGGTGTTTGAGCAAGGTGTGCGAGGTGTTTGAGGTGTTGAGGTGCGCAGCATGTCAACGTTGCTGTGCAGCAAGAGATGTAACGTCGCTGCGCAGCAAGAGATGTAACGTCGCTGCGCAGCAAGAGATGTAACGTCGCTGCGCAGCAAGAGATGTAACGTCGCTGCGCAGCAAGAGATGTAACGTTGCTGCGCAGCAAGAGATGTAACGTTGCTGCGCAGCAAGGGATGTAACGTTGCTGCACAGCAAGGGATGTAACGTCGCTGCGCAGCAAGGGTATAAAGTGCAACGTTGCTGCGCAGCAAGAGGTGTCGCATTGCTGCGCAGCGACGGATGTACCGTTGCTGCGCAGCAAGCGATGCACTTTTCAGGACACTTTTTGTCGGGCCTTTTTCGTCGCGATGGTAGCGAGTTACAACGTAAGATTTGTACCGTTCGAACGGACTAAATGCAAGCTATCCAATGAGCTATGGTCGATCCCATCGCGACCGGTCCTTATTTATCCTGAGTGTAACCCCAGTCAATACAACAGTGGTGCTCTGTGCCACATGCAGGCCCAGCATGCCAGCATGTGCGCTCAGTCTTGGGTGATGCCCTGTATGACGACCCTTGGAGTGTACGTGTGGGCATTGGCCTGGACTGGGTGGACTTGGGCGGTACATCGGTGGGGGTAATCGGACTGCAGGTATAATTTGATGCCTACAACCATTGGAGATGACAGATAGCACCATAGTGGACAAGATACAGTGCTTCACTTCAACCCTCCTCCACTGTGTGCAGGTGTTGGACGTGCCTGATGCCCACCGTGGCAAGAGTGACACCTGGGCCATCTTGGGTGTCATCATGGGAGGTGACAAACCAACCAGCATGGACGGCTACCTGATGCCGGTGTTCCTGGATCTCCAGGCTGCCCTTGGTGACGACCCTCGGGGTCACATGTTCTTGCGCTACCAGGGCCCCAACGATGGCCGCCCACACGCTGAGCCCCGGCTGATCCCCATCCTCATCAGCTTGGTTGCAGACACGCCTGCCAGGTAGGTAGCAGTGGTGACGTAGGGTAGGTAAGAGATTACCAAGACCGGTTTGCAACTGTAGTTAATGGGTATCATGGCTTCATGTGTGCAGGGCCACCATGACCAAGGGGCTCCCCCACATGGCCAGCATGGGCTGTTTCTGGTGCTGGTTGAAGACTGCGAAGGAGGACAGAGCGATTCACCCCAAGGGCTACGTGTGACGGTGCGCTTATGCGTATCCGTAAACCACACTTTAGCAGAGTGACTGAGGAGGTCAATGGTGGGCTGCTACCAGCTCACCATTCGGGTTCGACTCCCGAGGGTCCCGTTCTAAACCTGGGCTCAGTTGCTGTGCGAGAGTGTGGATAGTAGAGACTGCGGTGGACATTTCTAAGTGGACATGCCGCTCACACTGTAAGATTAAAGGCAGCGGCTGCGCCGTGACAAATGGTTTCCGACCGACGTCGGTACAGCAACATGACAGACAATCCAGGCAATGGCGGGCCATCCGCCGGAGCCGAACCACCTGCTAATACTCCTTCAGAGCCCGACATGCTAGATAAGCTCCTGGAGGCTGCTCGGACTAATCCGCAGCTGCGTGCGAAGTTCAACGCCGTGGTTGAGACTTTCTCAGGTGGCTCTAAAGCCCCTGATGACCATCCTAATGACGATAACCCAGAGGATACCCCTGGTGGCAATATGGAAGAAGGCGAGATGGACGAGCAACGTCCTCGCTACACCGGAGGGGACGAAGACTACATCCTCGAGCTGGAGGCTCAACAGCTGCAGATTCAGGCTGAAAATGAAGCCCTGCGTCAAGCCCTGTCGACAATTACGTCTCAGGTGAAGTCGCCTACTCTTCCACCTCGCAGGCCAGATCTAGCAGGCAGGGCAGCTGCTCCTGCGTCGACTAGACAGCCTGGTGCAGGTGCTGCAGGCCCAGGACGAGCCGCCCCTACGGGTCCCTCGCCTCTTGCCTTGCCTCTTCCCTTGTCTTTGGGCTCAAGGTCTATACCTGGTCCTGACAAGTGGACTGATGCGTGCAGTAGCACCCATCGCAGAGCCTTAGCGTTCTGCGATGACCTTGAGCGTCACTGTGAACGCTGTCGCCTTGATGTTGCATCGACACTGCCTGCTTTCCTGACTGGCGCTGCTCGCAACACCTGGTATCCATCCATCAAGGAGTCTTATGCTGCCTTGTATGCTGATGTCCCCGACTGGTCTTACCTGCGTACTGCATTCTGCGAGTATACAGGAGATGACCTGCGGGATGACTGTAACGTCGCCCGAACTAAGCTGCTTGATGGTGCCATCAAGATGACCGCAGGAATGCTCCTGGGGCAATACATTACTGAGTTCAGGAATAACCTGCTGTTTGCAGGGAACGACAGCATGTGTCAGCCTCTGCTGGCCATGGTGTTCACTAGGGGCCTCAGCTCAGCTTTACAGCCTGCTGTGCTTAAGGACCTGGCTCAATTTAAGAACCCCACACTGTCTCAGGCTATGGAGGCTGCTAAGCAGGCTCAGCGTAATGTGGTCATGCTGTCCACCACCACACCTACTAAAGGTGCTGGTACTTCTGGTGTTCATGCTGTGCAGGCGTCAAGTGCCCTGGGAGGTGAGGCCCACCCCGGCAGGCGTGGCTCTAAGCCCCCTGTTTCTGGCGGTGCTGGCAAGAGGCCCAGACACGATGAGCTGTGGTCCAAGAAACCCCTGTTGCCTGGGCAATACTGCTTCAAGTGCAACCATCCCGGCCACCTGACCAACCACCCCTGCCCCTTCCGCCACTTCACGGCCATTGAGGCCCGGCGCAGGTCTGGGTATTCTCACCCACCTGAGGGTGCCAAGAAGCCTGGCCAAGCCAAGTCCAAGCCCCCTTCAGAGTCTGGTGCTTCTGAGTCAGACCAGGAGCCAGAGCCCCAGCCCCCACCTAAGGCTTCTAGGCCTAGGGATCAGGGCATGCGCCGTGGTGTCCGCAGCGCCCGTATTGCCACCAACCGTTAGGGTGTTGCCCAGCCAGCCAGCCAGGACTGTGCTGTGGTACAATCTGAACAACTGTTGCATGATGCTGCCGTTGTAGGAGCTGATGATGATATGAGTGTGCCCAAGGCTAACTCAACAACAGCTTCTTTGCCTGCCTGCCCTGTAGAGCCCCTGCCTGCCCTGTCAGCGAGACTGTGTAGTCCTGCTTTGAATGATGTGCCATGTAAGACTGCTGTTCCCCTTGTGGCTCAGCATCAACAGGCACATGTGCTGGGTATGGTGGGACGTGATGGCAAGGTGAGATTCAGATTTGCTGGCACCCTTGACCGTCAGCATGCATGCTTCTGCCTTGCTGATGGTGGCGCTGATGACTCCTTCATCAGTGAAGCATTTGTGTCTCACACAAGTTGAGACTGCATGATTACCCTGTGGCACTTCGTTATGAGGTAGCTAACAATCAATCAGTGTACTGTACACAATATGTCAAAGTGCACTTGTCCATCCAACAGTTTAGCTGCTTCTGCACCTTGACTGTGATGCCAGAGCTGGTACATGAGTATGACATTCTGCTTGGTGCTGATTGGCTGACTGTGCAGGGGGCCTTGCTTGACTATGTCGACAAGTCTCTCACCCTGCGGACCCCTAAGGGCCAGCCTACCTTACTACCTTCAGCGGTAAGCAAGAAGGGGTCAGTTAACTGTACAGTTGAGTCTCTACAAACTGTAAAACCTGTAAAAGAAGCCTATGCTATCCCTCCTGGTTTCCTAGTGCCCGGCCCTGAGGTGGTTTATACCCCTCTGTCTGCCAAAACGGCTGCTAAGTGGCTCAAAGATGGAGGCACAGGTGTGGTGGCACTGGTCTCTTATGAGAACCTGCAAGACCCACCTGGTGTTCCCCCTGAGCAGGCTGCACAGTTAAAGAGCCTCCTTATGGAGTTCTCTGATGTGTTTGAGCCTATCACTGGGTTGCCTCCTGCACGTGATGTAGGGCACTCTATACCCCTGCAGGATGGTGCTAAACCTCCTGCCAGGCCCAGTTATAGGATGAGCCAGCCAGAACAGGAAGAAGTTAAAAAACAGGTTACTGACATGTTGTCCAAAGGGCTGATAGAGCCTAGCTCCTCCCCATTTGCAGCACCAGTTCTTTTTGTAAAGAAAAAGTCCGGTGAGCTACGCATGTGCGTAGACTACCGCCAGCTTAACAAGCTCACTATACGTGACCAGTACCCTCTCCCAAGAATTGATGATTTATTTGATAAATTGTCGGGTATGACTGTATTTTCCTCCCTGGATCTCCAGGCTGGCTATCATCAAATCAGAATACCTGATGAGGATATTCCTAAAACTGCGTTTAGGACGCCCATGGGACACTATCAGTATAAAGTGTTATGCTTTGGTTTAACCAATGCTCCCGCTACATTTCAACGGGCAATGAACCAGGCGTTTGCCACGGTGATTGACCGGTGTGCTCTGGTATATCTTGATGACATTTTAATCATGTCCAAGTCTATCCAGGAGCACCTGTCACACCTTCGTGAAATATTCAGTTTGCTGAGACAACATAAATATTTTGCTAAATTATCTAAATGTGAATTCATGAAAGAGTCTCTACCTTTCCTGGGGCACATCATCTCTAAAGATGGTGTAGCTGTAGACCCCAGCAAGGTGACTGCTATCAAAGACTGGCCTATTCCTACGAACCTGACAGCTCTGCAGTCATTCCTTGGCATGGCTAATTATGTACGTAAATTTGTGCGTAATTTCAGTTCCATTGCTGTTCCACTTACTAATTTAACTGGCCTTGAAGGCAAATCTTTTAACTGGGCACAATGGCCTAAACCCCAGTTAGATGCTTTCAACGCTCTAAAGCAGGCTATTATTAAGGTGCCTATGCTCCGGTTGCCTGATATAACCAAGCCCTTTGAAGTCTACTGTGACGCCTCACTCTTGGGTGTTGGCGCAGTATTGACGCAGGCTGGTTACCCCCTGGCATATTACTCACGTAAGCTGTCAAAAGCTGAAATGAATTATACCACTGGGGAACAGGAAACTTTGGCCATTATTGCTGCGTGTACACAGTGGCGGTGCTACCTTGAAGGTGTACCATTCACCCTGTTTACTGATCACCGCCCTCTAGAGGCCCTACCTACGCAGTCTACACTGTCCCGTAGGCAGAGCCGCTGGTTGGAGTTCTTATCCCGATTTAATTACACCATTAAATACCTACCTGGCAACACTAATCCTGCCGATCCACTGTCACGTATTCCAGTAACTTCAGCGACGGCTAAGACTGATACTGACAAAATCCTGGTGACGACCAGGCAGCAGAAGCGGAGATTACAGGAGGGGGAGGACGTCGGTGCGGGTACACCGTTGAGCAGCGGCAGCGGAGGCAGCGAACAGCAGCCTACCGCTGGATCAGACCCTGACCATGATGCTGACTCTGATGATGCTCTAAAGCCATCAGAGCCTAAGCGGTTAAGGTGGGCTGACCCGGTCTCTAATGACTGTGAGGCACAGGTCCCTGAGTGTCCTGGTCACCCTTCTCACACTCCTACAAATTAATCCCTGCGTCCGTCCCTGCGTGTTTCCAACCCTGTCCGATCGGGCTGAAATTTTAATAGATGGTAGTTTGCGAAAAATAAAACATATTTTGCAAGAAAAATATTTTGAAAAAACCTACAGCTGTTGCGCTGTGGCCCGCAACCTATCCCTGCACTCATCCCTGCACTCTAGCCACAGGGCCACAGCGCAGCCGCCTTTGATTTTTTTAAAATATTTAATCTGAGAATATATGTTTTATTTTCTGCAAACTACCATCTACCAAAGTTTCAGCCCGATCGGACAAGGTCGGTCAACACGCAGGGACGGACGCAGGGATTAATTTGTAGGAGTGCAGGTCACAGATTGGCTAATTAGTGCCTATAGCACTGATCCTGCCTTTGCTGAGCCTAATGAGGAGTGGGAAATGACCCAGGAGGGACTGTGGCGACACCTTGATAAAGGTACTATTATAGTTCCTAATGATATCCAGCTACGAGAGCATATCTTGCACGAAATGCATGATGCTAAGTATGCTGGCCATGTGGGCATCACCAAAACCCTTGAACGTGTGCGTAGGGTGTTCTGGTGGAAAACCATGCGTGCTGACGTTAGACACTATGTGACTAACTGTGATGCATGCCAACGAAACAAAGCGTCACGCCAGGTACCTGGTGGGCTGCTAAATCCCTTGTCTATACCTGGGTACCGCTGGGAATCTGTCACCATGGATTTGGTGGTTAAGCTTCCAGTCGGTGTGCATGGCTATGATTCTATCTGTGTGGTAGTGGATCGTCTATCAAAGATGGTTCACCTAATCCCATGCATTGAGGCCATGGATGCTAAAGAATTTGCTGAATTGTACATTGACCATGTATTTAAATACCATGGCCTTTCTAAAGTAACCATCTCTGATCGTGGTGCTACCTTCAACAACCAGTTCTGGATTGAGGTCAGAAAGCTGATAGGTGTAGACCCCGCTTTCAGCACCGCGTATCATCCCCAGTCAGATGGTCAGACTGAGCGTACAAACCAAATTGTGGAAGAAATGCTTAGACATTATATCCTACCTACCCAAGAAGATTGGCCTAGGCATTTAGCCTTTGCCGAGTTTGCTATTAATAATTCATGGCAAGAGTCTATTCAGTCCACACCATTCCTGGTGAACTATGGACAGTCACCCATTACACCTGTGCTGCATAAGCTGCCCAGGCCGTGCCTATCTCCCTCCGCTGAGAGCTTCGCCAAGAAGTGGGAGCATGAGGTAAAGCATGCTCAGGAGTGCATGAGGGTTGCGCAGGACCGCCAACAAAGGTATGCGAATCAGGGTTCGACAGTTGGTGATATCTGGTCTAAGGGCGCCCTTAACTGATGTCAGGGTAAACTACGGGGACCCTGTACACTGTTCATACCCCAAGAATTTTTGCCGGCCTGCGGCCGGCTTGGAAGAGGCATGTTACCTTACAGCAGCTAACAAGGAGGCTTCAAAGGTGTCCTTTGGGACTCCACCTGCCTCCGTGCCAAACAAGGCCTCATCCACTTCATCACTTGACTCATGCTCTCACTCATGCTCTTCCTGCACGCGCTCTTCCCCCCATTGTGAGCCCCCATGAAGGTGCTGGCACCAACAGAGCAGAAAGCCACAAGCTTGCCAACATCTAGGCTGAGGGTGTCAATCACACGCAGTATGACAACTGTGATGTGCTCAGATGTGGCCCCCACCACTTTGACAGCGCATAAGAAAGAGGTGTGGTAGATAAAGGACGATGGCTCCAGATAGCGCACGTAGAGGAGCAAATGGTCCTCAGTTCCCACGTCCGTGCTGCTGTCAGCTAACAAGCTGAATAGGGGTTGGCTCGTACAGCTGCTAGCTGTTGAGTGAGGAGGGTTTGGCTAATAGAGTAAAGGGCGGCATTGAAGTAACGGGTGGCACTGAAGTCATGCGGCATAGCTGGTGCCCCACTATGAGTGGCAAACTGGAGGTGGGCTGCAAAGGACATGGCTGAGTGGCCCCACAACACCATGAAGAGGGCTGCCAACACCATGCGGCGGTAGGTGCCTTGGACCACTGTTGTTGTTGCAGCCTTCGCAGCTGCTTTGATGGAGCTGGCACCCCCCCCAGCACGCTGTGCCATGCCGATGGCTTCTGAATGGGCCTTGCTCTTGGCGTGTTGGGCCAGCTCCGCCTCACACGTCACAGCCCCACCACCACCACTCGCCTTTGCGAATAGAGATGAGTTGGGCTTGTGCTCCAAGCAAGTGGAGCAGTGGGCTTGGGGGGTGCCTCTCTCGTTGCATCCGCCACTGAACCTGCACCATGGGTACTTTGCTTGCAACTCCTTCTGCTTAGCCTCACGATTGCACTCTAATGGCCTCTGCGGATGCTGGAAGGTGCTGGCTCTTGGTCAATGAGAATAGGATCGTCTGGGCTAAGGCTGGCCACTGGCTGCGGGGTGGACGGAGCCGAAGAGGTTGGGCTGGAAGGGGAGGGGGCTGGGCTCCTGCCCTGCTGCTGCTACCGTGATGCTGCCCTGCTGCTGATGACGTTGCTGCCCTGTTGTAGCTGCACTGCTGCTGCTGCTGCTGCCGCTGCTGCATTGCTGTAGCTGCCCTGCCGTTGCTGCTGCTGCTGCTGCTGCCCTGCCGCTTCTACCCTGCTGCTGCTGCTGCTGCTGCCGCTGCCCCTGATACCGCTGCCCTGTTGCTGCTGCCCTGCCGCTGTAGCTGCTGCCCTGCTGCTGCTCCCCTGATGCTGTGATGCCCTACTGCTGCTGTTGCCATGCTGCTGCTGCCATGCTGCAGCTGCCCTGCTGATGGTGCCCTGCCGATGGTGCAGCACTTTAGCAGCAGCATGGCAGCATTTTAGCCCTGATGCTGCCCTGCTGCTGCTGCCGCTGCCCTGCTGCTGCTCTGCTGCTGCTGCTGCTGCGCAGCCCTGCTGCTGCTGCTACTGCCCTGCTCCTGCTGCTGCTGCCCTGCTGCTGTTGCCCTGCTGATGCAGCTGCTGCCCTGCTGCTGCTACCCTCCTGCTGCTGCAGCCATGCTGCTGCAGCTGCTGCCCTGCTGCTGCTCCACTGCCATTATGCTGCTGCCCTGCTGCTGCTACCGTGATGCTGCCCTGCTGCTGCTGACGTGCAGGACCTGCTGCAGCACTTATAAAGAATGCTAAATGGTAATTATCAGACATATTACACCCCAAACCAGTTTAATCCTCCCCGCATTGGGCGCATTGGGCTGACAAGGCCAGTTTCATCGGGAAAGGCGGTATTGCGGGCTGCGTGGTCTGCGAGGTTCAAGAAGTTCACATGAGTTAACATGTGAACGCGGAGATGTCAACGTCGAAGATGTCAACGATGCGATGGTACCCACCAAGCGCCATCTGAATTGTCATCTGTCGCTCGTCCGACGGAGTCTGCCTTACTTTCTTGCCTGGCTTTCCCCCGGCTATCTGATAACGCAGCCGTGAGTTAGGTTTGAGATATGTACGGGCGCAACTAAGAATAACAGGCGCCCGTAGATAGCCCGTGAACTCCCCCCCGTAACCCAAATTTTGAAAACCACGGGCCCCCGTACTGGGCCTTCGGCCCAGTTACGGGGGCCCTCGTCAAAATGGGTCAAAAGTACGGGCCCCGTACGGGGGGTCGAACCCTGATGCGAATAAGCGTAGGCGTAATGTCACGTTCAGCTTGGGTGACAGCGTCCTGCTGAGCACCAAGAACCTGCGCAATGCACCTGGCAGAGCACGTAAGTTCTTGCCTAGGTATGTAGGACCTTTCAAGGTCACAGGCAAGCTAGGTGAGGCTGCCTATCGGTTGGAGTTACCTCCCACCATGAGCAGGTTACATCCTGTGTTCCATGTGTCACTCCTTAAGAAGTACGCTGGCAGCCAGGGGTTTCACCCCCCTCCTGTGATGGAGTGGCTGGAAGATGCGCCTCACTATGAAGTGCATAGCTTGTTGAGCCACAGGCAGGTACGCTTCAAGAAGCGCATGGAGTACCTGGTCAAGTGGACAGGCTACGATGATACCTACAACACCTGGGAGCCAGAGGCTATGCTGGCTGGTGCTCCCCAGATCTTGTCTAGGTACAAGGCTGTGCATAACCTGCCTTGATGTGTAAATGTCTCAGTGACCTATGTCACCTGGCCTGGTCCTATGACCATGGCCCCCATGCGGCACCTTATGTTGATGCATGTGTTTCTGTGGGTGGCTGGTACCCTTATGGGTCAGCCTGTATGTCAGTGGTCTCTATAGACTGCGAGTCTTGGTGCTCTGGGCTATCCCAGGTACCTTGGCGGAACGGATCTCTTAAGAGGGGGAGGAATGTGACGGTGCGCTTATGCGTATCCGTAAACCACACTTTGGCAGAGTGACTGAGGAGGTCAATGGTGGGCTGCTACCAGCTCACCATTCGGGTTCGACTCCCGAGGGTCCCGTTCTAAACCTGGGCTCAGTTGCTGTGCGAGAGTGTGGATAGTAGAGACTGCGGTGGACATTTCTAAGTGGACATGCCGCTCACACTGTAAGATTAAAGGCAGCGGCTGCGCCGTGACACTACGCTACGCCAGTGCCAACCCCGGTGGTGCCAGCCTTGGTCCGGCCTCCACCTCCGGTTGAGGCAGCCCCGCTTGCGCCCAGTCATGTGCACATGTGGGACCCTGTGTGCCGGGTGACCAACGAGGAGATGAGGTTGCGTGGTGAGCTGGTGGAGTCGGGCCATCTGAATCAGTCAGATGCTGGCTGCATTGGTGTGCCCATCGTGTGCAAGTACTTCGAGCACGTGCAGCCCAGCTGGGCCCATGTGGTGCCCACCGCCCACAGCCTGCTGTTTGGGTTGGTGAAGTCCCACCTCAAGTGGGTGTTTGCGCCTGGCAGCCCCTTCCGGGCACGAGAGCGGCGGCTGATGAAGGCTCGCTTTGGGCATCTGATGGTGCCCACCGAGTACGGCCGCAAGCCTTATCACCACAACAAATGCAGGTAGATAACATGCATAACGTCTTAACCAGCTCTTCATCTTACAACCCCACCTGCAACCAAACCCGGACCCATTCCAGCCTTGGTCACCTTATATCACACAGCCGGCTTATACCTCCCAAACCTCCTCAGATGCTGGCCATGCTTGTTGTTGCATCCCAGTGGCTGGATCATGGAAAGCTTCATGCATTTCATCAAGCACGAGTGGGCCTATGTGTTCAAGGACATCATCACCAAACCTGAGCACGCGAAGCACCTGGAGCTATGGCGCTGCTTGGTGTCGGCATCACTGCATTACCTGACCCCAGGTGAGAAAAGTATAAGGCTCCGGAGTAGGGTTGGGTTTACCCTATCCCTATCCCTAACCCTAACCCTAACCCTAACCCTAACCCTATCCCTATCCCTATCCCTAACCCTAACCCTAACCCTAACCCTATCCCTGACCCTATCCCTAACCCTAACCCTAACCCTAACCCTAACCATAACCATAACAAGCATAGCAACAAAATTGATGCAGCATAAAACACGATTTGGTGTTTTGGTGGTTGGTGCTTTAGGTGCTGACACGCCCGACACTGTGCTGGAGAACATCGAGACTGCTTACGCTAACTTGAAGGAGTACGCTGTTGGCATGCAAGAGTTCCAGGAGGATTTGAAAGCCCCGGACACAACGTTCTCGCCGAATCTACATATGCTGATATGCCGGTAAGAAGCTTGCTCAAACTAGCTGCAGGTGCCACATAGCTCCAGCGCAGGAGCCACATGGCTGCAGCGCTGGTGCCTTATGGCTCCAGCACAGGTGCCACATAGCTCCAGCGCAGGTGCCACAAAACATCAGAGCAGGAGCCACATAGCAACAGCGCAGGTGCTTCATGGCTCCAGCGTAGGAGCCACATAGCTCCAGCAGAGCAGCCATGTAGCTCCATCGCGGGTGCCGCATTGCTCGCCGCATTGCACCAGCGCTGAAGCCACCGTGCTACAGCGCGGGAGCCGCATTGCTCCCGCGCTGAAGCAACCGTGCTACAGCGCGGGAGCCGCATTGCTCCCGCGCTGAAGCCACCGTGCTCCAGCGCGGGAGCCGAATTGCTGCAGCGCTGAAGCCACCGTGCTCCTGCGCGGGAGCTGCATTGCTCCAGCGCTGAAGCCACCGTGCTACAGCGCGGGAGCCGCGTTGCTCCCGCGCTGAAGCCACCGTGCTACAGCGCGGGAGCCGCATTGATCCCGCGATGAAGCCACCGTGCTACAGCGCGGGAGCCGCGTTGCTCCCGCGCTGAAGTAACCGTGCTCCAGCGCGGAAACCGCTTGGCACCCGCGCTGGAGCCATAGTGCTCCAGCGCGGGAGCCGCTTTGCTCCCGCGCTGAAGTTACCAAGCTCCTGCGCGGGAGCCACGTGCCTTATGGCTCCAGCACAGGTGCCACATAGCTCCAGCGCAGGTGCCACAAAGCATCAGAGCAGGGGCCACAAAGCAACAGCGCAGGTGCCAGAGGGCTCCAGCGCAGATGCTTCATGGCTCCAGCGCAGGAGCCACATAGCTCCAGCAGAGCAGCCATGTAGCTCCATCGCGGGTGCCGCTTAGTTCCAGCACAGGTGCCACATGGCTCCTGCTCGGAGTCACATAGCTCCAGCGCAACCACATGGCTTCAGCGCAAGTTCCTGGTGGATACTGCGATGTAGCCATATGGCTCCAAAGCAGGTACCTCATGACTATAGAGCAGGTGGACTTGGCCGCATACATGGGAACAGGTGTTAGTGTTCACCATGTAACGTGTGTTAGTGTTCACAAGATCTTGGCATGCTTGTTGGGTGCAGGCTGTACCTTCAAGAGCTGGAGCGGGGACGCAGCTTCCGTGACGCGGAGTTCTGGGTGGAGCGGCTCATGCAGTACGTCAAGCTGTGGGCTGGCAAGCATTCTCCAGGCTGCAGCAAGGGGCTGATATCCTGCCTGCGTGATCAGGTGCACCGCGGGGTGAAGCGTTTTGCAGCTATGCGGCCAGATGCAGCGGATGCTGAGGAGCAGCGGGCGGCCCCCAAGCGGGCACGGCTGGTTGGTCCTGCCCGGGACCCCATCAGCGTGGCAGATGCACAGGTGCATGAGGGGCAGCAATGCCAACTGGTGGGCGCGGGAGTGCTGCGATGCCCTGTCCCGGACAGTGAGGAGCGTGTGCGTCAGGCCTGCTGCATCACTGTTGGAGAGATGAACCGGGGGCGTGAGCAGCACAGCGGGTGGGAGTTGGCACACATCAACGCCATCTTCCCCACAGCTGCCAATGTCCCCGGTGAGGCAGCTGCCCCTCCAGCCCGTCCTGGCTTGGTGCGGTACTTCACACGTGCTGTTTGCACCCAGCAGAGGATGAACAGCGTGGCTTACAGGCGTGCCGTGAAGCGGCCCAGCACCTGGGTGTTGGCTCAGTACTTTCACGGGGGCAGCACCGAGAAGATCAACAAGTATGCAGCCCACATCGAGTTCTGGGTCAGGTTGGAACACCCTGACCATCCTGGCCACTTCCTTCGCTTGGCTATCGCCTGGCTGGTCCGTTTGCACCCGGTGAGGGGCCTGCCAGAGTTGCTCCATGGTGTAGGTGATCCCAAGCATGAGCCTGTGCCAGAGTATGAGACTCAGCCTCAGCCACAACGCCAGACGCAGGATGGCGCAGGCACCAGTGGAACCGCAGACCAGACCGTGGCCATGCCTATCCAGGGTGTCAATGGTGAGCCAGACGCTGCGCAGGGCGGTCACCGCCGTTCATCACGGCTGGCCTCCCAGCAGGCTGCCCCTGCCCCTCGCCCTGCTGCCCCCACTGAGGCCGCCCCAGCTCCAAAGCGCAAGCAGCCGGTGTCGGATGTGAACCCTGATCAGTGGTACGGCATTGATGGCGAGCTGCTACACACCATGTTGGTGTGCGCCTTCCCAGATGGCGAGGGCGTGGGTGACATGTACTTTGTGCCCTACAACAGCCTCAGCAAGGCATGATGAGGGTCTAGACTGATCGTGCATAGCTTATGGTGACACCACATGCACCTACCAAGGCACGCACACATGCAATGAAGCAAATGGAGAACTAGCACAGTCGGGGTGACGACTAATGAACGACGGAGCCCTTGATTTTGAAGTTATGAATGAAACAGGAAATGACCAATATAGATGTTAATGTTGCATCCATATTGTATCAATATTGTATCCAGCACTGAAGGTACCAGGTACTCCAGCGATGGAGCCTCAAAGCTACCGCGCTGGAGCAACATAACTGCAGCGCGGGAGCCACAAAGCTGCAGCGCGGGAACCGGATAGCTGCAGCGCGGGAGCCACGTAGCTGCAGCGCGGGAGCCCTATGGTTGCAGCGCGGGAGCCACGTAGATGCAGCGCGGGAGCCGTAAGGCTGTAGCGCGGGAGCTGAATAGATGCAGCGCGGGAGCCACAAGGTTGCAGCGCGGGAGCCACAACGTTGCAGCGCGGGAGCCACGTAGATGCAGCGCGGGAGCTACGTAGCTGCAGCGCGGGAGCCCTATGGTTGCAGCGCGGGAGCTGAATGGCTGCAGCGCGGGAGCAACAAGGTTGCAGCGCGGGAGCCGCATGGCTTCAGCGCGGGAACGCATGGCTGCAGCGCGGGAGCCGCATGGCTGCAGCGCGGGAGCTACATAGCTACTGCGCGGGAGCCGATAGCTACTGCGCGGGAGCCGATAGCTACTGCGCGGGAGCCACATAGCTGCAGCGCGGGAGCCGTAAGGCTGCAGCGCGGTAGCCGCTTGGCTGCAGCGCGTGAGCCGCATGGCTTCAGCGCGGGAGTTACATGGCTTCAGCGCGGGAGCCGCAAGGCTGCAGCGCAGGAGCTGCATGGCTGCAGCGCGGGAGCCGCATGGCTACAGCGCGGGAGCCACATAGCTGCAGCGCGGGAGCCACATAGCTGCAGCGCGGGAGCTAATAGCTTGAGCGCGGGAGCCACATGGCTTCAGCGCGGGAGCCACATGGCTGCAGCGCGGGAGCCACATGGCTTCAGCGCGGGAGCCACATGGCTGCAGCGCGGGAGCCACATGGCTTCAGCTCGGGAGCCACATGGCTGCAGCGCGGGAGCCACATGGCTTCAGCGCGGAAGACACATGGCTGCAGCGCGGGAGCCACATGGCTGCAGCGCGGGAGCCACATGGCTGCAGCGCGGGAGCCAAATTGCTGCAGCGCTGGAGCCACATTGCTGCAGCGCGGGAGCTAATAGCTTCAGCGCGGGAGCCGCTGCTAATTTGTGTGAGTGACTGCATATATCTGTGGCCAATGGGGCACCATCACTTAATGCTTGATGAGCTAAAGTGCCTGCAATGCATGTTCTTGTGCGTGATTGCATGATGTCAATGCTGTGATGTCGTCTGAGAATGTCGTTCATGATTTGTTGTAGATCTAGCTGATTGGTTGTGAGGTTCAAGGAGCAAGTTGATCAACATTAGCTTGCATGCATGGTGTGATTGTAGGGAACCAGTCAAGTGGCAGGTATGAAGAAGAGGACGGCAGCGGAGAGGGACTCGATAAGCCGAGCGGTGAGTCATCTCAGCATGTGGGGCATCATTGCATAAATTATAGAAGATGGAGACAAGACAATGCATGTAGCCCCTGTTGTGAATGCAGGCCCTTGAGGAGCGTATGGCCAAGCTGGAGGCTTGGCTTCCCAAGCTGCATAAGCTGGACGCCATGCAGTCCACGGTAGAAAGGCTGGAGGCCATGCTGGAGGGTTTGGTGGACTTGAAGAGGCAAAAGCAGCAGGAGAAGGCGACGGCCCACCAGGTTTGACAGTGGAGCCAAAGCAGCATACCACTTCGACATATATTTTTGCATTCCATCCACTATGAGCCTAAATAACCAGACTCACATATCAGTATGTCACCTACACTTGCCATACACACCATACATGAGGGTTGTGTAGATCAAACGGCACCATGATTGGCCTTGTATCACTTGCGCAGGGTGGCCAGCCACCTCAGGGGAAAGGCCCAGGCATGGCATGGAAAGGGCCCAACTTCAGGGATGCGACCTGCAAAGTGCACCAGCTTGGAGAGGAGGAGGAGTTCAAGGCTAAGGTCGAGGAGGACGGCTATGCAGTGACGGTGGTGGGGGAGGCCATCATGCCTGCTGCCTGGGAGCTGTGGGCCCTGTTGACACTGGCCATGCACTACGCTCGCATCATCTTCAAGGAGAGCGCCCTCAACCAAGATGGAACGCTGCAGGTGGTGCCGGGAGAGACGAAAGGCACGACAGTGAGTTTATACGCTTCAGATGCTAGAGGTTTAATCCTGCTAGGGCTAGGTTGTGATAGGGACTCTAGCCCTAGACCTGGCCCTAGCCCTAGCCCTAGCCCTAGCCCTAACCCAACCCCATCCCCACGTCCATGCCCAGCCCTAGCCCTAGCCCTAGCCCTAGCCCTAGCCCTAGCCCTAGCCCTAGCACTAGCCCTAGCCCTAACCCTAACCCTAACCCCAACCCAACCCCATCCCCATGCCCTAGCCCTAGCCCTAGCCCTAGCCCTAGCCCTAGCCCTAGCCCTGTCCCTGTCCCTGTCCCTGTCCCTAGCCCTAGCCCTAGCCCTAGCCCTAGCCCTAGCCCTAGCCCTAGCCCTAGCCCTAGCCCTAGCCCTAGCCCTAGCCCTAGCCCTACCCCTACAACACAACAGCTTTGTATCCACTACTTACATATTGCATCATTATCCACCACCATTACTCCATTACAACATGCCAAATACTTGTGGTGTGTTGCTTGCTTACAGGAGGTGGTAACTGAGTTTGGAACTGGGCAGCGCAAACAGCTGCTCTTCACCAGCCCTCAGCATGATGGCAGCCTGGCTGACGAGGTGTCCATGGCAGGGATGCTGACCGAGGAGGCGGTGCAGACATTCGAGCAGCTGGATGCCACCATCAAGGCACGCCACCTGGCTGCCAAGGTGTGGGCTCAGGCCTGCTTGAAGCGCCTCCAGGCCAGGGCCAACCAGCTGGTCACCTCCCCACTCCGTGGTGGCACCATCCTGTGCAACGACCCGTACAAAATGCTGGTAGACGGCAAACCCAAGGGGGCTACCGGCTTGGTGTCAGCTCAGGCACTGCATGTGGATGTGCGGCCTTCGTGGTCTGATGAGGAGGAGGCTAGACAAGCAGCCCTGTACGCACCCCAACCCCCATTGACAGACGCACCCCAGCCAGAAGCCCCCTCCTCAGCAGCATGCAGCAGCCCGGCAGCCGGTGCAGGTGCAGGTCCCAGCCAGCAGTCATCCCCCAAGCGGCAGCCATCCCCCAGGCGGCAGCAATCTCCAAGCCGGCAGCAATCCCCCAGTCGACAGCCATCCCCCAAGCAGAAGCCGCCCCCCAGCCGGTGGCGTTTCATTCCAGGGCGTGATGGCATGGTGCTCATCATGGCCATGCAGCGGGTCAGCATCCTCCGCATTCCCCGCAGCCACAAGTGGGTCTAGGTGGTGGAGCATTTCTGGAACGGTCCGGGCAAGAGCCATGAGTGCCAGGCTGCTCTTGAGGAGTACCTGAAGCAGAAGATGACAGCCCAGGAGGTGGTGCGTGTGACCTTGGAGCCAGGTCAGGTGCTGGGGATGCGTGGGTACACCATCCATGCTGGTGATGAGGGCAGGGAGGGGACAGGTTCAGTGCGGGTGCACTTCTATGCCTCCACTGGCTTTGTGTCGGACACCACCTGCTACGTTGCTGAGTTTGGCCACCATTTTGACAGCCTGTGCCAGCCCACCACCGAGCCCAAGACCGGCAGCACCCCCAAGGTGCCGGCCTGGCAGGGGGAAGCAGGAGGTGGCACGTACGTGCCTAAGATGCCATACAAGCCCCCAGCTCAGAAAGAAGAGGACGCCATGTGGAAGCCAAATTGGCTTGAAGACCCAGCCTTCTCAGAGACAGGTCTGAAGCAGTTGGAGCAGCAGTGGTATGAGGCAGCAGGAGTAATCTGGCCACCAGCAGAGTCAGAAGAGGAGGAGGGTGAACCTGAAAAAGGTGGCAAGGGCAAGCGAAAATCGAGCCGTGGCGGTGGCAGGGGTTGGAGGGGAAAGAGAGGAAGAAAGGGATGACATGAGCTACGTGTGTGCCAGCATGTCCATGATTGACATGGTTTAAGTGGGTATGCAAGAGTGTATGGGAGTTTGCAAAGGTGACATGTGAAGAGCACACGTCGTGTTTTTACCCCATACAATCGTCCCTGCCCTTGTCCCTGCGCTCATCCCTGCACTCGTCCCTGCGCCCACAATCCCTGCAATCGTCCCTGCGCTCGTCCCTGCGCCCGTCCCTGCGCCCGTCATCCCTGCACTCGTCCCTGCGCTCATCCCTGCACACGTCCCTGCGCTCATCCCTGCGCCCGTCCCTGCGCCCACAATCCCTGCACTCGTCCCTGCGCTCATCCCTGCACTCGTCCCTGCGCCCACAATCCCTGCACTCGTCCCTGCGCTCATCCCTGCACACGTCCCTGCGCTCATCCCTGCGCCCGTCCCTGCGCCCACAATCCCTGCACTCGTCCCTGCGCTCATCCCTGCACTCGTCCCTGCGCCCACAATCCCTGCACTCGTCCCTGCGCTCATCCCTGCACACGTCCCTGCGCTCATCCCTGCGCCCGTCCCTGCGCCCACAATCCCTGCACTCGTCCCTGCGCTTGTCCCTGCGCCCGTCCCTGCGCCCACAATCCCTGCACTCGTCCCTGCGCTCATCCCTGCACTCGTCCCTGCGCCCACAATCCCTGCACTCGTCCCTGCGCTCATCCCTGCACACGTCCCTGCGCTCATTTCTGCGCCCGTCCCTGCGCCCACAATCCCTGCACTCGTCCCTGCGCTCATCCCTGCACTCGTCCCTGCGCCCACAATCCCTGCACTCGTCCCTGCGCTCATCCCTGCACACGTCCCTGCGCTCATCCCTGCGCCCGTCCCTGCGCCCACAATCCCTGCACTCGTCCCTGCGCTTGTCCCTGCGCCCGTCCCTGCGCCCACAATCCCTGCATTCGTCCCTGCGCTCATCCCTGCACTCGTCCCTGCGCTCATCCCTGCGCCCGTCCCTGCGCCCACAATCCCTGCACTCATTCCTGCGCTCGTCCCTGCGCCCGTCCCTGCGCCCACAATCCCTGCGCTTATCCCTGCACTCGTCCCTGCGCTCGTCCCTGCGCCCATCCCTGCGCCCTTAAATCCCTGCACTCATCCCTGCGCTCATCCCTGCACTCGTCCCTGCGCCCGCAATCCCTGCACTCATCCCTGCACCCGTCCCTGCATCCGTCCCTGCACCCCCCCCTCCATCCCTGCGTCCATCCCTGCGCTCCACCTCCATCCCTGCGTTCGTCCCTGCGCCCCCCCCTCCATCCCTGCATCCGTCCCTGCGTGAACGCCACGGGCCGCCCAGCCTCCGTCTTTGACTTTTTTGACCTGATTTTTTTTGGGATGGACTCCTTACAACACAAGCTACCATCTGGCTAAGTTTCAGTCCATTTAGACAAGGTTGACAAAAGCGCAGGGAAAAACGGAGGGACTAATTTGTAGGAGTGTACCGGGTGCGGAAGGCGGTCTTGGGGATGTCGTCCTCAGCCACCCTGATCTGGTGATACCCAGACCGGAGGTCGATCTTGGAAAAGACCTGGGCACCTGACAGCTGGTCCAGTAGATCATCGATGCGGGGGAGGGGGTAACGGTTCTTGAGGGTCTGCTGGTTGAGGGCACGGAAGTCCACACAGAGGCGCAGGCTGCCGTCCTTCTTGCGCACAAACAACACAGGGGCAGCAAAGGGGGAGGTGGATGGCCGGATGAAACCCTTGGCCAGGAGGTCGTCCAGCTGCTTCTTCAGCTGGTCCAGCTCTGGCTGCGACATGCGGTAGATGGGACGGGGGGAGGGGGCAGGACCGGTGAGATGGATGGTGTGGTCCACGGAGCGGCGGGGCATGTCCTGGACTGCAGGCAGCTCCTTGGGAAAGACAGAGGGGTATTGCTGCACCAGTGCTGCCGCCTTGGGGTGGAGAGGGGGTGGATCAGGGGCAGGGGCGGAGGAAGAGGGTGAGGTAGAGGGGTTGGGCTGCTGGGTTAGCAGGGCCATGAAGACCTCATCATGCCGCGCTGCCCGGCGGAAGCGTGGCGCCGACAGCAGGTTTAGCTGATCCGCTTGGAGTGGGGTGAGTGGGGGTGGGGTCAGGGTGTGGGTGGAGCCGGCGTGATCCAGGCGTACGACGTTGTTGATCCAGTCCACACACGGGTTCTTGGCTGCCAGCCACGGCTTGCCGAGGACGATGTCAAAGGAAGGGTTAGGGATGTTTGCCATGGAGAGCTGTAAGCGATCGCGGTAGGTACCCATGCGGATGGAGCACGGTGGGAGGGTGTAGGTGGGTAGGGTAGTGTGTTTGGGGCCTGGGAGGAGGAGGCGACGGGGGGAGAGGGTGGTAGCCAAGTGCAGCCCATTGCGCATGAGGTACTGCTGGCTGACGATGTTCCCGGTGGCGCCGTTGTCCACCATGAACCTGGCTGGGTGACCAGCAAAGGTGCCATGGAGGATGATCAGCTCTGAGGAGGGGCTGCTGCCACTGGCTGAAAGGGAAGTGAGCACGATGGGGGAGGGCGCAGCAGCGGGGGAAGGGGTGGGGGTAGGGGTGGGAGTGGGAGTGGGCGGGGAGGTGTGGGAACGACAAGGAGCAGGAGGGGGACACGGAGGGGCAGGGGGAGAAGGTAAGGACCGGGGAGCGAGAGCATCGGCCGGCGGCTGGTCCTGAACAGCCAGCACGGCAAAGGAGTTGACATGGAGGAAGGCAGGTGCATCAGCATTGGCACGCTGCCACACAGCTGGGCGGGCTGTCCGGCCAGGCTGTGGAGGGCGAGGAGGGCTGCCACCTAGAGCTGCAGGTAGGGGCAGGGAGAACCGCACGACCTTACGAGGTCGTCCCGGTGGCGTGGAGCCAGCCACAGAAGGCTGCTTCAGAATGCTGCCAGCAGGTCTAACATGCTGCAGGGGTAAGGGCATGGATCTGACAACCTGCAGGGAGGGCCGGCCAGCAGTGTCCACCTTACCAGTGTACGGCTGGCAGGTGGAATGCAGACCAGGGTAGGAGGGTGCAGGGGCAGGGAGGAGGAAGTAAGGTGCGCGGTGGGGACGAGCGCACCGGGGAGGACAAGGAGAGGAGGTGGAAAAGCAGAGGGGCTGGGAGGGGGTGGTGAGAGGGGGTGGGAGGGGGTGCGAGGGGGTGGTGGGAGGGGGTGGGAGGGGGTGGGAGGGGGTGGTGGGAGGGGGTGGGAGGGGGTGGGAGGGGGTGGTGGGAGGGGGTGGTGGGAGGGTCCGGAAGGCGACGTCTAGCGGCGGTCCCCCTTCCGTGGGCCGCTGCTGACGTTTGGGCGGGGAGGGCGGATGGGGCAGTCCTTCATGGTGTGCCCCGCCTTGCGGCAGTAGAAGCACGCCTTGCTGTCCCGCAGAGCCGCACGCTGAGCATCGGAGAGACGAGTACCACGGTTGCGGCTTGGGCTGGTGTGGAGCATGGCGTCCAGTTCCATGGGCACCGCGGCAGTCTCAGGGCGGGGAGGGCGGGGAGTGGAGGGAGGGCGATAGGAGGAGCGGGAGGCTGAGGTGGAATAGGAGATGGCGTCCACCCGATCCGCGATGGTGGAGGCTTCGGAGAAAGAGGTTGGCTCGCGCAGCTCCAGCTCACGCCGCACTGAGGGCTTGAGGCCCCGGATGAACCGGTCGAGCTGTTCTGCGGGCGAGAGGTCCGTGACCTCCAGGCAGAGCGCTGTGAACTCGCCAAGGTACCGCCGCACGGAGCTCGTTTGGGTGAGAGCTGCCAAGCGGTCCCTTGCATGGCGCAGCCGGTTGACAGGCGCGAACTGCCGCTCAAAAGCAGCGACAAAGCACGTCCAGGAGGTGAAAGAGCTGACGCTGCTGCGGTACCACAAGAGAGCATGGCCGGAGAGGAGGGTGGCGACGTAGACGATCCGTTGGGCGTCCGTCAGCTCGGAGATTGTGAAAAAGAGATCCACTGCGAATAGCCAAGCCGCCACGTCCGTGGTACGGCTTCCAGAGAAAGTGGCGGGTGGATTGGCACGGGGCATACGCTGCTGAGGGGCAGGAGCGGGAGGAGGAGGAGGAGGAGGAGCAGGAGCCGGCGCGGGCGCCGCCGGAGTGGTTTGCTGCAGGGACAGTTGCGCGAGCTGCTGTTCCAGCCGCTGGATTGTGGCCTGCTGCTCCGAAAATACGCGTTGCATCTGAGCGATCTCTTCCGCGTTCATGGCGGCGCGGGATTATTGGAGAGAATGCGGAGTGGGAGACAGGAGCGGTGGAGTGGGAGAGACGAGGGAAGAGCACAGCGGTTCCCGAGAGAGAAGGCACCAATGTAACGGAGCTGAGACCAGGGAGCCTGTGAGGGCGGGAGAACGAGACAGGACCCGGGGTCAGATAGAGTTCTGAGCCAAGGTGCCTGTCTCTGCCCTCACAGAGCCTTAAGTACTCAAAACCATCCACATTCTTAGTCATCCACGTGTAAAGGGAAAAGGTGTACGTAAACTGTGAACTTCTGTGCTCGGTGCATCCGCCTAGGTTCGGAGCACCTTGCACAGAGATCAACAGAAGCATCCACTGTAAGAAAAGAACAAATACTCAGTTCGCTAAAGATCAGACATGCAAGTCAGTTTAAAAGATGCAAGCCGCCCATGCTGCGCATGTCCACTACAATGCTGGGCGGGTAGAGGGCGGAGGTGGGTGGCTCGATCCTCCGGCGTCAGCCTGTAGCTGGGCTGGTTGAGCCGGGCCACTGCAGCTGGCTCCCAGGCCGGGTGGTGGCAATGCAGGTGCAGCAAGGCAGGTGCAGCAGGGCAGGTGGTGGCAATGCAGGTGCAGAAGGGCAGGTGCAGAAGGGAAGGTGGTGGCAGGGCAGTCGCAGAGGGCGGGTGGTGGCAGTGCAGGTGCAGCATGGCAGGTGCAGTAGGGAAGGTGGTTACAAGGCAGCTGCAGCAGGGCGGGTGGTGGCAATGCAGGTGCAGCAGGGCAGGTGCAGAAGGGAAGGTGGTGGCAGGGCAGCTGCAGCAGGGCGGGTGGTGGCAGTGCATGTGCAGCAGGGCAGGCGCAGAAGGGAAGGTGGTTACAAGGCAGCTGCAGCAAGGCGGGTGGTGGCAATGCAGGTGCAGCAGGGCGGGTGGTGGCAGCGAAGGTGCAGCAGGGCGGGTGATGGCAGTGCATGTGCAGCAGGGCAGGTGGTGGCAGTGCATGTGCAGCATGGCAGGTGCAGAAGGGAAGGTGGTGGCAGGGTAGGTGCAGCAGGGCAGGTGCAGTAGGGAAGGTGGTTACAAGGCAGCTGCAGCAGGGCTGGTGGTGGCAATGCTGGTGCAGCAGGACAAGTGCAGAAGGGAAGGTGGTGGCAGGGCAGCTGCAGCAAGGCGGGTGGTGGCAATGCAGGTGCAGCAGGGCAGGTGCAGTAGGGAAGGTGGTTACAAGGCAGCTGCAGCAAGGCGGGTGGTGGCAATGCAGGTGCAGCAGGGCGGGTGGTGGCAGCGAAGGTGCAGCAGGGCGGGTGATGGCAGTGCATGTGCAGCAGGGCAGGTGGTGGCAGTGCATGTGCAGCATGGCAGGTGCAGAAGGGAAGGTGGTGGCAGGGTAGGTGCAGCAGGGCAGGTGCAGTAGGGAAGGTGGTTACAAGGCAGCTGCAGCAGGGCTGGTGGTGGCAATGCAGGTGCAGCATGGCAGGTGCAGAAGGGAAGGTTGTGGCAGGGCAGCCGCAGCAGGGCAGGTGCAGAAGGGAAGGTTGTGGCAGGGCAGGTGCAGCGGGGCAGGTGCAGAAGGGAAGGTGGTGGCAGGGCAGCTGCAGTAGGGCGGGTGGTGGCAGCGAAGGTGCAGCAGGGCGGGTGGTGGCATCGCAGTTGCAACAGGGCAGGTGGTGGCAGGGCAGGTGCAGCAGGGAAGGTGCAGAAGGGAAGGTGGTGGCAGGGCAGTCGCAGAGGGCGGGTGGTGGCAGTGCAGGTGCAGCAGGGCAGGTGCAGTAGGGAAGGTGGTTACAAGGCAGCTGCAGCAGGGCGGGTGGTGGCAATGCAGGTGCAGCAGGGCAGGTGCAGAAGGGAAGGTGGTGGCAGGGCAGCTGCAGCAGGGCGGGTGGTGGCAGTGCATGTGCAGCAGGGCAGGCGCAGAAGGGAAGGTGGTTACAAGGCAGCTGCAGCAAGGCGGGTGGTGGCAATGCAGGTGCAGCAGGGCGGGTGGTGGCAGCGAAGGTGCAGCAGGGCGGGTGATGGCAGTGCATGTGCAGCAGGGCAGGTGGTGGCAGTGCATGTGCAGCATGGCAGGTGCAGAAGGGAAGGTGGTGGCAGGGTAGGTGCAGCAGGGCAGGTGCAGTAGGGAAGGTGGTTACAAGGCAGCTGCAGCAGGGCTGGTGGTGGCAATGCTGGTGCAGCAGGACAAGTGCAGAAGGGAAGGTGGTGGCAGGGCAGCTGCAGCAAGGCGGGTGGTGGCAATGCAGGTGCAGCAGGGCAGGTGCAGTAGGGAAGGTGGTTACAAGGCAGCTGCAGCAAGGCGGGTGGTGGCAATGCAGGTGCAGCAGGGCGGGTGGTGGCAGCGAAGGTGCAGCAGGGCGGGTGATGGCAGTGCATGTGCAGCAGGGCAGGTGGTGGCAGTGCATGTGCAGCATGGCAGGTGCAGAAGGGAAGGTGGTGGCAGGGTAGGTGCAGCAGGGCAGGTGCAGTAGGGAAGGTGGTTACAAGGCAGCTGCAGCAGGGCTGGTGGTGGCAATGCAGGTGCAGCATGGCAGGTGCAGAAGGGAAGGTTGTGGCAGGGCAGCCGCAGCAGGGCAGGTGCAGAAGGGAAGGTTGTGGCAGGGCAGGTGCAGCGGGGCAGGTGCAGAAGGGAAGGTGGTGGCAGGGCAGCTGCAGTAGGGCGGGTGGTGGCAGCGAAGGTGCAGCAGGGCGGGTGGTGGCATCGCAGTTGCAACAGGGCAGGTGGTGGCAGGGCAGGTGCAGCAGGGCAGGTGCAGAAGGGAAGGTGGTGGCAGGGCAGTCGCAGAGGGCGGGTGGTGGCAGTGCAGGTGCAGCAGGGCAGGTGCAGTAGGGAAGGTGGTTACAAGGCAGCTGCAGCAGGGCGGGTGGTGGCAATGCAGGTGCAGCAGGGCAGGTGCAGAAGGGAAGGTGGTTGCAAGGCAGGTGCAGCAGGGCGGGTGGTGGCAATGCAGGTGCAGCAGGGCAGGTGCAGAAGGGAAGGTGGTGGCAGGGCAGCTGCAGCAGGGCGGGTGGTGGCAGTGCATGTGCAGCAGGGCAGGCGCAGAAGGGAAGGTGGTTACAAGGCAGCTGCAGCAAGGCGGGTGGTGGCAATGCAGGTGCAGCAGGGCGGGTGGTGGCAGCGAAGGTGCAGCAGGGCGGGTGATGGCAGTGCATGTGCAGCAGGGCAGGTGGTGGCAGTGCATGTGCAGCATGGCAGCTGCAGAAGGGAAGGTGGTGGCAGGGTAGGTGCAGCAGGGCAGGTGCAGTAGGGAAGGTGGTTACAAGGCAGCTGCAGCAGGGCTGGTGGTGGCAATGCTGGTGCAGCAGGACAAGTGCAGAAGGGAAGGTGGTGGCAGGGCAGCTGCAGCAAGGCGGGTGGTGGCAATGCAGGTGCAGCAGGGCAGGTGCAGTAGGGAAGGTGGTTACAAGGCAGCTGCAGCAAGGCGGGTGGTGGCAATGCAGGTGCAGCAGGGCGGGTGGTGGCAGCGAAGGTGCAGCAGGGCGGGTGATGGCAGTGCATGTGCAGCAGGGCAGGTGGTGGCAGTGCATGTGCAGCATGGCAGGTGCAGAAGGGAAGGTGGTGGCAGGGTAGGTGCAGCAGGGCAGGTGCAGTAGGGAAGGTGGTTACAAGGCAGCTGCAGCAGGGCTGGTGGTGGCAATGCAGGTGCAGCATGGCAGGTGCAGAAGGGAAGGTTGTGGCAGGGCAGCCGCAGCAGGGCAGGTGCAGAAGGGAAGGTTGTGGCAGGGCAGGTGCAGCGGGGCAGGTGCAGAAGGGAAGGTGGTGGCAGGGCAGCTGCAGTAGGGCGGGTGGTGGCAGCGAAGGTGCAGCAGGGCGGGTGGTGGCATCGCAGTTGCAACAGGGCAGGTGGTGGCAGGGCAGGTGCAGCAGGGCAGGTGCAGAAGGGAAGGTGGTGGCAGGGCAGTCGCAGAGGGCGGGTGGTGGCAGTGCAGGTGCAGCAGGGCAGGTGCAGTAGGGAAGGTGGTTACAAGGCAGCTGCAGCAGGGCGGGTGGTGGCAATGCAGGTGCAGCAGGGCAGGTGCAGAAGGGAAGGTGGTTGCAAGGCAGGTGCAGCAGGGCGGGTGGTGGCAATGCAGGTGCAGCAGGGCAGGTGCAGAAGGGAAGGTGGTGGCAGGGCAGCTGCAGCAGGGCGGGTGGTGGCAGTGCATGTGCAGCAGGGCAGGCGCAGAAGGGAAGGTGGTTACAAGGCAGCTGCAGCAAGGCGGGTGGTGGCAATGCAGGTGCAGCAGGGCGGGTGGTGGCAGCGAAGGTGCAGCAGGGCGGGTGATGGCAGTGCATGTGCAGCAGGGCAGGTGGTGGCAGTGCATGTGCAGCATGGCAGCTGCAGAAGGGAAGGTGGTGGCAGGGTAGGTGCAGCAGGGCAGGTGCAGTAGGGAAGGTGGTTACAAGGCAGCTGCAGCAGGGCTGGTGGTGGCAATGCAGGTGCAGCATGGCAGGTGCAGAAGGGAAGGTTGTGGCAGGGCAGCCGCAGCAGGGCAGGTGCAGAAGGGAAGGTTGTGGCAGGGCAGGTGCAGCGGGGCAGGTGCAGAAGGGAAGGTGGTGGCAGGGCAGCTGCAGCAGGGCGGGTGGTGGCAGCGAAGGTGCAGCAGGGCGGGTGGTGGCATCGCAGTTGCAACAGGGCAGGTGGTGGCAGGGCAGGTGCAGCAGGGCAGGTGCAGCAGGGCAGGTGGTGGCAGGGCAGTCGCAGAGGGCGGGTGGTGGCAGTGCAGGTGCAGCAGGGCAGGTGCAGTAGGGAAGGTGGTTACAAGGCAGCTGCAGCAGGGCGGGTGGTGGCAATGCAGGTGCAGCAGGGCAGGTGCAGAAGGGAAGGTGGTTGCAAGGCAGCTGCAGCAGGGCGGGTGGTGGCAATGCAGGTGCAGCAGGGCAGGTGCAGAAGGGAAGGTGGTGGCAGGGCAGCTGCAGCAGGGCGGGTGGTGGCAGTGCATGTGCAGCAGGGCAGGTGCAGTAGGGAAGGTGGTTACAAGGCAAGCTGCAGCAGGGCGGGTGGTGGCAATGCAGGTGCAGCAGGACAAGTGCAGAAGGGAAGGTGGTGGCAGGGCAGTTGCAGCAAGGCGGGTGGTGGCAATGCAGGTGCAGCAGGGCAGGTGCAGTAGGGAAGGTGGTTACAAGGCAGCTGCAGCAGGGCGGGTGGTGGCAATGCAGGTGCAGCAGGGCAGGTGCAGTAGGGAAGGTTGTGGCAGGGCAGGTGCAGCAGGGCAGGTGCAGAAGGGAAGGTTGTGGCAGGGCAGGTGCAGTAGGGCAGGTGCAGAAGGGAAGGTGGTGGCAGGGCAGCTGCAGCAGGGCGAGTGGTGGCATCGCAGTTGCAACAGGGCAGGTGGTGGAAGGGCAGGTGCAGCAGGGCAGGTGCAGCAGGGAAGGTTGTGGCAGGGCAGGTGCAGCAGGGCAGGTGCAGCAGGGAAGGTTGTGGCAGGGCAGGTGCAGCAGGGCAGGTGCAGAAGGGAAGGTTGTGGCAGGGCAGGTGCAGCAGGGCGGGTGGTGGCAGTGCATGTGCAGCAGGGCAGGTGCAGTAGGGAAGGTGGTTACAAGGCAAGCTGCAGCAGGGCGGATGGTGGCAATGCAGGTGCAGCGGGACAAGTGCAAAAGGGAAGGTGGTGGCAGGGCAGCTGCAGCAGGGCGGGTGGTGGCAATGCAGGTGCAGCAGGGCAGGTGCAGAAGGGAAGGTGGTGGCAGGGCAGCTGCAGCAGGGCAGCTGCAGCAGGGCGGGTGATGGCAGTGCAGCTGCAGCAGGGCGGGTGGTGGCAGCGAAGGTGCAGCAGGGCAGGTGGTGGCAATGCAGGTGCAGCAGGGCAGGTGCAGAAGGGAAGGTTGTGGCAGGGCAGGTGCAGTAGGGCAGGTGCAGAAGGGAAGGTGGTGGCAGGGCAGCTGCAGCAGGGCGGGTGGTGGCATCGCAGTTGCAACAGGGCAGGTGGTGGGAGTGCAGGTGCAGCAGGGCAGGTGCAGCAGGGCAGGTGGTGGCAATGCAGGTGCAGCAGTGCAGATGTAGCAGTGCAGGTGCAGCATCACTCAAACATTGCACGTTTCCTGGCACGATGCAACTGATACTTTTTCTTACAGTTATAATGCTCAACTACATTCATAATAAGTGAGTCACCGTGCGCTTTGACCATATACAGGAAGCTGGTCTCATACATCTTGCAATGTAAATTGCCATATGCACAGTCAGGCGTGTGACAGGACACCTTCAGTCAAGAATTTATCACCCTCATCCATTTGTCCATAATATTGATGAGAAATGCAAGTGCTATGGCTTCTTGTGTCGCAAATAATGCATGCGGCATGCAGGCTGGTACATTTCTGCTCCTCCCACCAGCTCTTGCTCCTCACTGAGTTGCACTGAATGTGGTAAGCGCATGGAGAATAGTGATGGGCGATGGCAGCCATGCACATAGCAGCGGCCTGACAGCTGTGATATGGTGTCCGCCATGGGCACCAGGTTGAGCAGCTGTCCAAACTGTTGCCTTTCAAAGTCTATTGTCAGGCCTGATGCGATGACAGCCTTGTGGTCCTTCTCTGCTGCATTGACCACAAACGCCAGGAGGTCCCCAGGTGGGAAGAACTGAGCTTCGTCAATGGCAATGACATCAGCTGCTTCGTATTGCTCAGGGTGACCATCGACAACCCCTTGAAGACTGCTGGATGCCAGGCAGGGGGTCTGCACGCCGTCATGAGTCACAAGGCTTGATATGGCGCCAAACCGGTTGTCCTTGGATGACTTCAGCACCAGTACTCGCTTGCCTGCCGCCTGGGCCAACTGAACACGGCGGACTAACTCACTGGTTTTGCCAGCAAACATGGGTCCTGCTTGCAAAAACAGGGTCGGTTAGTCCTGCACGTGGCGGTTACATCTTTTCCCTTGCACTCGTACCTGTAATCAAGTCAATCCTGCCATGCAGCTGTGTACGTGGCCCTGCTGGGTCTGGCGACAGCCATGGCGGCGACACCGGCTGCTCAAGTTCGTCACTAAGTGGTGTTGAAGCTGATGTTAACGCTTGCGAAGGTGAGCAGACAGGTTTGACTATCCGGCGAGGCGCGCCAGCAAGCAGCTGTACCCCGCACCTTGACATCATAGTTACAAATGTACAGATGTTAGGGAGCTTACACAGTCGGTATCCCGTGCTTCCAGTTTGGAATGCTCATGGAATTTGAATTCCCGGCCGCAACTGCATCACGTCAAGTCAAGAGTCAAGAGTCTGGTGCCAAGTACACTGGGCTGCGGAGCTAAGTGTAACACGCAGAACTGACACATTCCCTCAATATCAAAAATGTAGGCTAAACACCAGCAGCGCAGCAACAGGGTCACTCCACAATGAGCCTGACGCTAGGGAGTATCGCTCAGTATAAGGCGAAGGCTCCATCCACCCCACCTCTACTAGGAAACATGATGCACTGCTAGTCAGGGGATCCCCAAGCGGGTCCTGCGGTCGCAAGAATTGTAAGTTGTACTCGTCTAATTCCCAGTACGTCAGTACATCAATGCAGCCTGGAATGTGCATGTGCTTGAGCTCGTCCCTCAAACAACCCCCGGCGATCTGCAGGGTGGTAGCCGATGCGCATGGCGTGCAGTCAGCAGCCGAGAGTGTTCGCAGGCCAGATACCATTTGAGTCAACGACTCAGGATGTGCAAAACCTGTTCAGCCAGTATGGCGTGATTAAGAGCTGCCAGGCCATCACTGGCAATGATGGAAGAAGCCGGGGATGCGCGATTCTACAGTTTGCCTCCTGGACCGAGGCCGAGCTTGCTGTCGAGGGCGAAAACGGAACGACGCACTTAGGCGGTAACAAGCCAATGGTTGTCAAGTTCGCAGACCCTCCGAAGCGAAGCGACGGACCCATCGTGGGGATTGCGCCTAAGAAGCTGTTTGTTGGACAGGTGCTACTGGGCGGGATGCATCGGGCTGCGCCTAGCCCTATTCTTGCTAGCAGCTTTCTTCGTTATTGCTAAAGGCTTAGCTAGTCATGTCAAATGCAGTCCTGCCCTGCATTGTTTGCTCTCAGATCCCATCCAGCACAACAGAAGAAGCCCTGCGCAGCATCTTTGATCCATTTGGAAGTATCACAGAAGTGCACCTTCTGAAGAAGAACCCCACCTCAGGGTGTGCTTTTGTAAGGTGCGAGCTGTGCTCCAAACTGTTCTGATATTGGCACAGGTGAGCAGCACCTCCAGCTCTATGCTTGTCTCTGCTTGTCCATTGCTTACATCAATTAGCATCCTTGAGAGCTGTTTTCTGGCGTGTTGTGCTTGCGACGTGCAGCTATTCACGCTGGGCATCATGTGAAGCAGCCATTGCTGCCCTCCATGGCAAAACACATCTAGAGGGGGCCAAAATGCCCATGGTGGTAAAGTTTGCCGATGCCAAGGTTAGTGACGCAGAGAGGGCCGGGCTGCCGGTGAAGGCAATAGTCCCAGCAGTGTCACAAACAGTGCCAGTCATGGGCGGCAGCAGTAGTAGTGGCAGTCAGTGGTAGTGGGCAGCTCACCTTGCAATCCTACTGGACGAGGATTGTCGGGAAGGGAAGGGTGGGGCCAGTAGGGCCAGTAGGCCAGGGGCCAGTAGCCCTGAAGCCAGTACCTTCAGGTTCACTGATGAAGCAATGCCCATGTGGCAGTGGGTACTAAGGGGTTGCTGTGGCACTGGGCCATGCGCAGAAGGGCAGGCATGCTGGCTGCACTCACTGACTCAGGCAGATGCCATTAGTTTTTTACACGCAGGCTATGGCAGATGGTCAGCCACAGCAGTGCAGTGGCCGCAGTGCCAATGCGCAGTGCTAGCAAAACAGCTTTCAGAGACAAGAGGTGCCACAGTGGGAGTCTGTTGAGGAGTGGGAGGCTTTGTAGCTGCTGTCGCATAGTGTGATGTGACAGAGCATGTTGCGTGAACAGGGAGGCAGGGTAAGAGTGTGCTTGCAAGGCAATGGAACGAGTAGCAGACCGCTGGGCAAGACTAGGGTCAACTGGGTGGAGCAGGAGCAGAAGACAGACCAGCAGCGTGGCCAGCAGGGTGTGGAATGGCGCAGGCGGTAGCTTAGCTGGGGAGGCGGGCAGACAGCACGTCTGATCTGCTGCTGTTGCAGTTGCTGCTGCTGTTGCTGCTGCTTATGTTTTGACAGAACAATAATCATAATGGATACCCCTCGGCAGGCCAGCGTGGCTATGAAGGCGGTGTCTTTGGCTCCCCTGGCAACATGTCATTGGCTGGCAGCCAAAAGAAGCCATATGGCAGCAGCAGCAGTGTGGGCAGCATGTCTCCAGCAGGCGGGTTTGCTGCCTTTGGCATGCCTGGCTACCCAGGGATGAGCCCCATGGGCATGCAAGGCATGAGCAGCTACCCTATGGGCGGCATGGGCGGCATGGGTATGATGGGCATGGTGAGTGGTCAGCTTGGGCAGAGTGCGGGTTGCCGGTGCAGGCACTAAGGCTGCAACCCGCCCCTTCCCGAACACATGCTTGCATCACACAGGATTGCCACCACAGTTATGGTGCATATACCCATTCACCGCACCCACGACCCCAGCAAGCCACACAATTGTTGGATCAAGGTCAATGCCAAGCAGCATGTCCAGCTGCTACCTCTGTGTACAGGGCGGCATGAGCCTGGGCAGCATGGGGGGGTTACGGCCAGGGGTTGTGGGCCCCATGGCCAACCCGGCATTGCATGGGGCCCACATGGGGCTAGCGGGCCCTCCTAAGCTCATGGGGGGTGGCAACAGCCTGATGCAACACAACAAGATGGGCAGTGGCGTGGCGGACGAGACCTCTAAACAGTGGTGAGTCAGACAACTGTGGCACCCGGGCACTGCCATGTGCAACCCTCCCTGGTTGCAGTACCCAGCTTCTCTACACTGATGCTTGTGTAATAGCCTGCCTGCCTCCCTGTTTGGCCGCTTGCGCCCTCGACTGCTTGACTGACAGTTAACCAGCTTGCTTCCCGCCCTCAGGAAGCTCTTTGTGGGCCAGGTGCCATTTGAGGCCAGCGAGGCTGACCTGTGGGGCGTGTTTTCCACCATTGGCCCTATCCTGGAGCTGGTGGTGCTGCGCACGCCGCAAGGCAAGAGCAAGGGCTGTGCGTTTGTCACATATGAAAACAGGTGTGTTTAGACCTTTGGCACAGCGGCAGACTGGCAGGCGGTTCAGCAAGTTGCAAAGAGCAAGGTGGTGGCTAGTGGTTTACAATGTGTGTGGGAGGGTGAGTGTCAGGGCATCAAGAGGGCACATGCTGCCCTTGTTTCTTCCGTGTCTCATACGCCTGTTTGGTCAACAACGTCGTGAAAGGGAGAGATAGGTCTACCTGGTTGCCTGCACCTTGCCCTCCACCCTGGCCTGCTGCCTAGCGACTGATCCCTGCTTTCCCTCGCCCTATCAGTGTCACTTCACCCCACCCCTGGCCTGAGCTGTCAGCGCTGACACCCCGACGTATCCCTGTTATGTGCCACCCCTGCTCTGCGCTGGCTTCGTCGGCAGGCAGCTGGCAGAGAAGGCGGTGCACCAGCTGGACGGACAAGTCTGCCTGCCGGATGATCCCAAGCAGCGTGTCTTAATCGTGAAGTTTGCCAGCTCGCCCAGCCAGTCAAGCAGCCAGCTCGGGACCCCTGGGCGGCCACAGGCACCGCAGGGGTCTACCGGATCCACCAGCGAGTCGCCAGGACCTGGGCAGTGTCAGGGGCAGATGGGTCAGGGGCAGGCGGGCCAAGGCCAGGGCCAGCACCCCTCCCCTGGTGGGCTCAGTGGTGTGCAGGGCAGATTTGAGGGGGGTGCTTCTACAGCAGGTGTGAGGAAACTCTTGACCCACCCAGGCAACCAGCAGCAGCAAATGCAGCAGCAGATGCAGCAGCAGATGCAGCAACAAATGCAGCAGCACGTGCAACAGCAAATGCAGCAGCAGGGGATGGGCATGGGCATGGCAATGCATCTCCCAGTGCCCAATGGGGGGATGCAAAACCACATCGTTGCGGTAGGAATGGGGGCACACAGCATGCAAGGCATGCAGGGTTATTGACCCCCTTCAGATTCCCAGCCTTACTGCTCCTTTGCCTTGACAGGGCTGCAGCTTCCTTCCCCCTACGCCCTGCTCTCTTGCAGAGCCATGGGACTTGGTCACTGGAACACCTTGTTCTGCGGAACAGGCAGCCAGCAGCCAGCCAGTGAGCTTTCCTGCGGGTAAGTATGTAAACAGCCCCATGCCTGATGAGCGCAGCTGGAAGCACAGCAGCAGGCCTATGCAGCAGCGCACGCTGCTCAGCTGCCAACTGTGGCCCAGGCAGCCCAAACAAGCTCCCCTCTGCTGCCTGCTGGAGGCACATGACGATTTAATCTGATGCTGCAGTGGCGCAGGTCTCAGGCTCACCGCATCAGCCTACCAATGTGAGCAAACAGCAGCACCTTGATGCCTGGGAAGCAACATGCACTGGGTTTGATACACTGCACGTCAGCTGGTTGAGGTGTGTGGCCATGGCAGCGCTTGGACAAGCAGCACTGCATGGGGAGCAGCCCCCACAGGGCAGCGTGTTCTGTGCTGCCATGCGGCATCAGCAGCCTCGTCCTTCTGCCCCAGCTATGGGAGACCCCAGTACCAGCTTCCGAGGCGGCCGAGGCAGGGGGGGTTGCCGGCCCGCCCGGCCAGCCCCTCCCATCCAGCCAAGCTCCTGGCAGATCAGCTTGGCCCACAGCAGCCTCGCTGCGCTGTCTGCTGCTGCCTTCAGCCAGTGCCAACTGCAGAGGGCAGGTGCTGCAGCTGGCTTGCCAACCTGACGCAATGGGACTGAGGCAGCTGGGAAACAGGAAGGTGACAAAGCTTAACCCTGGCAAACGTGCAGCGGTGCCTATAGTGACTGTAGCTGTAGCCTGTAGCTGGAGCATAGGGGAGTGTGCTCATCTGAGCACCTCAGCTGCCTCAGGGCTCTGCTCAGCCAAGGCTAGCTGGCTGCCTACTCGGTGGCTCGAGACGGGGTGTGCCTTGGCCCTGGCAGGAGGCGACAGCACTGTGGGGTGCAACACAAGAGGGTGGTAAGGGGCAGGTGAGGGGCCAGGAGCGTGCGAGGCAGGGCGGGGCAGGGCACTCCTATCAGCCTTGAGGATCAACAGATGGGTGCGACTGCTGCCACCTGGCCCACACCTGGGCCAAGTGCCTAAGCTGCGGTGACCCCTGAGCCAGTCAGGCCTACGCAGGGATTGGAGCTCCCATGCCTTAAGCTTAGAGCCCCCTTCACGAGCCAGGCAGTAGAGTCGAGGATAGGTGGTGGGGTTGTCCTGGCACAGTGGTACAAGTTGGGGTGTGGAGTGTCCCAGCGGGTGTGCCAGTGGCAAGCTATCTCACACCACCACCACTTGATGGGGCACTCCTGTGGATAGCGGCTGCGGCGACAAGGCTGCACCAAGCCAAGGCAGGGCAGGGGGGATGGCTAGGTAGATGTCCAAGCAGTGCTGCTGTAGCTAGTGAGCATAGTGTGGGAAGTGGTAGTACAGCTGGGACCCTGCATGCTGGTGGGCATTGATAAGCAGAGTGGGAGGTGCATGGAGCGAGGGTGACAGACCAAGCAGCAGTGGCTGTGAGCATGGGAAGAGGCGGTGTGCTATGACCCTGGTGAGAGAGAGCGGGAGAGAGTTGTGCGGTGAGGTCATGGCTGATGGCCTGCAGAGTCCAGTGAGTGGCCAATTACTAAGGTGCCCAGGCATGTATACGAGCTGCCTAAGTATGTGAGCAAGCAACTCGCAGCATGGAGCCCAGGCTTGATGCCCGGCTAGGCAGGGCAGGGCAAGGACTGGGTGGGTGATTTGGCCAATGCTGGCCTGTAGGGCAGGGTGTGAGGGTGGGATGGCTGGCAGGGCTATAATCCTATAATGGTGTTGAGGAACAGGGACAGCAGGCAGTGTAGGGTAGTGCCTTTCTTGCCTGCTGCTCTCTCTGACCTGCTCCGACAGGTGCATATGTCTGGGTGGGTGTGGCGAGTGTTTGCTAGGGTGGCTGCTGAGGTGGGAACATGACATGCCCACCTGAACTTCCCTGGCATCACAAGTGCTACTGCTGATGCCGTGCTGCTACAGTCACTGGCACCTCTGCTGTTGGAGTAATAACATGTTGCTGTCGGCCATGTGTGGGCCCTGCCTGCCCCTTTCCATACTGCAGCAGCCCTGTGGTGGAAGGATTACATGCATGGGCTGGTTTGCCTGGTGAGCCTTCACACTGTTGGCTAACTAGTTGCAGGTTGCTGTTACGGCAACATCGGCTTGGCATCCTTGGTATAGATGAGGCTATGCGGCTCCACTTGTCATCTGCATGCATTGCAGCATTTGCTGCCACCACTGCGCTCCATCGACTTCTTTAACAGCGTGACACCTAGGCCAGGCCATGCTGCACCATCCCTGCTTACCATCCCTGCTTGTTGCCTTACCAGCCAATCACCTCACTGTCGCATCCCTTCTTCTTTTAACACATGGCAACATGTGCTTGCCTTGAGGCACCACATGTGCAGTTTACGCAGAACACACTCCCTCCTTATGCAGTGCTGCTCTGACAGCGCACCGGGGGTGGGTGGGCAGAGACTTGAGCTATGGAATTGCTGGTGGGAGACTAGTCATGCTCATCAAACCTCCATACCCCAGCTAACATGCATGTATGACTACTGTCACCAGTGAACTAATCATTGGGCAGGCCTTGGCAACCACGAGGTTTGAAAGATGTCTGGCAAGCAAAGCAAGGGTTGCGGTATTGCAAGTAGGGTTGCCTAGTGGCAAGAGGGCATGAGTTGGACAGGGTGCTGGGGTGGGAGGTATTCTGTTAGAATAGCTGTTTGCTGGACATAGACGGTGAGGCTCCAAGACCAGCAGTGCCGTGAAGTTAGTTGTCTGCTGTGGTGATAGCCCTGAAAGTGAAGCTGGTTGTCTGCCGTGGTGCCTGCCCTGAAAGTAAAGTTTGCCAGCTCGCCCAGCCAGTCAGTCCAAGTACCCAATGAACCCAAGTCAGTAATGATATCTTGTCTGTACCCAATGAACCCAAGTCTGTAATGATGTATTATCCTATGAATGTGGAGGTAAAATAACGCTGCGGCCGGAGGCCGCAGCTTGGTCTGTGTGCCCAGTCCGCTGTCGGACGGGCCCGCTGTACTAGTGGACATCATTTCCGCCCACTCGATTGGATGGCAACCTGATGCGCCCTCCAGCACGGCATCTCCGCTTGGATGGTGTTGCTGAATCCCTGAGAAGACCTGATCACCCACAGTCAGACATGTTGTTCCATGTTGAACAAGTTGTGTTTGCCTGAATACTATACCTGTACACGTAGTATACGCTGTATCCCATGCTGGGCCCTGTCCCTTGGCTTATTCTTGGAACTGCCAACCATCTTGCCAACTCCCCACCCTGCTTGTCTGAGCCCCTCTGGCTGCAGCCTGGAGCACAACAGCCTGCGGGAGCTGCTGGACATCATTACCGTGATTGTGGATGACTACCGCACCAGCCGTGTCAGCTCGTCTGTGCACGCTCGCCAGCCATGTGAGCTGCACCTGCCACATGACCAGCCTAGGCCCGCAGACTGGGTACCCCCAGCGGCTTCTGCGCCCAGCCTGGAGCCAGCGGCATGCTGAGTGTGTGCAGGGCCTGAAGTGGTGCCATGAGGTGCCGTCCAACCCCCCTCCCCCAGCTCAGCACCACCCTGCCCCAGCTCAGCACCACCCTGCCCCTGCCCATGGACCCCTTGCCCCTCCCTCAGCTCAGCACCCCCTTTCCCCTCCCCCTGCCCAGGACCCCCCTCCCCCTGCCCAGGACCCCTCCCCTCCCCCTGCCCAGGCCCAGCCCCCTCCCCCTGCCCAGGACCAGCCCCCTGCCCAGCCCCCACCTGGCCCAGTGCCACGACCCCAGGCCCCCCCCATGGGGCAGGTGGCTAGATCGGGACACCAACCCCTGCCTCAACTTCCAGCGCATTGGGGAGAGCAAGCAACGCTCCCTGGAGCTGTGCAGCTGGGATGACCGCGAGGCTCTGCCCCCCACTGGCAAGGAATACCAGCAGGGCTGCAAGCTGGTCAATGACCGGCTGCCCAAGGCCAAGCAGAGGTTGCACCGGGCTGCAGAGTACCGGCGTGGTATTGATGGCCGGGCCCGCAACAATGCATAGGCCCTAGTAGTTTGCACAGGCTGTTATCCTTTCAAGCATCAAGTTGTTAGTTTTGATGAGGTGCCCAGTGGTCTCCAGTTGTTGGGAATGAACGTGCCACCGGAATGGGGTGTGTAGTGGTCAAGGGTGCGACTGAGGATGCGATAACCTGTTTTAGTAAATGAGTGAGATTACCCACAGTCAGACATGTTGTTCCATGTTGAAGAAGTTTAGTTTGTCTTCCGTGGTGACAGTGTTTAACCCAGCCCGGCCCGATACTGTGTAAGAAATTCAGAATCACTGACTGCTTCCCTGAATGAGTGACCGTTGCTTCTCTGTTTCAATGATGGGCCTATCCGCGAACGGGCTCGTAATTCAAACTTTCTTTGATTTTCTAGTTCGGTAGTGGTTGCGCCAACCGCCTGCGCCTGCGCCTGCGCCTGCGCCACTACCAACCCATCTGCCGGGCCCTGCTGGATACTGATAGCAGCGACGATGAGCGCCAGCGGCAGCAAGACGATTCCGACGCTGACGCTGACAGGCTTCGAGGGCAGAATGGCGACTTTCCTCTTTACCTGCAGTTGTACGAACTCGAAGGGAGAGCTGGGTGAGTATGGGGGCGCCCGCCATTTCGCAGGCCCCTTGCCCGCCGCAACCCCGCATCTTGCACACTGTGCGCAGGCGGGAATGGGACGTACTGCCCAGGTCTCTTGACTGTCACAAAAGCCGTCGATGCAAATGGCGAGCGGCTCTGCGGCGACAGCCATTACCACACGTGGTACAGGATGGGAAGGGGCACGTTCGATTGGCTTAAGCGTCAGCTCCGACCACTCATCAAGACCCGTCGTCTAAGCTCTGGCCAGCGCCTAGCCCCAACGCTAAGGTTCCTTGCATCGGGCTCCTCTATGCTCTCTGTGGCCAATGAGCTGGGTATGGGCCACTCCACTGTGCACGAGGCGGTTCATGAGGTGTGTGCTGCCATAGTGACCATCCTGTCCACGAAAATCAGGATGCCCACCACAGTTGATCAGCTCAAGGCTGGTGCAGCCAAGTTTATGGCAGCCGGGAACGGCATGCCACAGTGTTTTGCTGCTGTGGATGGAGTTCACTTTGCAGTCAAGGACTGGGGTGTGCGTGCCATGGTCAACCGCAAGGGCTTTCACTCAGGTGTTCCCAACATGGGGTTGGTAATCTTCATGCAAGTACTCTTTCCATACTGAACCGTTTTCGATAGCGTTTATCACATTGGCAACGGCGGTTTAGTCCGCGTAATCTGACCATCAGCGCTAGCCATTGGAGTCTTTGCTCGCGTACTGCCACATGTGCCCGCGAACAAATCACAGCGGCGAGACGGGTCTCCTTGGCACGGTGAGCTGCATCACTGTGGCCCCATCTACGTAGCGTAGTGAGCTGGTTGTGCACAACTGAAATGTCCGGCTGACACCCAACGCGATGTCTGCCGGGCGTGCAGGGCACCTTGACGGGGTGATTCAACCATCTGGGCGTATTCGCTTTCGCCGAATACACCACTTGGGTCAGCGCACACTAAGGTATCACCGGCTTACACCCCCCCCTCCTCCACTGTGTCCTCCACTGTGTTGCACCCGCTGCACCCATAGAAAAAGCGATACGTAATGTTTGTTCTTGACTCATTGGCGGATCTCTTGAAACAAACCGCACATCAAACAACCCAGGCCTCTATCAGTTTGACATCTTCAAAGTGACATCATGTTCTCCAAGCAAAATCAGGGCCACGGAGCTGTGGGGTGGAAGTTGAGCTATGAAACTTTGCACGCAGGTGGATGGCATGTAGGGGAGTGTAACTCTGAGAGGAGCTGAGTCAAAACTCGGTCATGGTGTGGAGCTGTGTGACTGACTGCATGGCTCTGGCCTTGAGATCGGCTAAGGGAGTTGGGGGTCACCGACCAAAGTGAGCGTTTGGCTTAGCTGAGTATGAGCCTTTGTAACACTGTCCTAGAGGAGCTTAACCTAGTAAGTAGCATGCTGTAAATCAAAATGGTCGAGCTGTGGCATTGCCCTCCAGGTATGGGGAGGAGGTGGGCTCAGTGTCACATTCCCGCAACCGCTTTCCGATCCGATTGCTGCTGCCGACGCGCACGCACACGTAGAGCAGCCTAAGCGACGCGGGCGGTCGTAGCGATGACTACATGCTCCTCAACGGCTCAAATTTATATCACTAACTTTGATGCTTCACTGTGCACGGCTTACTCAGTGTAAAACTATTCTGGATGGGTGAAAGGTAGCTGGCCGGGTTAGCTACATTGTGAACTATCTAGCATAATATTTGGCGAAGTGAGTGCAAAGTTACAGCCGTCCGACTGCCAAGGGTCAGTTTCCTGACATTTTCTGTTAGTTGGGAACACCCGACTTTCACACAGGCAAATTAGCGCGAATATTCGTCATCCTAGGGGGGTAGTTTTTTGATGGGGTTCGCCTCGGATTGTCCTTGCGACTCCAATGCCACTTGGCGCGTGTTGAAATTCTGAGTGTGTGAGCAGTTGGAGTGGAGGTACTTACAGTACTGTAGATGTCTACAGTACTGTAGGTGTCTACAGTACTGTAGAGGTCTACAGTACTGTAGGGGTCTACAGTACTGTAGAGGTCTACAGTACTGTAGGCAATTCTTAAGCCATTTTTAGTGGTAATATATTTTAATCGTTCCTTTGCTTTTCATGGTGACTCTGCTTGTCTTGGCGACTAGTACAAGCACATGGGATTCGGCGGCTGACAGTTGTGGTCATGAGATGTGGTCATGAGATGTTTGAATGAATCATGTCGTGTGCTGGCGCGCAAAGTAATAGACAAAGGAGCTTGTAAGAGTCATTAATACTTACACCATGATTGACAGACATTGCAAGGTCATTCAACATGTCTGTGACTCATGCATGCCCCTGTTGCCTACTTGTCCATGGATTTGCTGCTGAATGGAACAAAGTACATGTCGCCCCCACCCTCCTTGTGCGGGAAGAAGGGCACCAGCAGGTGTGTGAGCTTAGCCCCATCTACCGCAAACCAGTCGTGAGTACCTGGACCAAACCTAGCCTGTGGCCAAACAAACATTTGAAACCAGTCGTGAGTACAGGACGAGTACTGTAGACCTTATGAGTACTGTAGACCCTTATGAGTACTGTAGACCCTTATAAGTACTGTAGACCTTTATGAGTACTGTAGACCCTTATGAGTACTGTAGACCCTTATAAGTACTGTAGACCTTTATGAGTACTGTAGACCCTTCACTCACGATAAACAAGGACCGGTCGCGATTGGACCGACCATAGCTCATTGGAAAGAGGAGTAGAATGCCGTTCGAACGGTATAAGTCTTACGTAACTCCGTGCATCCGTTGCGACGTAATTTGGCCGCGATTTTCTTAACCAAGCAATCTGTGCAGATGTCGGTTGTCTTTAGTCTGCACAGCTGCTGATAGTCGACATCTGCACAGATGCAGGCGATGTCGACATCTGTGCAGCTGTGGGAAGTCGACATCTGCACAGATGTCGTATACCGCGACCAACATCTGTGCAGCTGCTGACGACGACATCTGCACAGATGTCGACTATTACATTCAATGCTCGGCTGTGCAGATGTCGATAACGACATCTGTGCAGCCGCTGATACCGACATCTGCACAGATGTCGACTATTACATTCGAGCCTTGGCTGTGCAGATGTTGTTTGTAGCATCTGCACAGATGTCGACTATTACATTCGCGGCTTGGCTGTGCAGATGTCGTGGCTTCACCTGCACAGATGTCGACTATTTCATCGACTCTTACATCCGCAAAACACATGTATTGACACCCAAACATCCCGCAACATCCCCGCAAAACACATGTATTGACCACTAAACACCCCGCAACACCTCGCTACACCCCCGCAAAACACATGCATTGACACCCAAAACACCCCGCAACACCTCGCTACATCCCCGCAAAACGCATGCATTGACACCCAAAACACCCCGCAACACTCCGCTACACCCCCGCAAAACACATGTATTGACGACCAAACACCCCGCAACATCCCCGCAAAACACATGTTTGGACACCCGAACACCCCGCAACACCTCGCTACGCTACTCCTATACACATGTCTTAGTCCACCATCACCCCGAGACACCTCCCTATGGGAATGCTAAGCATATGCATTAATGCATCAACGACTTGCAACACCGCCGCATAAGGTGACAAGGTGACAACACCATACAACACCAACAATGACATCACCAACACCAACACCAACGACAACAACAACAACAACACCACACCACACCATGGCGACAACACAAGAACACAACGACACACCACACCACACCACACCACACCACACCACACCACACCACAATGACAACACAACAACATTGCAACAAGGCGGCAAGATGACAACGAGTATGGACGCTACAACAAGGGTGATGCTACACTCTCCTTGGTAATGTACTAAACCGGGTGCAACTTCATAGGCTCCTCTTACGTGCTCCCGCTATCCTTGACCCACCACACTACCATTGACGCCCACCACAACAAGCACGGGCTGACAACCACCCAAGTGCTATACCATCAAGCTATCGTCCCCTTAGGAGAGGGATGGGTAGGGTCATTGCGGTGTGTGTGCATGGCATCTTTGCGGTTAGGCTGGGCATCGGACCACCCATGTGCATGGGCTGGCCACTCACTCTTTGCTAGCGCCGCTTTTATATCTACCTGGCAGCGCCGCCATGGCTGCAGCTCCTGGCTGCTCTTGCGCTCCATGCACCTGCTTCTTGTGGTAGGGTGATGAAGGAGGTGGTGGTGGGGGAGGGAGGGGAGGGCTGGGCTGGGCTGGGCTGGGCTGGGCTGGGCTGGGCTGGGCTGGGCTGGGCTGGGCTGGGCTGGGCTGGGCTGGGCTGGGCTGGGCTGGGCTGGGCTGGGCTGGGCTGGGCTGGGCTGGGCTGGGCTGGGCTGGGCTGGGCTGGGCTGGGCTGGGCTGGGCTGGGCTGGGCTGGGCTGGGCTGGGCTGGGCTGGGCTGGGCTGGGCTGGGCTGGGCTGGGCTGGGCTGGGCTGGGCTGGGCTGGGCTGGGCTGGGCTGGGCTGGGCTGGGCTGGGCTGGGCTGGGCTGGGCTGGGCTGGGCTGGGCTGGGCTGGGCTGGGCTGGGCTGGGCTGGGCTGGGCTGGGCTGGGCTGGGCTGGGCTGGGCTGGGCTGGGCTGGGCTGGGCTGGGTGTGGTGTAGGGAAGGGGAGGTTGGGACCATTGAACCTGCAGCTATTGAGTGGTTGGCAAATAGTTAGGCAAGGTACTTGGAGACTGCAAGATAACTGCAAGATAAACTACTCACCATTCGCTAGGGTGGGGTTTGTGTGGGTGCACCCAACTTTGTTTCATGTGCACCCAGCTTCGTCTCTTGCATTGCTCCTGACCGCCTCTCCGGGCTCCTCCACTCCTCTTCCGCTCCGTCTCATAGGCTTCGGGCTACGTGTCCTAGTTGCACCTCGTGCATTTCTTATGCCGCATCGCTGCATCGCTGGGTCGCTGCATCGCTGCACCTCCTTCCGTTTTCTGTCGCTATCTCTTGATCCTATCGCTCAACCTGATGGCATCTTTTTATGGCTGGTCGCCAATGCTATGCGGCTGGTCGGCTCATAGCTAGCCTTTTGGCGACGGTTTTGTTGGCTGCTCCTGGCCGCTCCTGGCTGCCAATGCCAGCTTATTAGTCTGGATCCTTGCGTGATTCCTTTGCTTCCTTCGCGGTACCTTCATGCAGGTCTCCATGCAACCTGGTTATTTTGTAACCTTAGGGCATACCGTGTTATGTTGGAAGAGTCTTGCTTCCTTTGCGGTTACTTTGCTGCCTTCGCGGTGCCTTGCGTAACCTTCATGCAAGCCTTTTCTTCATGTGCACATCTGCACGACTTGGCATCTGTGCAGATGTCGAGGGATGAGGCTGTGCAGATGTCGAGTGTGCCGGCAGCTGTGCAGATGTCGAGGGATACATCTGTGCAGATGTCGACTGTGTCGACAGCTGTGCAGATGTCGAGGGATGCATCTGTGCAGATGTCGACATTGTCGGCATCTGCACAGATGTCGAGGGATGCTTGGCTGTGCAGATGTCGATTGTGTCGACAGCTGTGCAGATGTCGAGGGATGCATCTGTGCAGATGTCGAGTGTGTCGACAGCTGTGCAGATGTCGAGGGATGCATCTGTGCAGATGTCGACATTGTCGGCATCTGCACAGATGTCGAGGGATGCTTGGCTGTGCAGATGTCGAGTGTGTCGACAGCTGTGCAGATGTCGAGGGATGCATCTGTGCAGATGTCGAGTGTGTCGACAGCTGTGCAGATGTCGAGGGATGCATCTGTGCAGATGTCGACATTGTCAGCATCTGTGCAGATGTCGAGGGATGCATCTGTGCAGATGTCGTATGTCCATAGGGCATCTACATGCATCTGTGCAGATTCCGGGCTCATTTAACCGGCATCTGTGCAGCCGCCCTATTTTAGGGGGGTACCTCGCGCGCGGATCGTTGTATCTCCGCAACCGCTGCGAGTTAGGACTTCATTCAAGAGCGAGGTCCCCCTTAAACTCAACGATCTATCGTTCTATCGTAGCGGATTGTCCATCCGATGCAAAAAAGACCCTCGCGTCGGCCTTATTTATCGTGAGTGTTATAAGTACTGTAGACCCTTATAAGTACTGTAGACCCTTATAAGTACTGTAGACCCTTATAAGTACTGTAGACCTTTATGAGTACTGTAGACCCTTATAAGTACTGTAGACCCTTATAAGTACTGTAGACCTTTATGAGTACTGTAGACCCTTATGAGTACTGTAGACCTTTATGAGTACTGTAGACCCTTATGAGTACTGTAGACCTTTATAAGTACTGTAGACCCTTATAAGTACTGTAGACCTTTATGAGTACTGTAGACCCTTTTAAGTACTGTAGACCTTTATGAGTACTGTAGACCCTTATGAGTACTGTAGACCTTTATGAGTAGGGGGGCAGCAGCAGCAGCAGTAGGGGGGCAGCAGCAGCAGCAGTAGGGGGGCAGCAGCAGGGGGGCAGCAGCAGCAGCAGGGGGGCAGCAGCAGCAGCAGAGGGCAGCAGCAGCAGCAGCAGCAGCAGCAGCAGGGGGGCAGTAGCAGCAGCAGTAGGGGAGCAGCAACAGCAGTAGGGGGGCAGCAGCAGCAGCAGGGGCGCAGCAGCAGCAGCAGCAGTGGCAGCAGCAGCAGATATAGTAGGGGCACTGTAGCACCTACCTACCTTTTGGCTGCTTGATGACTGCTGCTAGGAAGGGGAGGCTCAACCGGGTTGGGCTGGGCGGGGGTGGGTTGGGTTGGGGGCATGGGTTGGGGTGGGTGGGGGCATGGGTGGGGGTGGGGGCGGGGGCGGGGGCGGGGGCGGGGGCGGGGGCGGGGGCGGGGGCGGGGGCGGGGGCGGGGGCGGGGGCGGGGGAGGATGAATTGGGAGGGGGTGGTTGTGTAGGGGAAAGGGAAGTGGAAGGGAGGTGCCCACTAGACCTGCAACCAAGGGGCGTGCACGTGCGGTAGGGTGACCAGGCTGGGCACTGTGTTAGCTATCACCGTGGCCTTACCTTTGTGGTCCTCCTGGCCTCCTACCTGCTCACACCAGGCAACATATCCCATGCGCCAGTGGGGTGGGACTGCGGTGGGGAGTGTAGGGTGTAGGGAAGGGAAGGTGGGGTGAGGTGGGGGTTGCGATGCCACGTCAATCGAAGGGTGGGAGAGGGGAAGAGGAGGCTTGACAAGTATGGGAGGGGAGAGGGAGGGAGAGGGGGAAGGGAGGGGTGGGAAGAGGGTGGGTGGGGTGGGCTTTCTCCTGGCTACAGTTGTCTACAGTACTCATAAAGGTCTACAGTACTCATAAGAGTCTACAGTACTCATTAAAGTCTACAGTACTCATAAAGGTCTACAGTACTCATAAGAGTCTACAGTACTCATTAAAGTCTACAGTACTCATAAGAGTCTACAGTACTCATAAGGGTCTACAGTACCTTAGAGGTCTACAGTACTCATAAAGGTCTACAGTACTCATAAATGTCTACAGTACTCGTAAAGGTCTACAGTACTCATAAAGGTCTACAGTACTCTAGAGGTCTACAGTACTCATAGTGGTCTACAGTACTCATAAAGGTCTACAGTACTCATAAAGGTCTACAGTACTCTAGAGGGTCTACAGTACTCTAGGAAGTCTACAGGTCACCCCCGCCATTGGCCCCGCAATTCACTTTTTGGCACCGTCTTTGATCCGCTGCATGTAATTCTTTCACCGTTGGGCTCTACATCTTACAACGGTGTCGCTAGCAGGTTAGGCCCTCTTTTGTCGATTGTACTGCACTGTCTCGACGACATGATTAGCTTCGCAATGTCATTCTCTATCTGTTTATATGCGAGTCGCAACAGGAGAGATGAATTGGTGGCCGGAGGCATTTCCGCGCCGAGCAGCCTTTGCTGCCGTCGGACTGGCAAGTCGCGATTACTTCCCAGGCAAGCACGGGGTGCTGTTTCTTGATGCGTGTGGCATACGATGATAACACATGCAACCAAATCTGCTGACCTGCACAGGTGCTTGGCTGTTTTGAGGATCAACACCAAACCCACACCAGCCCAAGGGTCTCCCAAGCAGCAGTGCAGCAAGGCTATCAGCTCTTGAAAACAGTGAGCAAGAGGTGAGTAAGGTTGTATTATACCTTACCTTGTCTAGGTCAGTTTGATGTTCACTCGCACACTTCCGCAACGCATGACAGGCATGAACAGCTGAGGGTAGCACACAACTGTCGTGAGCCTTAGTTTCATAATATTTCTACTTATTTCCAACCATGTTTTGTGGTGTGTGCCCCAAGACCTTGTCTTTGTGATTTCGTGTGCAGGATGCCAATAATAAATCACCCCCATCTCCATCACCGAGCAAGGCAGCAGCGGCGTAGAGCAGCAGCCAACAAGGAGGTAGCCAGGAGTCAGCAAGGCATGACATGGAGCTGGACGTTGTTGTTGTGTTGTGTTGTGTGTTGTTGTGTTGTCACCTTGTTGTTAGGGTACCCCCCCCCTCCCCCCTAATAACTAGCCCACCCCACCCCACCCCACCCCACCCCACCCCACCCCAGCCTAGCCCAGCCCAGCCTAGCCCAACCCAACCCAACCCAACCCAACCCAACCCAACCCAACCCAACCCAGCCCAGCCCAGCCCAGCCTGATTTGGTACCATGGGGCATAGGCAGCAAGGCAAAGTGCTTAGCAGTCCCGTGGTGAGTGTTAGCTATAGCAAGGAGGTGCAACCAGTCCTTGCTTGTTGTGCAACTAGCATAGGTGGTGTGTGAGGCATGTGTCATTGTGTTGTGGTGTGTTGTTGAGGTGGTGGTTGTTGTGATGTTGTGTTGTTGTGTGGTGTTGCCACCTTCTTACATCAATGCATGTGCTTGGCATCAGCGATACATCTCTTCTATAGTGGTGTTGCAAGGCGTTTGTTGAACACCATGGCACATGTAACACTGAAAGCCAGAGCCAACCCGAGCCATCCCGACAACATATTGCCAAGTGATGATGTAGCGCTGTCATGATGAAGCTTTTATTTTCTTAGAGTCATGCAAAGAAGTAAATGAGGTAAGGGGTGCCAGCTGGCTGACATGTGCGCTAATTCGCAAATTTAATGCTCCATGCACTGACATGCAAGCAGGCGTACTGCACTTGTGCCGATGGCTTACGGCGTGCGTAGAAGGATTGCTAGCCTCGCCTTATGATGTGCGTGAGTCTTTTAGGAGCGGAAGGCACAGGTCAGGTTTGGGCGGGCGCCGATCTGAGCTAGTGTTTTGCGGCTGCTGGGTGCCGCATACGCCTGTTACACCCGACTGCGTCAAAACTTTGTCACGAGCTACGCGGAGATTCGCGCCCCAGACCGTCTCACATTTGCGGGGCCAATGGCGGGGGTGACCTACAGTACAGTAGAGGTCTACAGTACTCTAGAAAATCGACAGTACTCTAACGGGTCTACAGCACTGTAGCCATCTACAGTACTTTTGAGGGTCTACAGTACTCTAGAGGGTCTACAGTACTCTAGGATGTCTACAGTACTCTAGAGGTCCACAGTACTCTTGAAAGTCTACAGTACTCTAGGATGTCTACAGTACTCTAGGAGGTCTACAGTACTGTTGATGTCTACAGTACTGTAAATGGTCTCTCGAGGTACCCCGACAGTACTGTAGACACCGACAGTACTGTAGGTGTCTACAGTACTGTAGATGTCTACAGTACTGTTCATGTACTCGCGAAGTACCCCGACAGTACTGTAGATACCTACAGTACTGTAGCATGGCCGTATCTCACCAACCGCGCAAAATCACGAATTTTAGTTTCAACCCCCAATCTTACAATGCCTTCATTTGACTGTGTACCAAGTCCGAGGCTCTGAATCTCAAAAATGCTGTTACTAATTTGCCTGAGTGTTACTTCCTACAATGTGCTAGCATTGATTGATGGTGACGAGCAATTCATCAATGTGGAGGTTGGTTGCCCAGGCAGCATGCATGACGCCCGTGTCATGGCTGAGAGTGAGTTGGCTGATGGCTTGCATGGAGAACTGGGCCAGCTGTTATGGTCTGCAAGGCAAGAGGTGAATGGTTGCGCCATGCCCATGTCCATCTTGGCAGATTCAGCATATGCTTGTCATACCTTTGTGTTGCCAGCCTTTAAGGACACCTATGCAGCTAGGTGCCCTCACCTCACTCGTTTCAATACTATGCATGGCCCTGCTCGTAGGAAGATAGAGTGCACATTTGGCAGGCTAAAGGCGAGGTGGCGGGTATTGTTGCGTGAGAATGACCTTACTCTGCCCTATGTGCCCACAGTGATCATGGCATGCTTTATCTTGCACAACATTGCTGAGCAGCGTGATGAGCCTCTGCCTGAAGCGGATGATATGTACATGGCTATGCTTGCACTCAGGATAAATAAGGCCGACGCGTCAGTCTTTTTTCATCGGATGGACATTCCGCTCCGATAGAACGATAGAACAGTGAGTTTAAGAGGGACCTCGCTCTGGAACGAAGTCCTAACTCACAGCGGTTGCGGAGATATAACGATCCGCGCGAGAGGTACCCCCCCCCTCCATGTGCGGCTGCGCAGCAAGGGTATAAAGTGCAACCTTGCTGCGCAGCAAGGGTATAAAGTGCAACATTGCTGCGCAGCAACGGTATAAGTGCCTCGCTGCTGCGCAGCAAAACCAGGCCCTTGCTGCGCAACAACAAAGCTCACCCTTGCTGCGCAACAACATAAGGCCCTTGTTGCGCAACAACTAAGCTCACCCTTGCTGCGCAACAACATAAGGCCCTTGCTGCGCAACAACTAAGCTAACCCTTGCTGCGCAACAACATCAGGCCCCTGCTGCGCAACAACATAAGGCCCTTGCTGCGCAACAACTAAGCTCACCCTTGCTGCGCAACAACATCAGGCCCTTGCTGTGCAACAACTAAGCTAACCCTTGCTGCGCAACAACATCAGCCCAGCCCAGCCCAGCCCAGCCCAGCCCAGCCCAGCCCAGGTTTAGGGGCACCCCGTGGCACCCTCTCGTCTCCTCACCCACCCACCCCTACCATCTCCTGTCCCACCACCACCACCTCCAAGGCCGGCACCCGTCTACATCCCCTCTCCCTAGCGGGCAGCTTGGAGAGGGCGCTAGTAATAGCAACCAACCCAGCCCACTCTTGCCATGCCATGTCTACACATTAACTAAACAGCCAAGCATTGCCAAGCACTTGGGTGGTTGCCAGTCCGCAATTGTTGTGCGACATGGCTTGTGTTGGTGATGTTGTTGGTGTTATGTTGATGGTGTTGATGTTGTGTTGATAGTGTTGGTGTTGGTGGTGGGGGTCACCTTGTTGTGCTAGTGCGGTGTCACCTTGTGTTGGTGTTGTTGTTGTTGGTAGTGTTGTGTTGTTTGTCCTCGTAGCAACGTGTTGCAGGGCGCATCGATGCATGTGATTAGCATACCCGTAGAGAGGTTGTGAGGTGAATGTGCATCAAAACTTGTGCTCTACATCGGAGTCCCGTAGGAGGTGTTGCGAAGTGTTTGGGTGTCGATGCAAGGGGGTAGCGAGGTGTTGCGAGGGATAGGTGAGCGTCGCTTCATACATTTTGTAGTGTATTGGGGTGTTGCAAGGATGAGCTCTTGTTGCGCAGCAAAGGATGTAACGTTGTTGCGCAGCTGAGCATGAGCTCTTGCTGCGCAGCAAGAGATGTAACGTTGCTGCGCAACAATGGATGTAACGTTGCTGCGCAGCAAGATATGTTACGTTGCTGCGCAGCAAGAGATGTAAATGTTGCTGCGCAGCAAAGGATGTAACGTTGCTGCGCAGCAAGGGATGTAACGTTGCTGCGCAGCAAGAGGTGTCACGTTGTTGCGCAGCAAGAGGTGTCACGTTGCTGCGCAGCGACGGATGTCACGTTGCTGCGCAGCAAGCGATGCACTTTTCAGGACACTTTTTGTTGGGCCTTTTTCGTCGCGATGGTAGCGAGTTGAAACGTAAGACTTGTACCGTTCGAACGGACTAAATGCAAGCTATCCAATGAGCTATGGTCGATCCCATCGCGACCGGTCCTTATTTATCCTGAGTGCAACCATCCATCTGGATATGGATTGCTGGCGCTTGTCTCAATAGGCCTGCGCATGCGCACACACATACACACACACACACATTTCAGCTCAACTCCACCTCATAGTTAACATAATGGAACACCATGAAAGGAGTATGATACGAACAACATTGTACAACAGCAAGGTTACACTATGGAACTACCCCATGGTAACACCACATGGCAACATCCCATGGTACTCACCCTCAAATGTGCGTTGAATGTCGCAAGTGAGCATCAGCTGGTGGCGACGTACTGTGGAAGGCCCAGCTTGAGGTTGAGGTGGGGCATCAGGGAACTCTGCCGCCGCCACAGCTGTGCGCAGGGGGCCAAGCTCCTGGCATGGCACGTTGGGCAAAGTCAACAGCGCCGCATTGCTGCATGCATAGGCTGCAGTGTAGGCTCCCGTCAGAGCGTTACGCTCCTTGTGGCAAGGGGGGGGGGGGGTGTTAGAAGAGCACGGGCAGACGCGGACACCAGTTCAGGGTTTTACAATGATCTGCCACAACAGGCTAGCGCGCAACTTCGCGCCTACCTGTTAGAAGAGCACGGGCAGACGCGGACACCAGTTCAGGGTGCCTACGACTGCCGGGTGCCTGCCCTAAATACGGCAGTCACACTCGTACTCTTCGCGGCCGGACCGCTGGCAATCACACCCTACAATCCCGGTGCTTGATCTCAACTGCACCGGGAGGGTATGCAACTAACACTCCCACTCAGAGGTCTGGCAAGCGCATCTAACAACTGTTTAAGCAAACAACTGGCGGTTCAGCAGGCATGCAAGCCTGAGCCAAGCAACAACTGCGGGCAACTCCCAGTACATGGCAAAAGCACACTAAGCAGGGACTAAACGGCTGTTGGCAGGCATGCAATGCCTGTGCCTAATGCCCTTCCAAGCTCCAGTCCTGAAACACAGTACAGGCTGGATACCACAGACTGTTTCAGATCAGAGAAAGACCTGTGCCTGCTTAGCTGAAGACCCCACACCCTTGCTTGCCCATGTTGAACTGGACTGCTGCCAGAGGCTTGGTAAGAATGTCTGCTAGCATGCTGGAGGTGTGGCAGTAGTGGAAGGCTACCTCACCCCTGCTGATGCGCTCCCTAACAAAGTGGTGGTGCACATCTATGTGCTTAGCCCTGGAGGTGGCCATGGGATTGTGCAGGAGCTGAATGGCTGCTTGGTTGTCACAGCCCAGGTGCACACAGCTAGCATCCAGATGCAGATCCCTCATGAGCTTCCGCAGCCACAAAGCCTCCTTAGATGCGCTAGAGGCTGCCATGTATTCTGCTTCTGCTGTTGACATAGCCACAGTAGGCTGAAGGCGGCTGGACCAGCTGATAGCACCACCATTCAAGGTGAACAGATAGCCTGTTGTGCTCCTGGCTGTGTCCTTGTCTCCTGCATAGTCTGCATCAGAGTAGCCCTGCAGCCCTGACACACCACCAAACAGGAGTCCTTGATCTGTTGTGCCCTTCAAGTAACACAGCACACTGCAGACGGCTGCCCAGTGCTGCTTAGTAGGTGCCGACATGTGCCTGGCCAAGGCGCCCGCAGCAAAAGCAATGTCTGGCCGTGTGCAGCAGGTCAGATATAGCAGGCTGCCCACCAGGGCACTGTAATGGTGCACAGTTGTGTCCAAGGCATCCCCTTCCCTCACTAGCTTAACAGCAGGAGCCATGGGCAGAGGCTTGCTGTGAGCTGCTGACTTGCTGTAGGCTGTGACCAGCTCCTGGATGAACTTGTGCTGGTCAAGCTTGATGGTGCCCTCAGCCCTGTCCCTGGTCAGCTGCATTCCTAGGAACCACCGGGCCTCACCCAAGTCCTTCAGTTTGAATGCTGAGGACAGCTGCTTCTTCACGTAGGCCAAGCCTGCGGTGTCCCCCTGCTGGGTGCACAGAAGGCAGTCGTCCACATACACTAGCAGGTACACCATGCCAGTGCTCAACTGCAGGGTAAACAAGGCAGGGTCTGCCTCAGAGGCCTTGAAGCCCATGCTCAGCAGCTCCTCACACAGCCTGGCATGCCACGCCCTAGGGGCCTGCCTCAGACCATACAAGGCCTTCTGCAGACGGCACACAGTGTTAGTGCTGCCCTCCTCAAAACCCTCTGGCTGCTGCACATAGATGACCTCTCCTCGCTCTAGCTTGCCGTTCAGGAAGGCTGTCTCAAAATCTAACTGATGAATCTCCATGTCCTCAGCTGCTGCCTTGGCCAGGAGGGTGCGCAATGTGGTATGTTTGCTGACAGGTGCATAGACATCTCCTACATCCACACCTGATTGTTGATAGAACCCCTTTGCCACTAGCCTGGCTTTTAGCTTCTCGATGTTCCCTGCAGCATCACGCTTCACTTTGAGTACCCATTTGGTAGGCAGCACACGTGCATTGGCAGGGCGCTCTTCAAGGCACCATGTTTGGTTGGCATGCAGGGAGGCCAGCTCAGCATTCATAGCCTCAACCCACAAGTCTGCCATGGGACCAGCCAGGGCCTCTGCCACAGTGGGTGTGTCATTGATGGGAGAGTCTGACACAGTCATGGCATACAGCTCAGGCTGCCTAATCCTGAGTGGTGGGCGTCGGTCCCTTGGTGGGTTACGCCGTGGCTGGGGTGCACCAGGTGCCTCAGGCGAAGAGGGCCGTGAGTCAGGTGCATCAGGCATGGGTGCAGATGGGTGCACAGCTAGTGCTGCTGGTGGTGCTGCAGGTCTGGCTGCTGAGGGTGCTGCGGCTGGTGCTGCTGGTCTTGCTGCTGCTGATGCGGCAGCTGGTGCTGCTGGTCTTGCTGCAGCAGGTGCTGCAGCTGGTGCTGCTGGCCTTGCTGCAGCTGGTGCTGCAGCTGGTGCTGCAGCTGGTGCTGCTGGCCTTGCTGCTGATGGTCATGCGGCTGTTGACATACTCTGTGCCATTGTCTGTGCGGATGGCCTTGCAGCGATAGCCTGACTGTGTCTCAAGACGCTCTATGACTGCTTTGACTACATCGGGGACCTATGCTTTGCTGCTGATGGGCACACATACCGACAGCTTGGTGTGCTCATCAAGGAAGGTTGCTACATACAAGCTGCCGTCCTTGGCCCTAGCATGCATGGGGCCACAGACATCCATGTGGATCAGCCCTAATGGTGCTGTCACTGGAGCTGCATTTGGTGGTGGGTCAGCAAATGCCACATTCTTGCGTTGCTTGCCCTTTACACATCCTACACACACAGCTGGGTCAGAAGCAGCTGCTCCAAACTGTGCTGCTGTGGTAGTTACACCCTTAACCATGCTTTCTGACTGCATGCGTGCAAGTGCAGCATATGAGGCATGACATAGGCGCTGATGCCACACCTGAGGGGAGTCGGATGTGGCGCTGCAGGCAGTATACTCAGGATAAATAAGGCCGACGCGTCAGTCTTTTTTTCATCGGATGGACATTCCGCTCCGATAGAACGATAGAACAGTGAGTTTAAGAGGGACCTCGCTCTGGAACGAAGTCCTAACTCACAACGGTTGCGGAGATATAACGATCCGCGCGAGAGGTACCCCCCCCCCCCCATGTGCGGCTGCGCAGCAAGGGTATAAAGTGCAACGTTGCTGCGCAGCAAGGGTATAAAGTGCAACATTGCTGCGCAGCAACGGTATAAGTGCCTCGCTGTTGCGCAGCAAAACCAGGCCCTTGCTGCGCAACAACAAAGCTAACCCTTGCTGCGCAACAGCATAAGGCCCTTGCTGCGCAACAACTAAGCTCACCCTTGCTGCGCAACAACATCAGGCCCTTGCTGCGCAACAACTAAGCTAACCCTTGCTGCGCAGCAACATCAGGCCCTTGCGGCGCAACAACATAAGGCCCTTGCTGCGCAACAACAAAGCTTACCCTTGCTGCGCAACAACATAAGGCCCTTGTTGCGCAACAACAGAGCTCACCCTTGCTGCGCAACAACATCAGGCCCTTGCTGCGCAACAACTAAGCTAACCCTTGCTGCGCAGCAACATCAGGCCCTTGCTGCGCAACAACATAAGGCCCTTGCTGCGCAACAACAAAGCTTACCCTTGCTGCGCAGCAACATCAGGCCCTTGCTGCGCAGCAACTGAGCTAACCCTTGCTGCGCAGCAACATCAGGCCCTTGCTGCGCAGCAACTAAGACCCTTGCTGCGCAGCAACTGGGCCTGATTCAGGTTACAAAACTTTCAGGTTGCATGTAGACTTGCATGTAGGTTTCGCTGAGGTACCGCGAAGTAAGGAAAGGATCGCGAAGAAAAGCAGACTGCCCCGCCAAAATGGTATGCTGCATATAGCAGCCAGGAGCAGCCAGGAGCAGCCAATCGTCGCCAAAAGGGTAGCTACGAGCAAGCCAGCCGTCGCTAGCCTGTAGCCTCATAGCATTGGCGACCAGCCGTAGGATCTGGAGTCAGCGACGGAAATTGGCAGCAGGTGCGATAGAGCGGAGGAGTGGAGAAGCCCCGTAAGGCAGTTGGGAGCCATGAAGGAGAGCGAGCCATGTGCAGAAGCCTCGAGTTAGGAGTCCTTCAGCAGCTAGGAGAAGCGGGAGCGGCCAGGATAGGTACCCATGGTGGTAACAACCATGAGCATTCAGAAGCGGGAGCGACGTCCTGCAGCCTTGAGCAACACCTTCCCCTCCCCACCACTCTTCACCCTCCCCTCTACGCCATTCACAATCCCCCCCACCCTCCCCACACACACCTCACCTCGGGAAATGGTGATTGGCTAGTCTTGTAGTTATGTAGCTCGAGGTGCCTAGCCCTATCGCTTGCATGCCATGTGTTTGCTGCAGTATCAAGGCAATACGCATCATCCCACTCGCCTCGCTCTCCTTCCCTCCCTGAAACACCTGCCTTCCTGCCTGCCTTGTAAACTGGAGCAAGGCACCCTCTCCTCCCCGCACCACAACCACCACCTCCCAAGCCATCAGTTGCAGCCAGGAGCAGAGGAGCAGAGGAGCAGAGGAGCAGCGGAACAGCGGAACAGCCGAACAGCCAAACCCCCCTCCCCTCCCCCTTAGAGTCAAGCAACCAAGACTGAAGGTGAGTGCACATGCTGCTGGGGTGTCAGCACAGCCAGCCCAAACGTAACCCCTGCGCCTGCGGCTGCGGCTGCGGCTGCCCTGCTGCTGCTGATACCCTGCTGCTGTTGCTGTTGCTGCTGCTGGTGCTGCCGCTTACCCTTACCCTCACCATGACGGACAGATGGAGACTCCACAGCGGCAACCAAGAGCGGCAGCCTGGTAGTGTAGCCAGGAGCAGCAGCTAGGAGCGGCAGCCTGGAGTGGCAGCCAGAAGGAGCAGCCAGGAGTTCCAGTTACGTCCCCACCCTGTCCCCCGCCCCGCCTTGCCCAGCCCAGCCCAGCCCAGCCCAGCCCAGCCCAGCCCAGCCCAGCCCAGCCCAGCCCAGCCCAGCCCAGCCCAGCCCAGCCCAGCCCAGCCCAGCCCCTCCCAGCCCCTCCCAGCCCTGTGTGCTTGCAGTGGTCAACAACTGGAGCATTACACGTGTGCTTGGTGATTGCAAGCACACAGGGTAGCGGCGTAGAGTCACAACCAACAAGGAGCCACCAAGGAGTCAACAAGGCATAACATGGATCAAATGTGTGAGTGGCCAGCCCCAGCACATGAGTGGCCCCTAATGCCCAGCCTAACCGCAAGCCCACCCCTTGTTGTTGCAGGTTTGATGGTCACCCTCCAACCTTTTGGCCCCTTCCTCCTTCCCTCTCCTGTCCCACCACCACCACCTCCTAAGTCCGCCACCCCGTCTACTTCCTACTTCCTTAGTCTAGCCGAGTCCACCCCACCCCAACGCAGCCCAGCCCAGCCTAGCCTAGCCTAGCCCAACCTGGTATGGTCCCATGGGGCATAGGCAGCAAGGCAAAGTGCTTAGCAGTCCCATGATGAGGTGTTAGCCCATAGCAAGGAGGTGCAGCCAGTCCTTGGAGTTGTGCACATAGCATAAGTGGTGTGTAAGGCGTGAGTCGCTGTGTTGTTGTTGTTGTGATGTTGTATTGTTGTGTGGTGTTGCCACCTTGCATCAATGCATGTGCATCAGCAATACATGTGCATCAGTGCATCAGTGCATCAGCATCAGTGCATCAGCATCAATGCATGTGCATCAGCAATACATGTCGTTCGTAGCGGTGTTGCGAGGAGTTCGGGCGTCGTTGTATATACGTTGTGTAGTGGTGCTGCGAGGTGTTCGGGCGACGATGCATACATTTTGCAGTGGTGTTGCGTGGTGTTGCAAGGTGTATGGGCGTAAGGACTCGCAGAACCTGTGCGAGGTGTTTGAGCAAGGTGTGCGAGGTGTTTGAGGTGTTGAGGTGCGCAGCATGTAAACGTTGCTGCGCAGCAAGAGATGTAGACGTTGCTGTGCAGCAAGAGATGTAACGTTGCTGCGCAGCAAGAGATGTAACGTCGCTGCGCAGCAAGAGATGTAACGTCGCTGCGCAGCAAGAGATGTAACGTTGCTGCGCAGCAAGAGATGTAACGTTGTTGTGCAGCAAGAGATGTAACGTTGCTGCGCAGCAAGAGATGTAACGTCGCTGCGCAGCAAGAGATGTAACGTTGCTGCGCAGCAAGGGATGTAACGTTGCTACGCAGCAAGGGTATAAAGTGCAACGTTGCTGCGCAGCAAGAGGTGTCGCGTTGCTGCGCAGCGACGGATGTACCGTTGCTGCGCAGCAAGCGATGCACTTTTCAGGACACTTTTTGTCGGGCCTTTTTCGTCGCGATGGTAGCGAGTTACAACGTAAGATTTGTACCGTTCGAACGGACTAAATGCAAGCTATCCAATGAGCTATGGTCGATCCCATCGCGACCGGTCCTTATATATCCTGAGTGTAGGTGCGGTCACGGTGGTGAGAGGCTCCAGCTGTACCCTGTTATCTGGCTGTAGAGCTGATTGTTGGATGCTGTATAGCTGCTCTGGCTCAGAGTCTGTATCAGGGCCATCTGGCATTGGGACAGCTGCCAGGATGTAGGTGTTTCTGATCTTGTGAGCATTGACCCTGAGCATGCTGCCAAACTGGTTGCATCTGATCAGGCAGGTATCATCTCTGAAAAGGAAGCTGCTGCCATCTTCTGTGGCTGCTGCAACTGAGCACTCGTGCAAATTAAGGCCTGGCTGGCTTGGAAAACCTGAGAGTTGAGGTCTGAAACTTGGTATGTGGGTTGCTGTGACCTAGAGGATGACAAAACTCTCTTGGGCCAAAGTGTAATTCTCACTCGGTGTCGAGTTGCTGGGCCAGGTGTGGGGCTGAGACCCTGATCTTGGCTAAGGGAGTTGGCACCGTGTGACCAAAGTGACTTTTCATGTAATGTGAGTATGAGAGGTTGTAAAGGGTGGTCACAGCTGCCCAACCTAGTAGGTGGCATGCTAAAAGTCCCAGCCTGTGATGAGCTATGGCCCGTGTCCTAGGACCCTGTACAGGTTCCTAGCGTCATCATGGTCGTAGGACCCTGTACAGGGTCGGCAGGACCCTGTACAGGGTCCTGTGTACCCTATGAGTGTAGATATTTGAATCATTCCTTGCATCCATGTGTGTTAGAACCACGTTAGGATTCCTACAAAGCCGGTGGTTGGTCATGTTGACCCCGTTTAGATGCTTTCGACCATGTGTGCCAGGACCCTGTACAGGGTCCTACGATGAGTGCCTTTCCACACAGGGTCCTGGCACCACACCACAGGGTTGTGGCTCACAGGGTCCTGGCACCACACCACAGGGTCCTGGTCTACAGGGTCCTGGCATCACACCACAGGGTCCTGCTGCACAACTACAGGGTCCTGGCACCCCACCACAGGGTTCTGGCCCACAGGGTCCTGGCACCACACTACAGGGTCCTGGCACCACACCACCAGGTTTGGGCCTACAGGGTTCTGGCACCACACCACAGGGTCCTGGCCTACAGGGTCCTGGCCTATCACCACAGGGTCCTGGCACTATAGGGTCCTGGCACCACACCACAGGGTCCGGGCACCACACCACAGGGTCCTGGCACCACAGGGTCCTGGCACCACAGGGTCCTGGCACCACACCACAGGGTCCGGGCACCACACCACAGGGTCCTGGCACCACAGGGTCCTGGCACCACACCACAGGGTCTTGGCACCGCACCACAGGGTCCTGGCACACAGGGTCCTGCTGCACACCCACAGGGTTCTGGCACACAGGGTCCTGCGACACATGTCTACAGGGTTCTGCCGCACGCCTACAGGGTCCTGCGACACATGTCTACAGGGTTCTGCCGCACGGCTACAGGGTCCTGCGACATTAGGCTACAGGGTTCTGCCGCACGGCTACAGGGTACTACGACACATGTCTACAGGGTTCTGCCGCACGCCTACAGGGTCCTGCGACGTTTGGTTACAGGGTTCTGCCGCACGCCTACAGGGTCCTGCGACATACGTCCACAGGGTTCTGCCGCACGCCTACAGGGTTGTGCGACCCACGTCTACAGGGTTCTGCCGCACGCCTACAGGGTCCTGAGACATACGTCCACAGGGTTCTGCCGCACGCCTACAGGGTCCTGCGACACACGTCCACAGGGTTCTGCCGCACGCCTACAGGGTCCTGCTACACATGTCCACAGGGTTCTGCCGCACGCCTACAGGGTTGTGCGACCCACGTCTACAGGGTTCTGCTGCACGCCTACAGGGTCCTGCGACGTTTGGCTACAGGGTCTTGCCGCACGGCTACAGGGTTCTGCCGCACGCCTACAGGGTCCTGCGACACACGTCCACAGGGTTCTGCCGCACGCCTACAGGGTCCTGCTACATTAGGCTACAGGGTTCTGCCGCACGCCTACAGGGTCCTGCGACATTTGCTTACAGGGTCTTGCCGCACGGCTACAGGGTTCTGGCCCACAGGGTTCAGGCACCACACCACAGGGTCCTGTTACCACAGGGTCCTGGCACCTCACTACAGGGTCCTGTTGCACATCTACAGGGTCCTGGCCCCTCACCACAGGGTCCTGGCACCACAGGGTCCTGGCACCTCACCACAGGGTCCTGGCACCACAGGGTCCTGGTCCCTCACCACAGGGTCCTGGCATCACATGGTCCTGGCACCATACCTCAGGGTCTTGCTGCACACCTACAGGGTCCTGGCTCCACACCGCAGAGTCCTGGTCCACAGGGTCCTGGCACCACACCAGATCCTCAGCTGTAGCCCAACCCCAGCCCATGCTGTCCATGCATTGTCAATCGTTTAAATTCGCTGATCAGGGCTGTATGGCTCTGAGATTCTGACCCACTGGCCTGCCATGCCGCGCCTGTTCCAGTCTGCCATCTTGGGCCCAATGCCCTCATCCTGGATGGGCTGAAACAACCCATGGTACAAGTCCCCCAGCTCAGAGGTGTTCATGGTGGTGTTGTCGGCCACCGTGTCAGGCCGGCCAAAGCCATACAGCCTGGCGCAGCACGAGCCAGCCACCCCCACGTTGCTAGCATGTACTGTGTTGCCTCGGAACAACACCAGCTGCCCAGCCTTCACCAGGACCTCTGTGCCCAGTTGATGTGGCAAGGTCATGGCCAGGGCATCCATGTCCTGCAATTCCACCACTTGCTTTTTACCATCAGCCGTCCGCCAGCAATGGGCAGTTTGTGACAGTTTGTGGCTGCCCATGTAGGCAACCAGGGGGAAGTCCTGGAGAGCCAGCAGGAACACCAGGCCGTCATCCATCCCTGGTCCAACAGGGAGGAAGTCGGTGTGGGGAGCCTGGGCCTGAGCCAGCTGCTCGGCCAGTGTAGTCACCATGGTCCCCTTCCTGTTCAGGCGACGCTACCAGGTGGGGTCAGTGATGATGGTTGCTAGGGCGTTCAGGGGGCGGCCCCGCAGCTGCCTCAGCACCGGCTGCAGGAGAGTGAGGTACAGGGCCAACACCTTCTTGGCCTCATCCACCTGCAAACACACCCAGTGTGCTGTCTATTGTGCTCTATGCAGCCCTGACTCTAGGTAAGTTAGGAAATGCCTCAATGCCGCAATGGCTATGTACTACTGCTGTGGCTTGTGTCATCTGTTGCACGCCTTAATCTATCTGTCTTCTCACCTCTTTCTTCTTCTCTGCTGACAGATTGCTGTACACAGCCGCGTTATAATTGTCAGACAACAGCTGTAGGGTTGTGTCTAGGTCGCCACTGCTGTTCTTGTCTGACTTGGCCAACACCACCTGCACCCTCTGGCCAGTGCCATACTGTGTCTTGCTGTTGGCATTGACTGAGCTGAACACCATGTGGTTAAAGACCCTGGTGATCAAGATGCTGGCCGCAACCACCGCTGCCATATCTATGGCTAGCTGGGGCAGCTGGAAGATGGTCAGGCCATGAGCTAGAGCTGCTCGGCGACACTGCTCTAGCTCATGAGGCTGGTAGACATCCCCTGTGTCTGGCAGCATGGTGGGCAGCTGATACACCATTCCCTGCGTGCAAGGTAGCAATGCACGGCATGCTCACAAGTACCCGTCACTATCAATTCATATCAGCTAGTTATGCCACTCGTACCTGTGTATTCTTGGGGAACCGCACTGCTCCTCCATGCAGCAGGGTGCCTCCTGTGCTTGCCTGCAAACACAATCCACACAAATCCTACTGAGCCACAGCTGGAGTCGGTGAAACCCTGCACTAGGTTAGTGAAGCCCTGCACTAGGTTATTGAAACCTTGTGCTAGGTCAGCGTAACAGTGCACACTGTTTAAACCTGTTGTAGGCTATTTGTAGCTGCTCACCTGCTGACCTGACTGGCCACTTCCAGTCAAGGCTGTGTTTGCCAACACGTTGAGCCGCCTTCTTCCCATCAGCTCATCCTACATTCAGTGTGGTCGTTTACAAGTTGGTAATGTTGAAATGCCTCATTGGCAGCTTGTGTCCCACCTCCACTCTGTTCACTGAGTCCTGCACGGTGTCCACCTTCTGAATCAGGTACTGTAGGAGGGCCTGCAATGGCAAATGAAGCAATGGGAATCTGAGCCACTGTCACAATGCACCATGATGCTGTCTTGCTCCTCTTGCTGTTATGTTGTGATTCTACCTGATCCTCGGCAGGCCTTGGCCTCTTGGATGATGAGGGACCAGCACCGTCCCCTCCACGCTGCTGCTGCTCCTCTTCAGTCACCTGTCCCAGGTCCTGCTGCTGGTGCTGGTGCTGCTGCCCACCTGCTGCTGTGCCTGCCGCCCGGGTGCTGGTGCCCACCTGTGCCCACTGCCCTCTGCGTGTCTGGCGGTGGGGCTGCACTGGCGGATGGTGCTGATGCTGCCCTCCTGCTGCTGGTGTTGGCAACAGGGGAATGGAGGGGGCAAGGCTGAGTTGCACACGTGCTGCTGGTGCACGCCGCAGGACAGGTGAGAGGGCAGGGCTCCGCTGCCCACCTGCTGGCAGTGCAGTACCTAGGCCTGTGGTGGGGGCCTTCAATCCAGCTACACCCGCTGTTGGTGTGGCGGGGGGCTGCCGCACAACCGCTGCTGAGGCTGGCTGTTGGATAGGGGACGGGGCTGGGTGCTGCTGCACACCTGCTGCTGGGCCTGGCTGTGGGGCAGGGGGTGGGGGCAGGGGCCTGCTGCACACCTGCTGCTGGGGCTGGCTGGGGGGCAGGGGTGGGGGCAGGGGCATGCTGCACACCTGCTGCTGGGGCTGGCTGGGGGGCAGGGGAGGGGGCAGGGGCCTGCTGCACACCTGCTGCTGGGGCTGGATGGGGGGCAGGGGAGGGGGCAGGAGAGGGAAGGGTTGGTGGCTCTGTTCTCAACACAAATTCTGCCAAAGTAGCACACTCCTTTCTGCCCAGCACTTCACATAGGTACACATAATCTGTGTCACCTTGACTCTTCATCTTCGCATCTGCACATGACAGTTAACACGGACATGAATGCATGGATACCTCGACAGCCTGCTGGCAACTAGTCAGCCAACTAACTCATCACCTTGCTTGTATATGTTCCACAAGGTAGCACTCCGGTCGCACGGATTGGCTAAGCTACCTCACCACCGCACCCAGCGGTATATAAATTGGGATGCAACGGGACAGCCTTCCCAGGCTTGAACGGGCACCGCTTTGTCCAGCGGAATACAAATGAGGTCCGGGTGCCGCACACGACCGCTGCGGGTCATCAAGCTGTTGTGGAGTTGCTGGCGTCGTCAAGGAGGGAGCAGAGCTACCTAAACGCGGGACGTTGGCTGACAGCTGAAGTTTGGACTTTTGGAGCCTGAACTTCAACTTTTAGCGCGACATCCGGCGGACAAGGCTGGAATTGCTCTCGTCAACGAGGAGAAGAGATAGGTCCAGCTGCCGAGTGCACTGGTCTTTGCTCCTCTCATGCCTCTTTGTTTGCCTTGGGTGCTAGCTGTGGTCTGTGGCTACAGCTAGGGCAGCTTGGTGGGGACATGTCCAGCCTGTGTCCAACGTTTGGAGGTGGGAGCAGGCCGCGCCACAGGCGGAAGCTCCTCCCTTAATGCACGCCGGTTTTTACCGGAGTAGTTTTCTTCTTTCTTCTTCTTCTTCCACAAGGTAGCGAAAGGCTTTAACCCCTTAGGGGGACTGGTTTCTTGTATGCCCTTGAAGTGGTCGTTGAAGTAGGCGAAGTACTTGTCCCACTTGAGGCGCCTTGTGGAAGAGGGCTGGGGGTAATTCTCTGCAACGTATTTCCAGGACCTGTATTGGAAACAAGTCACACACTTGGGCACGTCCTCATGAGCATTGGGGTGCATGGGCACTCACTTGTCCACTATCGCCTCTGTGTTACTCTGTGTGGCCATATCACAGGGCACAACAGTTTTGGCCACGCAGAAACCACAGCACACATCTCGCCAGGGGTCATTCATGCTGGCCAGGCCGGTCGCATCCTACATGCAAGTAGCCACCGTGGATGAGTGCAGTGCTACCGATGGACAGTGTTAGGCTTGATTATGCGATTACCTGAGTGCGGGGGCCGCATCGCGCAAGAAAGGTCATCATGTCAACGGCGACACCTTCCAGTGCATTATTGCCTGCTGCTGCTGCTGCCATTGTGCGTAGCCTTGATAGTGTGCACGTGGCCGCAATGGACTTTCGAATGTCTAGTCAAATGGCATGGGATCAACAATACTGCAAACCACGGACATGGTGATATGCACTGCTTGCCTTATCCCAGTGTTCAGTATTGTCGCGTGTTATGCCTCGTTCAGGTATGAGTGAACACGTTCTAGTGCAGTTTACACGGTGTCACTGGAACCCTGCACACAGTCAGCGAAACGCTGCACTAGGTCCACAAAACCCACTGCAAGGTTTGGATCGACTAGTCCATGAACCTGTAGCATGTCATGAATTTCTAGCATCTCATTAATCAAACAAGTCACTGCGTGCTGCTGCTGCTGCCACTGCTGCATCTGCTTCTGCTGCTGCTGCTGCCACTGCCTCTGCTACTGCCCCTGCCTCTGCCTCTGCCTCTGCCTCTGCCTCTGCCTCTGCCTCTGCCTCTGCCTCTGCCTCTGCCTCTGCCTCTGCCTCTGCCCCTGCTGTGCCGGGTGCCACTGGCCCTGCCCCTGCCTCTGCCCCTGCTGTGGCGGGTGCCACAGGCCCAGCCCCTGCCACAGCCCCTGCTGCCCCTGCTGCCCTTGCCACAGCTCCTGCTGCCCCCACTGCCCCTGCAGCCACCACTGCCCCTGCCCCTGCCCTTGACCCTGCCACAGCCCCGGCCCCTGCCCTGCCCCTGCCCCGGTTGCTGCTGCGGCTCCTGACCCTGCTCTGCCTCTTACCCTGCCCTGCCTCTGCTGCTGCCTTTGCCCCTTCCCCTGTTGGCCCTGCCCCTGTCCCTGTCCCTGCTGCCCCTGCTGCTGCCCCTGTCGCCACTGCTGCCCCTGCTGCCCAGCCTGCTTGTAGCGCAGCGGCGAGCTCCTCTGCCCCTGCCCCTGCTTCTCTGCCTGCACGCCTCTTCTTGGCTGCAGCCTTGCCCCCTTGGCGAGGGGGTGCCGCTGGGCCTGCCTGCTGCCCTGCACCGCTGGCAGCCTGCAGCTCCAACACCAGCTTTGACTTGTGCTCCACAAGCCGGGTCAGGGTCGTCAACTGCACACAACAAGGTGGCAATATGAATTTTGGAAGGTAAGACATGGTATGTGGTATGGTAGGGCATGGTAGGGTATGCTCGTAAGATGTCAGCTACTTGCCTTCCACCAGGATTGGTCCTGGGTGCATGCCTCCAACAGCAGCGTCTTGGCCTGCGCCTCCGCCGCCACCTGCCAGCATCAAGCAAAGCACACATACTCGGCCAACATGTAAAATCACATACCTCTACCAGCATTGTAACGAGATACTCACAGGGTCTGCGTTGCTGCCGCCAGGGATAGACCTTGCTAGGTCTAGGGCCACCTCGTCAAACTAGTCATAGAATGTCTGGGACATTGCTTTCCAGGCCTTGGCAGCTTCAGGGTGCTTGCCTTCTGGCGTCTTGTCTGGTTTCTTCCAGTTCTCTGCGATCAGGGGTGCACGCAATGTCATGGGTTAGTCCCACAGGGTTCTGGCCCCTCACCACAGGGTCCTGTTGCACACCTACAGGGTCCTGGCACCACGCCACAGGGTCCTGCTGCACACCCACAGGGTTCTGGCACCTCACCACAGGGTTCTGTTGCACACCTACAGGGTCCTGGCACCACGCCACAGGGTCCTGCTGCACACCCACAGGGTCCTGGCACCTCACCACAGGGTCCTGCTGCACACCCACAGGGTTCTGGCACCTCACCACAGGGTTCTGTTGCACACCTACAGGGTCCTGGCACCACGCCACAGGGTCCTGCTGCACACCCACAGGGTCATGGCATCTCACCACAGGGTCCTGGCTCCACTCACCTGAGGCAGCTTTCAGCTGTGCCGCTAAGGGCAGGTATGGCTCCATGTCAGTGGGCACAACATCGTCATTGCTGTACGGGGTGCCTGCAGCCACCGCTGCTGCCTTGGCTTCCAACAACCGGCAGCCAAACTTCGACTTCCACCCCTCATCTGCCTTCTGGATCTCTGCTGTCTTACGAGGTGTCCGCGGCACACGGGCCAGCTGCTTAGGAGTGGTCGGACGTCTGACCCAATCGTATAACCTACACGTTCAAGGGTACCAGTCCGATGATGAGGACCTGTACTAATGACGCAGTGGGTTGCATGCTATGGGTGCATGATGGGTGGATGCATGCTATGGGTTGCATGCTATGGGTGCATGATGGTTGGATGCATGCAACCCACTTTTTGAATGCCGCCAGCAACATCCAGTAGCTCAGCAAAGCCAGGTAGGCTGGGTTGGCCTTGGTGAATTCCTTCCATACGAGGCCGATGATTGCCCGCATGGGGACATTCCACCTCGCCTCCACCGAGTTGCTGCCCTGTTTGGGGTATTCCCCTGGTACACAGCCGGGGATGGTGTACTGCACAACACACACCAAGACTGTTTCACTAACATTCACATCAGAGAGCAAATTAGGTTGGTTACATGGCTACACCATTCATTGCACAATCACCTGGCCCACAGAACGCGGGCACCACATCCGGATGTATTCGGGGGCGAACTTGCCCCAGAGACTGACGGCATCTTGCTGCAAGGATGCATTGGGTATAGATAACCAAGGTGACACGGGCAGTAATGAATTGAGGCTATGGTCAATTGTTGTGTGAGCACTACACTAACCTCATATTTGCCCAACACACTGAAGGGCTTGTCGGCGTTAGGTGCATGATGCTTGTACTGAAATCACACGGGAACGATGGGTCATGGTTAGCAAAGGACATTGAGGCACATGCAACGTGACCGCAGCAAATCAAGAAGCATAGGCACGCAACACCATGCTCACCTGCGCCAGGACGATCTTACTGAACTCATCGGGGACCTGCTTCCCTCCTTTGCGCGACCGTTTCTTGGCTGGCCTCTGCTTCTGCTTCTCTTTCTCCTCCTCCTCCTCCTCCTCCTCCCCCTCCATCTCCTCCTCCTCCGCCCCCTCACCCTCCTCCCCCTCATCCTCCTCCCCCTCATCCTCACCCTCCTCCCCCTCCCCGTCATCCTCCAGCGCCTCCTCCTCTCCCACACCCTCCCCTTCATCACCAGAAGAGGCTAAAGGCTCAAGGGGCTGCCGCCTTGGTCGCTGGGCCAAAGGCAATTCATCGGACTCGTGCCCAGAGTCAGCTGTGCGAGGGGCTGCAGCCTTAATCTGCAGCAACGATAGTTCATGGAGTTAATGAAAGCATGAAGGTGCCTGGCACGGTAAGCAACGCGGCAGGCTGGCGGTATTGGTACGGGAATTACTATACCTTCTTGGCGGTGGGCTTTGGACCTGCCATCTTCTTGGCGACCGTGTTGCGGTACATTTCTAAGGATGTTGTTGCGGTTTGGAAAGACGGCGCCAACACGATGTAGCGGTGCTTACTCACAAAATTATCGTCCTCAGTGAACCAAAAGTCACTTTGTCGGCCAGCAAGCGACGCCGGGTGGGTACACAGAGAGCGGGCCGCGATGGCCAACGCGGGCCGCGATGGCCGGACACAATGCGACCATTTACTCTCCAGGCTTCCCAAGACACAGGCAATCATGGTGAAGACAGCCTTTCAATGCCTAGTGTGTGGAGAATCAGGCAGCAAAAGAGGAATGCGCACTCACTGTTCCAAGCACCATCACCAGTTCGTGGGGGCTGAAGGCACGAAGGCTTGGGCGGAGAGGCAGGCTAAGGCGACAGCTCAGTCACCAGACGCACAGCAACACACATCGCAAGAGTCGGCAGTAAGATGTCGCTTGCTGTTAGTTAGTACGTGCTGACGTACATGTGCGCATGAGGCAGCTAATGCGTGTACCTCATCGCGGACAATTTGCGCCGCAGGCCACATGTTGTCCGCATGTTGTGACGACATGTGTGCAGGGGAGCTGTGGAGATGGAGGAGGGATGGCTGAGGACGGGCAAGGAGGCAGGGATCAGGCAGCCCCAGCGGGACAAGAGGGTGGCAGGATTCCAGAGGATGCATGGATGGGACAGGGAGGAGGGGACGAACAGCGTGGGAGGGGAGAGGAGGACAACAGGGGGGGACAGCGCGGAGACAGAGAAGAGGGGGGTGTAGGAGGAAGGGGAGGAGTCGACGGAGGAGGGGACGGAGGTGGTAGTGATGACAGTGGGAGTGAAGACAGTGATGAGGAAGGGGAAGGGTATCCAGGAGGTCCCGGGGGTCCAGGAGGTCCAGGAGGTCCAGGAGGTCCAGGAGGTCCAGGAGGTCTAGGAGCTCCGGGGGGTCCTGAGGGGGATGAAGGAGGGGGGGATGGCGCCAGGGCACGTCGAAGCAAGGTGTTCAAGCTGGATGCCAACCTTCAACAACCCGTGTTCAGGTACTTCACACTCAAGAATACCAGGAAATAGTATCACCAGCAGTGAGTAGTTCTATATAGTTGTTGCTTGTCTTTGTGCATGGAATTCCAGGAACTGCCCCATGACAGGCAAGGACTTGATGGACGAGCTGAGCAGGCTGTTGGACATGAGGCTGACCAAGGAGCAGATGAAGGGGGTGTTGAAGCTGATCCGTAGGCTACTTGCAAACCAGCCTGATCTCAACCTCATCACCAGCTTCTACCAGCTTATGAGTTTGCAGGGCGTCCAGCACGCAAATGAGTACGAGGTGCATGTGTGCAACGCGGGCAAGGACAACAAGGCCAACAACAAGTACTGCCCAGGCTTCGCCTACCCGAAGATACGACGGTGAGGTCAGGGGAAAGGGTGTGGATTAGGCAATGCATGCATGGCGCATTACACATGGTGTTTGTTGGGGTCAAGGTTGCCTACATGTGCATGCATGCATAGGTCTGAGTGGCTCGCCCACCAGAATGACAAGTGCGACTACTGTGAGACACCTCGCTTCCATGTGAACCAAAAAAAAGGTGAAACCAATCTACATGGGCATGGTCAATCTCTAATGACACTTGTAGAGGTATACATGTGTTGTAGGCTGTCCCTTGCTTGGTTCGAGGGAGCCCACAGGAGATCACCTTGAGGCCTCGGTGGAGCATGTCTCTGTTCGGCTGGGACACAGTGGTGAAGAACATCATGGAGCGGAAGGACGTGATGACCTGGTTCAGGCGAGCACGGGGCGTGGACCCACCTGCTGGCTCTTTCCGGGCAAGTGAGTAGGCATGGGTTGACCTTGGCATAGAATTCACAGCATAGCCAGGTGATTAGTACAGTGACATGCACCATATCATGATGTTGTTGTTTGACAGGCCCTGCATGGCGAGAGATGCAGCCCAAGCTACCAGAGGTTGTGGCCACCTCCCCCAACACAGCCCACTTCATGAGTGGGGTTGACTGGATGACCATGGGCAAGAACGGCACCTGGTCAGTGGGTGTGATCCTGTTGAGGCTGCTGGATGTGCCGGCTGAGGTGTGCGGCAAGCGGGCGTGCAGCTCAGTGCTGGCCGTCATCAACGGAGGAAAGCACCAGTCTCACCTGACAGGCTACATGAAAGCCATCTGCCAGGAAGTCAGCAAACACATCGAGGGCCCGGGTGACCTGGGTGTGATAGTGGAGCCACACCCAGGCCCAAGTGTTGATGGTGTGGCTCCACCCCGTGTTGAGCCTGTCCGCATCCATGGAGTCCCAGTGGTATCCATCGCTGATACCCCAGCCACGTGAGTGAGACAAAGGCCAACAGCTTGCACCTACAAATGATTCCACCACCTCCCAGTCCAGACTATCCCTATACAACTTGTACCCTGCCATGTACCATCCACAAACATATGACACCCATTAAGGCAAGACTTGCGTGATTGTGTGCATGTAGAGCCACTTTGACCAGGGGCATGGGCCACAGCGCCCTGAAGATGTGCCACAACTGCAACATCAGCAAGCCCCCCAACCCCCCTACAGAGAAGGCGCCCCTTGGCTACGACTCGCCAACGCTGCAGACCCTACCAGGCTCCAACCGGGAGGTATGGAACACTTGACAAACTCGACAGCATGTGCTATTGAAAACAGACCAAGGATCCCTTGGCACACACCATCCTTGCTTGCGGTGGCGGACTGCAGGAGTATGTGCTCATCTATGACGTGCGCATGAAGTTCACCCACGAGCAGATCATGGACCGAGGTGCCCCCTTCATCCATGGGTGGTCCCAAGGCGACCCTAGGGTGGTGGGCTGCCACGCCCAGCCCCTCCTGCCCCTGCTGCTGCAATACCTGGACGCCCGGTTAGCCCACCTGGTGCCTGTGTACCAGGGTTCGACCCCCCGTACGGGGCCCGTACTTTTGACCCATTTTGACGAGGGCCCCCGTAACTGGGCCGAAGGCCCAGTACGGGGGCCCGTGGTTTTCAAAATTTGGGTTACGGGGGGGAGTTCACGGGCTATCTACGGGCGCCTGTTATTCTTAGTTGCGCCCGTACATATCTCAAACCTAACTCACGGCTGCGTTATCAGATAGCCGGGGGAAAGCCAGGCAAGAAAGTAAGGCAGACTCCGTCGGACCAGCGACAGATGACAATTCAGATGGCGCTTGGTGGGTACCATCGCATCGTTGACATCTTCGACGTTGACATCTCCGCGTTCACATGTTAACTCATGTGAACTTCTTGAACCTCGCAGACCACGCAGCCCGCAATACCGCCTTTCCCGATGAAACTGGCCTTGTCAGCCCAATGCGCCCAATGCGGGGAGGATTAAACTGGTTTGGGGTGTAATATGTCTGATAATTACCATTTAGCATTCTTTATAAGTGCTGCAGCAGGTCCTGCACGTCAGCAGCAGCAGGGCAGCATCACGGTAGCAGCAGCAGGGCAGCAGCATAATGGCAGTGGAGCAGCAGCAGGGCAGCAGCTGCAGCAGCATGGCTGCAGCAGCAGGAGGGTAGCAGCAGCAGGGCAGCAGCTGCATCAGCAGGGCAACAGCAGCAGGGCAGCAGCAGCAGGAGCAGGGCAGTAGCAGCAGCAGCAGGGCTGCGCAGCAGCAGCAGCAGCAGAGCAGCAGCAGGGCAGCGGCAGCAGCAGCAGGGCAGCATCAGGGCTAAAATGCTGCCATGCTGCTGCTAAAGTGCTGCACCATCGGCAGGGCACCATCAGCAGGGCAGCTGCAGCATGGCAGCAGCAGCATGGCAACAGCAGCAGTAGGGCATCACAGCATCAGGGGAGCAGCAGCAGGGCAGCAGCTACAGTGGCAGGGCAGCAGCAACAGGGCAGCGGTATCAGGGGCAGCGGCAGCAGCAGCAGCAGCAGCAGGGTAGAAGCGGCAGGGCAGCAGCAGCAGCAGCAGCAACGGCAGGGCAGCTACAGCAATGCAGCAGCGGCAGCAGCAGCAGCAGCAGTGCAGCTACAACAGGGCAGCAACGTCATCAGCAGCAGGGCAGCATCACGGTAGCAGCAGCAGGGCAGGAGCCCAGCCCCCTCCCCTTCCAGCCCAACCTCTTCGGCTCCGTCCACCCCGCAGCCAGTGGCCAGCCTTAGCCCAGACGATCCTATTCTCATTGACCAAGAGCCAGCACCTTCCAGCATCCGCAGAGGCCATTAGAGTGCAATCGTGAGGCTAAGCAGAAGGAGTTGCAAGCAAAGTACCCATGGTGCAGGTTCAGTGGCGGATGCAACGAGAGAGGCACCCCCCAAGCCCACTGCTCCACTTGCTTGGAGCACAAGCCCAACTCATCTCTATTCGCAAAGGCGAGTGGTGGTGGTGGGGCTGTGACGTGTGAGGCGGAGCTGGCCCAACACGCCAAGAGCAAGGCCCATTCAGAAGCCATCGGCATGGCACAGCGTGCTGGGGGGGGTGCCAGCTCCATCAAAGCAGCTGCGAAGGCTGCAACAACAACAGTGGTCCAAGGCACCTACCGCCGCATGGTGTTGGCAGCCCTCTTCATGGTGTTGTGGGGCCACTCAGCCATGTCCTTTGCAGCCCACCTCCAGTTTGCCACTCATAGTGGGGCACCAGCTATGCCGCATGACTTCAGTGCCACCCGTTACTTCAATGCCGCCCTTTACTCTATTAGCCAAACCCTCCTCACTCAACAGCTAGCAGCTGTACGAGCCAACCCCTATTCAGCTTGTTAGCTGACAGCAGCACGGACGTGGGAACTGAGGACCATTTGCTCCTCTACGTGCGCTATCTGGAGCCATCGTCCTTTATCTACCACACCTCTTTCTTATGCGCTGTCAAAGTGGTGGGGGCCACATCTGAGCACATCACAGTTGTCATACTGCGTGTGATTGACACCCTCAGCCTAGATGTTGGCAAGCTTGTGGCTTTCTGCTCTGTTGGTGCCAGCACCTTCATGGGGGCTCACAATGGGGGGAAGAGCGCGTGCAGGAAGAGCATGAGTGAGAGCATGAGTCAAGTGATGAAGTGGATGAGGCCTTGTTTGGCACGGAGGCAGGTGGAGTCCCAAAGGACACCTTTGAAGCCTCCTTGTTAGCTGCTGTAAGGTAACATGCCTCTTCCAAGCCGGCCGCAGGCCGGCAAAAATTCTTGGGGTATGAACAGTGTACAGGGTCCCCGTAGTTTACCCTGACATCAGTTAAGGGCGCCCTTAGACCAGATATCACCAACTGTCGAACCCTGCTGTGTACCACAGCTTCATGTATGGCTTGCTGAAGCACCAGCTGGAGTGGTTCATGAGTGCAGATGGCCATCACATTGATGTGCGGCGTGAGATAGTGAAGCGTGGAGCAGCCCTTCAATCCCCATCTGACTTGGGACGGGACCTGGGAGACCTTGCCAACCGCACGGAAGCCATAAGCATGTAGTGCAGTATGTCATAATCACATCACACTGAACGGAAAGGATGTGGACATCTCAAGGTGCATGTCATGACACGCATATGATTGCACTGGTGCTGCAATGCTCATGTCACCATGCAGCGGATGGCGCATGGAGGACTACAAGCACTGGTATGTGCACTTCTCACCCATCGTGTTGCGGGGCAACCTTTTGCCAGAGCCCTACCGTGGGTTGTGGACAGCCTTGGAGGGCGCTTGCCTCCACTACTTGACACCAGGTAATTTACACACCAACATTTACAGGCACGGTCCCACTGCATGATGACTAACTCATACCTAACTTAGTGTATTTGTCTGCCCAATTCAGGCTCGGAGAACAGCGCCACACCTGAGGGGATGGCGGCAGGCTATGCACATCTGAAGACCTATGCAGCCAGGTTGGAGCGCTGCCGCCGTGATCCTCTGCTTCCAGCTGCGCATGGAGACAACAAGGACAAGCTGTCTGTGCCTACTGACCAAGTCTGCCCTAACCTCCACACAACGGCCTGCAGGTGAGAGGTTTAGCAGAAACATGCAGGCCAACCTTACCAATCAACAATGCATGCATCTGCAGGCACACCATGCTAAGCATGGCATCATGGCTGTGGTGTGCACAGGCTGTACATGCAAGAGAGCAATGTGGGCAGGACATACCTGTTTGGCGAGCTCTGGATCGAGCGTGACCTGCATGACTTGAAGTCCATCACCACCAGCGGCATTCCTGGAGCCCAGCTGGATGCCCACATTGCCATGCGGGTGGCCGGGCATAACGCTGAGCCTGAGGCACAGCAGGACTACAAGGCCCGCCTGAAGGATGAGCTGACACAGGACGGGCAGCAGGCCCTGCTGCTGGGAGCGGGCAGTGCAGAGTGCCCACTGCAGAACAGCCCGGGTGCCATGATGTGGGGCTGCATGAAGGCAGTGCAGGATCTGCAGAAAAGCGACGAGGCCACCCCATGGCGCCCATGGCACGTCAAGCAGGTGTTCGGTGAGGCCCTAAATGCAAGGGAGGAAGAGGAGGAGGCCAAGGAGGCTCCACGGGTCGCTGCACCCCCGTATCCAGTGCGGTACTACCAGCGGGCAGACTGCAATGGCACCATTGTGTTCAGCAGTGTTTACAAACGCCCCTCAACCCGCAACAACACCTGGGTCAGCATCCCGTTCAGGCTCGATGACGACAAGTGGGCCATTTGGGCTGGCCATGTGCAGTTCGTTTGGAGCACCCCAAGCTGCCTGGGGTGTTCCTACGCCTAGCAGTCAGCCGCATCTACTTGACCCGCCCTACATACCACCCCTCATGTTTGGCGGCAACTGGTCAGGCTGTTCCCAGGCCACAGCAAGCAGCAGGAGCTGGAGCAGCGGCTAACGCAGGAGGTCAGGGGGGGGGAGAGCCACCAGGTGACGGGGATGCAGATGGGGGTGCTGGGCCCAGCGGTATAGGTGGGCCACAGCAGCACAGGTCAGCAAAGCGTGGGGTGGAGCAGGCAGCAGCGGAGGCAGCCAGCACAGGTGGCACCAGGAAGTCCCAGAGGCTTGCAGCCGGTGCATCACAGCGGCAGGCTGACCCCCTTCCACCTGTTGAGGACCGCCCGCAGCAGTCAGCCATGGGCAGCATGCACCAGGGCTATGGAGATCAGCATTGGTATATGTTTGATGCCACCAAGATCTTCACAGTCTTTGTGACCAGCTTTGAGGACGGGGAGGGCTACGGCCGTATGTTCTTTGTGCCAGCGCACAGCCTCAGCCGCAGCTAGTCATACATCAATCACGGTGCTGCACCTAGTAAGAACGGATGGCAGAATAGATGCTCGTAATGCTGTTCCTGTTCTGTGGTTGCCGGGGCTGCGTCACTGTCATGTTGCTGCTGCAGCCACTGTCACCCCATCAGCAACTAGTGATAGAATGCCTTAGCTACCTAGCGGTGTGACCTGCAGGACCCTGTAGCCGTGCTGCAGAACCCTGTAGACGTGTGTCGCAGTACCCTGTAGGCGTGCGGCAGAACCCTGTAGACAAATGTAGCAGGACCCTGTAGGCGTGCGGCAGAACCCTGTAGACAAATGTCATAGGACCCTGTAGGCGTGCGGCAAAACCCTGTAGACAAACGTCGCAGGACCCTGTAGCCGTGCGGCAGAACCCTGTGAGAACGTGTCGCAGGACCCTGTAGCCGTGCGGCAAAACCCTGTAGACAAACGTCGCAGGACCCTGTAGCCGTGCGGCAGAACCCTGTGAGAAAGTGTCGCAGGACCCTGTAGCCGTGCGGCAGAACCCTGTGAGAACGTGTCGCAGGACCCTGTAGCCGTGCGGCAGAACCCTGTGAGAAAGTGTCGCAGGACCCTGTAGCCGTGCGGCAGAACCCTGTGAGAAAGTGTCGCAAAACCCTGTAGCCGTGCGGCAGAACCCTGTGAGAACGTGTCGCAGGACCCTGTAGCCGTGCGGCAGACCCCTGTGAGAAAGTGTCGCAGGACCCTGTAGGCGTGCGGCAGAACCCTGTGAGAATATGTCGTAGGACCCTGTAGCCGTGCGGCAGAACCCTGTGAGAACGTGTCGCAGGACCCTGTAGCCGTGCGGCAGAACCCTGTGAGAAAGTGTCGCAGGACCCTGTAGGCGTGCGGCAGAACCCTGTGAGAACGTGTCGCAAAACCCTGTAGCCGTGCGGCAGAACCCTGTGAGAACGTGTCGCAGGACCCTGTAGCCGTGCGGCAGAACCCTGTGGCCTAGGACCCTGTACAGGGTTGGTAGGACCCTGTACAGGGTTAGGTAACTTTTCAAATAGTTATAACATCGCAGCAACTTTGAGTTTTTCAATGATTACAACGGCGATGAGTCGGCCTTTCCTGGGGCTATCTGCAGTATGCCTCCCGGGAGGAAATGACGGAGGCGACTTCCGGCCTTAATCGGCGCGAGTGGAGATAAAGTTCTGCTTGCTGTCAGGAACATACAGAGCATGGCCTAGGAGCCACAAGCCACGCTTGGTGCTGAGAAAGACGTTCCCAGATCCTACTGCCCAGACGCTGTGTCCCTCAGTTGCCAGCGTGATACGTCTGTGCTGTTGAGGTGCAAAGGCTGTGTAGCTGTGGAAGAACTGGAGGTCCTTGATGATGTGCTGGGAGGCACTTGTATCAATGAAGAAAGGGCTGTACAGGTCACTGTTGAAGTTCAGTCTGGGCTGGAGCATCTGCGTGTCACCATCATCATCATCAGAGCATGCAGAGGCAGTGTACAGAGTGGGTCCCCTGGATGGGCTATGAGCGGCTGCCCTGCCTGGGGTCTGGGTTCTGCCTTTGCTGGGGCTTGCTGGCCTAGCTGGGCTGGAGCTTCTGACTGGGCTGGGCTTCGTGCCTGGGCTGCTGGGCTTGGCAGGGTTGCTGAACAGTGTCCTCATACGGTTACGCTGGTCCCTGTCAAAGGTAAAGCACTCTGACATGATGTGGCCAGGTTTGGCACAGTAGTGGCAGGTCAGGTGGGCATGTGAGCTTGCATCTCTAGTAGATCTGACTGGACCCTGGGCTGTTGCTGCTCACGAGCAGGCTGAGAGTGCTTGCTTCTGCTCCTGCTTGACTGCCAACCTGAGCTGCTTGCCCCCCTGTTCTCAGAGGAGGAGTAGGCCCAGAGTGAGGATGAGGAGGGGCTGAGCTGCTGCATCTGCTTGGTGAGCAGGTCTGCTTCCTTCTGCAGCAGCACCCGCTTAATGCGGCTGACTGACAGGTCGCCGCTGGTCTGATCATAGCGCAGACGCTCAACTATGCCCTCATACTCAGGTGGGAGGGCTGCCATGATGGCCAGCACGACTGTGGACTCAGAGACGTCACAGCTGCAAGCCTCGAGTTCTGTAAGCAGCTGCTGTAAGCGCGCATAGAAGCGCGCTACCGACTCGCCTGGTTCCATGCGCAGTAGGCTGAGTTGCTGCTGCAGCTGCGACTGTCGCGCGACTGACGATTGGGTGAACTGAGACTCAAGGGTTTGCCAGGCGTCCTGCACTGAGTCCGCTGACTTGACGGTGAAGATGTGGAGATTAGAGACGTGGCGCTGGATGAAGGCTTTGGCTTTGCGATCCAGTGCGCTTTCTGCGCGAGAGCGGGTTAGCTCAGCAGCATACGCAGCCTGCTCCTGCTGAGTGGAGTTCGCTGCTGGCGCAGTGGGTAAGGGGGTGACGCCGCCGGCGACGACCGACCAGAGGCCTGCTTCGATCAGCAGGCCTTCTGTACGGATGCTCCAGATCGGCCAGTGTCGTCGTCGAGAATGGTGGGCAGATTGCCAGAGATAACGGGTGAAGCTGCCATCGCTGGTCGACTCGGCTGTCAACCACACGAACCCTAGCCAGCAACTTACTGGCGTCCTATCGCGCGTCAGCGCGTGGGCCCATAACCTGTTAGAAGAGCACGGGCAGACGCGGACACCAGTTCAGGGTTTTACAATGATCTGCCACAACAGGCTAGCGCGCAACTTCGCGCCTACCTGTTAGAAAAGCACGGGCAGACGCGGACACCAGTTCAGGGTGCCTACGACTGCCGGGTGCCTGCCCTAAATACGGCAGTCACACTCGTACTCTTCGCGGCCGGACCGCTGGCAATCACACCCTACAATCCCGGTGCTTGATCTCAACTGCACCGGGAGGGTATGCAACTAACAGGGGGCCTTCAGGGCTGTTGCTGGGCTGGCTGCTTGTGTGCATGGCGGTGCACCCCGCATGGCATGCCAGCGCTTCAAGGTGTAAAGTGACACCTCATTGCGTTGCAGCCAGGACATTTTGTCACGCACGTCCTTGGGCATGGCCCACTTCGCTGTTGCTAGCTGGGCCCGCACGGCTGCCAGCTGGGTTGCCATGCTTCTGACCTTACTTTGGGATGCTGTCAGCTCTTGTTTTGTAGCTGCACGCTGTGCTTGGCATGCTGACAGCTCTTTTTTGATAGCTGCAAGTTCTGCTTGGCTGCGGTGCAAAGCCACTTGCACAGCCTGCACCTCGTTCTCTGACCGCAGCAGCGCTTGCAGACACCGTTGCAGATCTGCTTCGCACACTTGCAAGGCAGCGGCAGATCTGGCCCCTTCTGCCTCTGTGGCAGCTGTTGCTGTTGATGCTGCTGCTGCTGCTGCTGCTGCTGCCGCTGTTGTTGTTGCCACTGCTGCATGACCACGAGCAAGATTGGCCCTGTTGGCCTTGGTGCATTTGTTGAGACGACCCATAGGGTGGCTGCTGAGTAGGCTGGCTGAGGGTGGCTGCTGAGGTGCAAAGCCACAAAGCGACACAAGATGGGCTGGGGGCTGGGGGCAGGGCTGGGGGCAGGGGTGGGGGCAAGGCTGGGGGCAGGGGTGGGGGCAGGGCTGGGGGCAGGGCTGGGGGCAGGGCTGGGGGCAGGGCTGGGGGCAGGGGTGGGGGTAGGCTAGGAGGTGGTGGTGATGGTGGTGGTGGTGGTGGCGGCCAGATCCTGCAACAATTGTCAAGCATGGTGTTGTTGAGTACTAGTATGCACGAGGTCAATTACGTTCTGATAACATATGCTTTCCCTACATTGACAGCGGCACCAAGGGCGGGTCATTCTGCTCTATGCAATGTGTTCTTCACAAGCAACATAGCAAGCTTCGTGCACATGTACATGTCAATCCTTACCTCGCACTGAGAGGTGCGATGCTGATTTTGTACTATCTCAGACCATGCCCTCACAGATGTAAGACTATGAGCGCGCCTACATTAAGGAAACAACGTCGGGTTCATTGAGCCGGGAGGAATTAGTACCGCCGGCTGTACTTGCCCTTACAGCGTCAGGAGTCCACCACGTCATTGCGAAGCACCTCCACAATGCACTTGCGCTGCGCGATGTCGTGAGAGCGACCGGCTGATTGGTGGGCGCACTTTTTTCGTTTACGGGGTTCCTGGCATTACGAGCGTATAGCAGACTAAGCGTTCATCGCATGCCGCACGGTGTTACGCCAATCGCACACTTCCCGGCGCCGGAATGTCCATGACATGGTTGTGTAAAAGGTTTTATCAGAGTTGGGAGGGTCTGACTTTAGGAGGTGGAAGGGCTTGAAGGGAGTGGGCTGGCAAAGGGGCAGACAGTGCTTCAGAAAGCTGCAGACGTGTCACACCTTGCCTGTCTGCCAGGCAGTGCCACACCCATGCACTCCTGACATAAGACACCAGGCAGCCCGCCGCTGCCCAAGCAGCTGGACAGCTACCATGTGCACGCCCCGAGAACGTCCTCAAGCTGCAACACCACATTGAGGCCTGGCAGCCAGCTAACCTGGCCCATAAGGACGCGCGCCACTCTGCCCACCTGGCCCTGTCTTGCGGGCCCCTGGGCCCTTAGCTTGAAGCACTGTGTGGCTGCAGTTGTGTGCTTCATTGCGCATATCAGGTGGTCCAGCACTATGCTCAGGTCATACATGCACAAATGCTTGCACGTGCTTGCACACCTCCTGACGTCCAACATGAGGTTACCGTAGTCCTTTTGCGCACGGTCTAGGACAAGTTAACACTAGAAGCTTTATCAGAATTGCATCAAAGCTATCGTGACCGCGTGCGTGAATTCATTGGCCGACGCCTCACCTGCAGCGTGATGTGGCATGCACTGCTGAGCTGCTTCTCGCCTGGCGATTGCCGAGCTGAGGACGTCGATGAACGTACACCGTGGGGCGGAGTAAGGTGCACGTATGATAGGCTGCTCACGTTTGGACACAAAGGAGTGGTAGATAGCAGTGGTGCCAGGGTTGTTGCCAAACCTGTATCTGATCGGTAACTGCAGTTGTTATCACTTCCTGCTCGCCTTCATGTGGGCCAGCCCACCCTTGCCACCCTTCTAACCCCATTCGACCCCTTGCACCCCTGCCCACCCTGCCACTTAATTGCTCGCTGCTGCAGTATCTGTGAGCTGCCTGCCGATTGCCTGGCGCTTATATTTCATTGCGGAGCGTTAAACTCCAGCAGCCTGGCTGCCGTCAGGCTGGTACGTAACCACCTCAACAGGCACCCTAACAGCTTGCTACTGCCTCATCCGCAGCACTCTTGCTCCACCAGACTGCTGACCACCCAGCCTGGTGCACACTGCGGACTCATGGCAAGCTGCAGCTCCGTGATTCCAGCGGGCTGTGGGCTATGCTGTAGGGAAGCCTACTCCAGTACTCCGAACATATGCCATGCAGTGCAGGTGTGCAAGGCATGGCGTGTCACCCTGGATGCCTCCCTGCCCGCGCTCACCTTGCTCCTGCACAGCCCATGCAGCCGTGAGAAGGAGCAGCGACGGTTTGCAGTCAGAAAGCTGCAGCATAGCATAGCAACAGGCAGCTTTAACTCACCCACTAGCCGTTGTGGGATGGGCTCTGCAGACGACACAGCGCTCCCTACCTGCTCCCTGGGTCAGCACAACAGCTCTTGGCAGGCTGCAGCCCTGGCCTCGCAGCCCCATGCGCTGCAGCCTTATGCGCCCATGCTGCCCTACCTACGCTCCTTCAGCCACCTCACATCCCTAACTGTCAAGCCTGCCCTAAACGTTACCGCATCCTGCCTCGATCCAAGCGTGAGTGCCAGACACTGGCTGTGGTGTGGCCTGGCTTGTTGCCTTGTGCTAGCCACTGCTCCACCTAACAATGGCAAGAAGGAGCAAGCAGCGACATGCAAGGCAAGGCCAATTCAGGCTAGCATCATGTCCTTGACATCTCTTCACCCATCCCTGCAAGCAGCTGTTGCCAGTAGCAGCCTGCCCCCAGCTTGTTTACGTCTACTGAAGCGGGTTCCTAATTTGTTAGTTTCACCTGACTACTCCTTGCAGGGCAATGAGGCGGTGGCGCAGCTTCTGTTGCAACCTGTGGTCAAGGTAGGGCGAGGAGGGCTACTGCACGAGCAGCAGGGCAGTGAGGGCAGTCAGGGCAGCAGGGGAGCCTGTCTGACAGGAAACTAATCATTGGGCAGGCCTTGGCAACCACGAGGTTTGAAAGATGTCTGGCAAGCAAAGCAATGGTTGCGGTATTGCAAGTAGGGTTGCCTAGTGGCAGGAGGGCATGAGTAAAACAAGTTGCTGGGGTAGGAGGTACTCTGCTAAACTAGCTGTTTGCTGGACCTAGATGGTAAGGCTCCAGGCTGGTAGCCTTTCAAGCATTAAGTTGTTAGTTTTGATGAGGTGCCCAGTGGTCTCCAGTTGTTTGGAATGAACGTGCCACCGGAATGGGGTTTGTAGTGGTCAAGGGTGCGACCGAGGATATCTCCGCTTGGATGGTGTTGCTGAATCCCTGAGAAGACCTGATTACCCACAGTCAGACATGTTGTTCCATGTTGAACAAGTTTTGTTTGCCGGACAGGAAAGCCAGTACCATCAGCCAAGGCCATACCACTCCCGCTCCAGCAACCCCTACCTCCCGCAAACCCTGACATGCTGGCCCTTACACCACTGGGGAAGGCTGCCCTCATTGTTCTCACCCTGGCTGACTCTGCCTGCGTGCTGATCTGCTTGCCTGCCCCTGACCCTGCCCCAGCGCCTTCACCACCTGTGCCTGACGGAGCTGGGTCTGACGCAGCTCCCCACAGCAGTGACGCAACTGCAGGTCCTGCGCCGCCTGGATTTGTCCCGGTGCGCTCTGGTCCTGCCTTACAGCAACTGCCCCAGACACTTCGTAGCAACTTTGTAGCAAGTGCCTCGTAGCAACTTTGACGCACACACCCTGCCCTGGGTCTCCACCACACAGCAGCCACTATGCCTGCCTGCCTGCCTGCCTGCCTGCCTGCCTGCCTGCCTGCCTGCCTGCCTGCCTGCCTGCCTGCCTGCCTGCCTGCCTGCCTGCCTGCCTGCCTGCCTGCCTGCCTGCCTGCCTGCCTGCCCACCTGCAGCAACCCCTTGGGCGGTTGGAAAGGTGAAGGGTTGCTGCAGCTGGCGCCAACTCTGACCAGCCTCTATTGTGCTGGTACCTGCATGGAGCGCTCCCCTGAGGTGAGGCAGGGGTAGGACTAGCGCCCCTGGACAGTGCTTTAGAAAGTAAAAGACATGTCACACCTTGCCTGTCTGCCAAACAGTTCCACACCCATGCACTCCTTACACAAGACACTAGGCAGTCTGCCGCTGCCCAAGCAGCCGGACAGCTACCATGTGCACGCCCTGAAAGCGTCCTCGAGCTGCAGCACCACATTGAGGCCTGGCAGCCAGCTAACCTGGCCCATAAGGACGCGCGCCACTCTGCCCACCTGGCCCTGTCTTGCAGGCCCCTGGGCCCTTAGCCTGAAGCACTGTGTGGCTGTAGCTGTGTGCTTCATTGCTCACAGCAAGGGGTCCTGGCTGGCCTTGGCTAGTGTGCAGTGGCTGCGGTGGCTGCAGGGGTTGCATCACCTGCACCAGCTGCGGGAGTTGGTGTTGGCAGACAATGGCTTTGGCACATGCCTCGAGGGCCTGGCTACCGGGCAGCTACCGCACCTCACAGTACGTGAAGTCCCCCTATCCTCACTCTTGCCCCAGCCCCTGCCCTCCCACCCTCTCATAGGTACCCTTGTGCCTTACCTCAACTTAGCCAGCCTTGGGCCGAGCTGATGTGCCCTGCACAGCACCTGCCTGAGAAGTGGCATGGGACGCCCCAGCTGTGACGCTTGTGTGTCACCCGCCTTGACTGCCCTGCCTTTACTATACTGCAGCTTTGGCTGTGGCTAGCTTTGGTTGTGGCTGTGGCTGTGGCTAGCTTTGACTATACTGTAGCTTTGGCGTGGCTGCATGTGCCTACAACCACAACCGCCCACCCCAGCTCACCAAGCAACGTGACTTTATCGTAAAGTTTGCGAGCTCGCCCAGCCAGTCAATCCAAGTACCCAATGAACCCAAGTCTGGACATCATGTCCGCCCCACATCATGGCCGGGCCCGCAACAATGCACAGGCCCTAGTAGTTTGCACAGGCTGTTATCTACATATAAAAAAAATAGGGGGTCAAGATGAAAATTGTGCTCGGAATGGCCTGCAAACGCGCGCACAGCCTCCTCTAATCAGAGCCACCTACCATACAAGAAGACAGCCCCAGCTCTGCACTGGGCAGTGAGATTCACTTTCGATTGGCGACTTTTTGAGACGAATAATTACGTTTGAGCTGCGATCATGGCTCGGCACGTGGTGGCGCCAGTGCGCGGAATGAAACATAACATCACGCAGGTTGGCCCATCAATTTGAATGAAATGAACATAGCGCAGGTTGGTTCATCAATTTGAACTGACAGCCGCAGTCCCGGGCCAGGACTGGGCTGCAGCTCACGGATGCGGCGCTTGGCCGTGGCGTGGGTGGCGTGCACTTTGCGCACTGCCAATGCGCACTGCCTATTCGTGCACTTTGCGCACTGCCTATGCGGTAAAACATGCTCAGCCTCTGCTTCAGCGCAAGGGAGCCTCACGTCCCCAATGCACCTGATGGCAGGTGTCTAGCCCCGAAAAGCAGCCAGGCGAGCAGCAGGGGCAGCAGCAGCAGGGGCAGCAGCAGCAGGGGCAGCAGTAGGGGCAGCAGTGACAGGGGCAGCAGCAGCAGGGGCATCGGCAGCGGGGGCAGCAGGAGCAGGGGCAGCAGTAGCAGAGGCAGCAGCAGCAGGGGCAGCAGCAGCAGGGGCGGCAGGGGCAGTAGGGGCAGCAGCAGCAGCATCATCACCAGCAGCAGCAGGGGCAGCAGTAGCAGGGGCAGCGGCAGCATGGGCAGCAGTAGCACGGGCAGCAGCAGCAGCGGCATCATCACCAGCAGCAGCAGGGACAGCAGTAGCAGGGGCAGCAGTAGCAGGGGCAGCAGTAGCATGGGCAGCAGCAGCAGGGGCAGCTGGGGCAGCAGTGGCAGCAGCGGCAGCAGTGGCAGCAGCGGCAGCAGGGGCAGGGGCAGCGATAGCGGCAGCAACCTTATGATCTAAAGCAGGAGGCAACAGCTTGAGCATGCAACTGGGTGCGGCAGCAGGCTGGAAGTGGAGGGAGTTCCATTGGGGTGTTGATGGCACACTTGTAGGCCAGCGGTGCATAAACCAGCCATTACATGTTGCATGCTGGTGGTTATACTTGGCAATGGGTGCAGAGGGATTGTGCGATGGTACACATTTGATGCTTCAACTGAATAATGCAAGCGATGAACAACCAGCTGAGGATCGGCAAGCATGACAGCGGGGACATGACTGGCTCTACATGAGGGCTGAAGGATTTAACAGCAACCCCACACTATGTAACAAACAGCAACACGGTGAAGACATTCCACTCGAGCAATGTTAAATGTCCTTGGAGGTGGCTGCGGCCAGTGTTCAGTAAGGCATAGCAATCTCGCACATCAGGTAATCACGGGCCACACTGTCAACATGAGCATGGCCTGCGCAGGTTCCAATTGACCTAACACATGACCTTCCCCTGGTGGCAGGATAGCAAGGGCATGCCGTGAGGCTTCTCTCCACCCTGCTTGCACGCTTGATGGCGAGTGCGTAGTCTTTACTTCTTTCCTGACACATGACCTGACGTTGCCAACCCAGGAACGTGCATAGTTTTATTTGGCTGCATGCGGGCTTGCTTGACCGGTTGTCTATCGGGTTGGTTGTTAAAGAAATGTGGCCTGCTGCCGTCCGATGTGGGACGGGCCCACTGCCCTAGTCCTTTCAAGCATTAAGTTGTTAGTTTTGATGAGGTGCCCAGTGGTCTCCAGTTGTTTGGAATGAACGTGCCACCGGAATGGGGTTTGTAGTCATCAAGGGTGCGACTGAGGATGCTACAACTTGTTTGTAGTAGCTGAGTGAGATTACCCACAGTCAGACATGTTGTTCCATGTTGAAGAAGTTTTGTTTGCCGGACAAGTGGCATGCTTGTGGGTACTGCTTGTGGGTAGGCTGCACCACATACTCCCAGAGTGCGCTGCATGTGGAAGTGCCCCAGCCCTCCAATTCATGAGCCAGTGCAGACACAGTGTGGTCACAGCTAGCAGCCTATCCACACATCCCTCCTGCTCCTCCTGCTCCACCTGCTGCTGCTCCTCCTGCTGCTGCTGCTGCTGCTGCACCTGCTACTGCACCTGCTGCACCCCCTTGGGTGCCCTGCTTTGCACAGAGCCTTGACATTTCCCGCATTAACCTGATGGCCCTGCCCCCAGCGCTGGCTTGCCTCACCGCCCTCACCGCACTGAAGGTAAATCGGCCAACCCTCCTGCCCACCCCACCCCACCCTTCACCGCACCGCACCACGCCGCGCGGCGCCGCCCCACACCGCCCTATCACCCTCTACCCCAATTGGCTGGTACCAGCTCACCTGCCATACGCCACAGCAGGGGACACATCGGCCCTCCACGCCCCCTGGATGCGGCCTGGCTTGTCCTGCTGCCCACCACCCCTCAATGCCAGTGGCAGGGCAGCCACCAGGCACCGCCCACTCACACGTGCAGCAAGACGGCCACAGCATCCGCCACCCCCCCCCCCTCGTGCGGCAGGGATGCACAGCGTTAACAGCTAACCTCAGCTAATCACAGCTAATCTCAGCTAGTTTCAGCTGATCTCAGCTAATCTCTGCTAGTCTCAGCTGATTACAGCTTATCTCAGTCGGCCTAGGCCCTGACACAGCCCCTGCCCACCTGGTCCTTGCCTCACCTCCCCCTTGCCCTGCACAGGTGTCTGGCAACAGGCTGCCCGAGCTACCTCAGTTCATCAGCCAGCTGTCTCAGCTGCGGCTGCTGGACATTGGCTTCCAGTACACAAGGTGCCCAGGCATGCAGCAGCAGCAGAGGCACTGGGTCACCTGCAGGCCGCCCGCCTGCCTGCCTACCTGCTCGCCAGCCTGTCCCTGGGCACCCCCCTGCAGCTGGCCTGCCTGTCGGTGTGTGTGTGTGTGTGTGTGTGTGTGTGTGTGTGTGTGTGTGTGTGTAGGGATAACGCCTTCTTCACCCTGCCCCAGGGGCTCTCTGCGCTGCAGCACCTGAAGCACTTGTCTGTGGGCTGCCTGGGCAGGACAGCTCTAGCCAGCCCTGCACTGGACAGCTTGCAGGTATGGAGGCCAGCACCACGGCCAGGTTGGGGCCAAGGGCAGGGCCAGGGCCAGGTCC